>BLBF01000026.1:22173264-22238401 GCA_015471245.1 Laticauda colubrina
ATAATTGAATCCTTTGGATAGGACATCTGTTTCTGTTTTGTTGAGTTCTCTGTTGGAAACGTTGTATATTAGTTGTTTCAGGTGTTGTTGTGGGTTATTGGGAATTTTCTTGTCATTTTCTAATTTTTTCAGTTTTTTTGAGAGTTTATCATTTTTATAAGTATTTTCAGTTTCAGCTCTCCAAGTTGTAAGTTGTTTGATCTTATCCCAAAGTAGAGGGTGGATTGAGCAAAATATATAGTCAGAGGCTGGCAGGAAAATAGAACAGCAATTTTTTTATGCAAAGTTCACTGATGTTTGAGGTGGTATTGTGGATCAAAGGTTGGTAGAGTATGTACATGTTCTTGGAATTCATTTGTATTTGCATGCTGTACCAATTGTAAGATTCTGCAAGGTTCCTTTGATAAAATTGTATGAGGAAAGTGTCTTGCTGTGGCCAACATGAGTTCTTCCTTGGATGTTTATCCTCCCCTAGGATTTTAAGGCAGCTGGAGGAGCACTTGGCTTATAATTGCAAAAGGTGAATGCTTTTTTGAAAGTGGGGACGAGCTGGAGAAAGATTCTTGTTTTGTGGGAGAGTAGAGTTTGTAAATGGGAAGTCTTCAGGATGGAATGCAGTATAGTGATGCCTGTGTGGAAGAAGAATGGATGTAGGTTTTTGCAAACCAACAACAAACAAGTTGAAAGAGGAATGAAAGTCCCAACAGTTTTTCCATTCCAGGAGAGAGACTGACAGCTCGCCATTCGTTTATCTTTCTTCTTCACACACACACACACACACACACACACACACACCCCAGATGGAAAGACTGTGGAAAACCAGCAGTTTAATAAGAGAAGCTACAAATTGGTCCAATGATAGCTAAAGTATCTTTCTATCTCAGTCAATAAATGAGAAAAGGCCTGCCTGCGGCCAGCAGAGCTGACAGTAGACTCAGACAGTGAGAAGGTTGGGGAGGAACATGGGCCAGTCCTAGAGTCTGGGGAAAGCTCTGACAAGTGCTCTGCACTTGGAGTTGAAGATCAGTTAGGCAGAAGAACAGCTGGAGCCTGTTCCCGATGTGTGCATGCATAGAACTGCCAGGAGAAGCGAACAGTTAAGGAACAAGGGTCGATTCGGGAATAAAGGCATAGGTGGATGGTGAATGGCCCCTCCCATAGGGAATAAAGAGTAGTGAAAGGGGAGTGGTGTTTGCCGGAGACAATTAGTTCATTTAATTAGTGTGAAAATTGGTTAGCAGAGGGTTGCAGAAGGCTGTCACAGCCAAAAACTGAGCTTGGTAGCCCATTTTTGCTGGCAGAGTGCTCAGGCCACTACAGGTGTCCCTAACATGAGTGACGTCAAGCTGACCATGCCCACCCTGGCTTCCTGAAGTCAAACACACCCTGATGCAGCCCTCAATTAAATCAAGTTTGACACCCCTGATTTAGAAGAACTAGTGACAAGTTAGTGTAGCCTTCCCGAAGTTGCTTTGCATCAATTCCTAGCGTTCCAAGACAATGAGGGAAAGTTAAATTAAAGAGAGTGCGGACTGTGCAAAGCATTCAAGAGGTACTTTGCAAGGCATGGGAGCTAATGTGGCTGCATTGTTTACAAGCACATACAGCTAGTTCAGAAGCAGCTCCCAGCTGTTTTTACATGAGATAGAGGTAAAGTGGCTGTGCATGCTTTCACAAATAGAGAAAATTAAATGGGTGACATTTATCACAGGTAATGTTGTGTAACCACCGTATCTGAATAAATTTCTTTGCCATGATTTCTTAATACAATAATTGATAAGACTTTGTAACAGTCCTGTACGATTAATTTATAAGATACCATCATTAGTGCTTTAGTTGCAGGAGACATTATTATTTTTCCTTCCTCATCCAGAATAAGCAGAGTTAAGAAAATAATATACTCGCTACTCTGAAAGAAACCATAAATCAAACGCAAATGTTTTACAGAGCAGAAACATAGCTTAAGTAATAAACTAAGCAAAGACTTTATGTATTTTATGTGGAATATGTTTATAACAGTCATTATGTACATTGAAATCTTAAAGTTTTTGTTTGACAAATTGCTAGCTTTCAAATTCAAATAATTAAAATAATGTCTTTTTAAAATGGTAAATACAGATATTGTAAACAATGGTAAATTGATGCATATTTTCCAATGTCTTTGTTATTTGAAAAGAAAAAAATCAGTCTATTTTGTGAAATATGAAAATAACATAAAGGTTAATCTTCTGAAGAATGACCCTGAACATTTTTCATGACTGTCAATAGCTTCCATATTAGAGGCAGAATGATAAGTTATATCAGTGGTGGCTAACCTTTTTGGGCTCCTTGCCAAAAATTGTGTGCATGCTGGCGCTCGTGCACTTGTGTGCCAGCACCCAGAAGGCAATAGCCCCTGTGCATGCACACTCAATCCCCCTGCTCCCCACCCCTTACCTGCACTGTGCCTCAATAGCAGATTTTTCGCTGGTTTGAGGCCTTTTTTGGCCTCCCAGAGGCCCTTTTCATCACTTCAGGTTTTAACAGGAAGTGACAAAATGGGCCTATTCGGCCTGCCAGAGACTTTTTTCAAGCTTCTGGAAAGCCGAAAAAGGATTCAAACCAGCCAAAAATCAGCTGTGAGGCACGCGTATGCATAGTGAGGTAAGTTTGCATGCAGCTTGCATGCCGGTACAAATGCTCTGTGTGCCACCTGTGGCACGCCTGCCATAGGTTTGCCATCACGGAGTTATATGATAAGTTTTGAAAGTTTTTTTTTCCATCGGTCTATCCATCCATCTGGAGCAAGAATCTGGAATTTGATAACTTGTAGTGGAGTGCTTTTAAAAAATGGTAGCCCCCATAGAGCTTCAGAAATTACAGAATGACTGCTATTGTATACATGGCCAGCTGTGTTATAAAAAGTGAAATAGTTTCTTCCACTCCCTCTAACCAGCTGGAAAGTGTTTCATCATATCAATTTACTTGTACACATACACATTTTAGGAGTTCAAGTGGAATGGGAAATTTATAGGTTCGCCAAGTACATTAGAACTCATAACATCTGTAGTGGAGACACGAGTATTGAATAATAAACATACGGTAACAAAACATCTAAGTGCTAAGAAGATATGGAATTTTATATGGAAAGAAAGAGGAAGCTAATGGCATTTAATCAGCAGAGTGATTCTGAATAACTCTTAGTTGTCCTGATTTGGCAAGGAGTACAAAAATGGAGTACAAAAATGAAAGATTTTAGAACATTGGGCATATTGCTATCAAACAGAACTCAAAAGGGACAGTTGGCTATTTTGTAAAGTTAGTGTAAAGAGTTAGAGTTGCATGTTCTTTTGTAATCTGGAACTGAACAATTATATTGTTGTCTTCCAATTCATTTCCTCTTTGCTGATTGTGATATTCAAATAAAATAGCTGAACAGCTTATAAAAAGGTTGCGGAGCTCATACTGTGCTATGGTGAAATCAGCAACAACTTTACTCCTACCTACAAAGGACTGCCCACACACTCCTGGAACGCTCAGTGGGAGTTTAACAAGGTACAGTTGGACCTGTGTAATTAGCTTACATTTCCCCAAATCTTTTCTGAGCCGTAAAATGTCAAACATTTAGCTTTTAAAATGAAGCCACCATGGTGCCTGAAACACCAGGAGCCAGGAAATGGTTTCTTTTTAGATACAAAGCAAATGTGCATAGAACACTTGTATTAAGCTACAGGTAATGATTGTAACATGGTTTGAATGTCACATCACTAGGGCTGTGTTTAACAAAAAGAAAAATACCAGCTTTCCGCAAGCTTCAAAAGAACTAAGCCTCAATTCAGCTAAGAAATATTGTTTTTGGGGACATTTCACAATGCTTGCAGTCGTTTTTTCCCTTCAGATGCAACATGTTTAATGTCCTTAAATCCAGAATGTATTGCTTTGTGGGATCCTTCCCTCCTTCCTTTCCCTTCCTTCCCTTACTCCCTTTCCTTCCCTAGGGATATTGCTGTCATATTTCTAGAAAATGTGAAGCATTTAAACATGGAGGGTTGCAGTGTATACTCCAAAAATGCTTTCTTAAAGCAAAAGGAGACTTTATTCTCAAATCTTAAACAGCTTCTTTTAGCAGACAATAGTTTTGCAGAGCTCAGTTCAGAATGGCAGAGTGGACCAGGGAATACATAAATAATCCAGTTGAACTACAATTCCTCAAAGACTTGTTCATGTCTTCTTTTGGGGAGAGAGGAATATGTTTTCCCAGATTGAAGGAAAAAGGTTGCTTTTTATCAGTTTTGGTTAATAGAGCTGCTGAATCCCCTAAATGCTATCTTAAAATTGGCACATGGTTTTAACTGCTTTTGTATCTGCTCGAGAAATTTCATTTTTTGCCACATGCAGAAGTAAGGCTGTGTTCCAGAAGGCCTGAAAAAGACCACAGCTTTGCCCATCTGGCTCTCTTTTGATAGAGAAGAATGTAAAATGTGCCTTGTGTTGCTTTTAAGTCTTATTCCGCTTGGGCCCAAATTAAACAAAAAGGCTTCACTTTCTATAAGATTGGACACTGAACAGAGATGTATTTCAGGATTCAGGTATCTGAAATATATTTGTATATTCAGATAATCCTTGTTTGTACCGTTTCATAGTTATAATGATAATGACAAAGTAACTCCGCAACCAGTGCCTATATTTACAACCTTTGCAGTGTCTTTGTCTCTCCTAGTCACAATATGCATTGTCCTGTGTTCAATCTATTTTCATCCCTTTCCCTCATTCCATAGGAGAGACAATGTTTAAACAAGCTATCTTTTCATAGGCTGCATTTCAACTCAGTGCAGCTCTTCCCTAAATAGCACAACTGCAAGTTAACAGGCTTTATTATAAAGGCTAATCTTTGATTAGGTGATAAAAACCCTGCCATAGGCCTGGTCTGCTTCCTGAAACTGATCAAACTAAAGCCCCTGACACAGAGCACCAACAGATGGAAAGAGGATGTAAAACAGAGAGAAACACTTGCCATCCGTTGGTTAACATGATGCATCCGTTCTGAACTCACTGCATACGTTTTTCATACTCTCTATCCGTCCAGCATCCGTCTACTGACATTTCATCCGCTCAAAAAGTTTTGAGTTGCACAAAACTCCTTGAGCGGAAAAAGTATCCAACGCATCCGTTCTACATCCGCTACGCATACAGGGAACATCCATTATACATCCGTAGTCATCCGTTACGCATCTGCTATATCCGCTAGGCATCCGCTGCGCATCCACGCAACTCGCATCTGCTCCAGCAGAAAACGGACACAGAGAGGAAGCGAAATGGACGCAGAACGGACATGCAGCATTAGTAGCATGGACGTAGAAAGGATGAAAGCGGATGCAGCTCACATAGAAAGCATTAAAACGGAAAAAACGTTCATATAGGGGACGTATCTTGGATATTTAGGATGTCTGCAGGATGTCTAGAGGATACAAAAGGACACCTAGTGGAAAACCTATATTTCCTATAAAAAGGGGAAGGAACTCACCTGGATCTCACTTTCAGTCCAGCAGCCCTGCAGTGCAGACCTTTTCAGCCTTCATCTGGCTCTTGCTCTTCCACAGCATCCAGTCATCTCCACCATGGATTGTCACACACTCCTTTTGGTAGCCGCCATCGTTCTACAACAGTGCGAACCCCTCTACAGGCTCTTTCATCTGTTCTGTGGGAAGAAAAGGAGCGGCCAAGAAGTGTCTGGGTCCGAAGATGGATCACGAGAAGAGCAGAGTACGGACTGTATAACAAGCTGATGGTGGAGCTGAGGAACGAAGACTCTCGTGCATTCCAGAACTTCATGAGGATGCCGCCAGCCATGTTTGACGAAGTTGTGGAGCGCCTGACACCCAGGTTGACCAAGACAAACACCAACTTCCGGCCCAGCCTGGAACCTGGGCTCAAGGTGGCACTCACTCTGCGCCACCTGGCCTCAGGGACCACCTACATGAGCATGCAGTACGGCTGGAGGGTGCCACCCAACACCATCAGCATTGTGGTCAGAGAAGTGGTGCAGGCCATCATCGAAGAATACAAAAAGGAGCTCCTCCAGTGCCCCTCCACTGAAGAAGGCTGGAAGAAAGTTGCAGAGCAGTGGTATCAGAAGTGGAACATCCCCCACACCGTTGGAGCCATAGATGGGAAGCACGAGGCCTGCAAAGCTCCAGTCAAGTCGAGGTCCACTTATCACAACTACAAGGGCTTCTTCAGCATCATCCTCTTCTCCATGGTCGATGCTGACTACAAGTTCATGTACATCGATGCTTCAGGCAACGGCTCATCTTCAGATGCCCAGCTATAAAACGCCAGTCACCTCAAGGAGGGGCTGGAACGGAAAATCATCATGGGCTTCCCAGATCCAGACCCACTGCCCAACGACATGCAAGATGTGCCCTACTTGATGGTGGGGGATGACGCCTTCTCCCACAGAACCTACCTCATGAAGCCCTACACTTCCAGATGCCTCACCCATGAAGAGAGGATCTTCAACTACAGGCTGTCCAGGGCAAGGCGGGTGGTGGAGAACGCCTTTGGCATCCTGGCCAACAGGTTCCAGGTACTTCTCACCACCATGCAGCATCGCCCAGAGACCGTGAGGAGGATCATGGAAGCTTGCTGCATCCTGCACAATCTCATGCGCACCCGCTACCCAGTGTTGCAGAACAAGCTCGTGGACCGTCAACAAGGCAATGGGGACATGGAGCCTGATGAATGGAGGCAAGGGCGATAGATACTGTGGATACCTGATAGATACTGTGGATGTGCAAGGCCCCAACAGAGCTTCACATAAAGGGAAGCAGCAGCGCAACCTCCTGAAACACTGTGCAACTCCCCAGCTGGAGCAGTGGAGTGGCAAGACAGGATGGTAGATGCTTAATGGATGCTTCCTTCAGCCTGTCTCATCACACTGATGAGATTGTGCCATGTACGTTGAGTGGCCCTACAATGAACAGGGCATTTAATAAAGAGTTGTGTTTATGTTGACATGTGTGGATGAATGATTAAATTGCTATTGATAATAAAGGGCCATAGGTGTGGCACCTGGGAGGGTGGACCATACAGTCCCACTATGCTTGCACTGGAGGTTTATCTATCCCTCAGCTATTACCCATCCCACAGGTATCACTGCCCATCCCACTGCTATCCTTACCTATCCTACAAGCATGCAAAGGCTTAAACCATTTCTAAAAGTTTCCACCAAGACTTTATTTACCAAAAGAACTGAACCAAGTGTGTGAAGCAAAGATAAACTTTATTAATAACAAACTGGAAAAGCAAAATGACCCAAGTAAAGTGTCCCAAGCAAAGATAAAGTCAACAGGTAGCAACCCAGTCTCTGGCACTCTTCTCAGTCACTCTGAGGCTTGCCCATGGTCTCAGGGGTGAAGGGTCCAGGTGCTGTGGAGGTGGCTGCTGCTGGAGTGCTGATCTGAGGCACCACTGCGGTGCCTGGCCCCAAGAGGACAACAGGTGATGGTGTGTGGTGGAAGCTCTCAGAGAGCTGGCTCAGTCCCGTGATGTTGAGAGCCCCTTCCTCTGTGCCATGGGGTGTCAGTCCCAAGACCGATGACAGATGTTCTGAGGCCGGGCTTGACTGTGGGGTGGAGGAAGGAGGAGTGTAGTGGGGCTGTCTGGTCTGCAGCTGAGCGAGGTGAGGCGTGGCTGGCATCTGTGGCATGGGTGGCATCTATGACGTCGGTGGCATCTATGACGTCGGTGGCATTGGTGGCATTGGTGGCATTCGATGAACCTGCGCCTGGACTGGGAAGTGCTGCCTGTGCTTCTGGAACTCCTGGTAGCCATAGCCTTGGTAGATGAGGGCCTGTGGAAAGCCTTGGAAGGGCTGTGACATCACCTGGGGTGGAGGAGCAGACCTGGACTGGGTCGGAGCAGGTTCAGCTGGGCCTGGAGGGTTGTGCAGAAGACCGGTGATCCTGTCTTTTATCACCTGGTACTGTGATTTGGACATGTCCATGAGGGTCTGGTTGACGTAGGTGAGGAAGGGCTTGCGGTTTGAGGATGGTATGTCAGTGTGTACCAGCTGAGAGAGGAGATCTACGCTGCTTCTGATGGTTTCCCTGATCTCCAGCAGGACAATGTGGCTCTGCCCCTCCGGTCTGGCTCTCTGCCTGCTTTCTGTGGAGGTGGAGCTGGGTGTGGGTGTGGGTTGGTCTCTGGTAGAAGTGCCCTCTCCTTGCTCCCACTGCGTCGGGGCCCTCCACGTGCTCCGCCATGGGGAGTGCAACTGTCGGGGGGGTCTCCATCATGGGACGCTCCACAGATACCTGCCTGGACACAGGAGATGACTCTTGGCCAGAAGAAGACTGGCTCTCTGTGGGCTGCCTGAGAGAGAGGGTTGTCAGAGGGGCTGCTCCTCGGTGGTGGATCTCACCCTCCAAGAAGCTGCACTTTGCCATCACGTTGGTCTCTCAGTCCGTCAGCTTGACCGTGGCCTGGCCAGATTTCTTGAGGTGCAGCTTCCCATACCAGGTGTGCATGTGCTTCCACCACCCGAGGAGGACCTCCGAAGTGTAGCCCAGGCTCTCCGCTTTCTCTCTCCAAGCCGCCTGCTTCCTCTTGGTGTCTTGATAGAGCCTGTGTCCCTTCCACCATAGGTACTCGTTCTCCCTCAGCCATTCGAGCACCTCATCCTCATGTTCCTCTTTGATGAAGTATTGCTTCCTCTCCCTATCTCGCGTATGCCTCTTTCTCCCTCTGGCAGGGCCTTCTGGGCCCTCATCAGAGAGGCTTTGAGGTTCTAGGGGCTGCTCCACCACACCACCAGCA
This sequence comes from Laticauda colubrina, assembly GCA_015471245.1. NCBI lineage: Eukaryota > Metazoa > Chordata > Lepidosauria > Squamata > Elapidae > Laticauda > Laticauda colubrina. Next base: position 22,182,061 of record BLBF01000026.1, read on the forward strand.
GCAGCAGTAGCAACAACAACAGTAGCAGCAAAAGCAGCACCAGTAGGACTAGGAGCACCAGCAGCACCAGGATCAGCAGCAGCAGAGTAAGCACCAGCAGCACCAGCAGGACCAGGATCATCATCAGCAGAGTAAGCACCAGCAGGACATGGATCAGCAGCAGCAGAGTAAGCACCAGCAGCACCATCAGGACCAAGAGCACCAGCAGGACCAGCAGGACCAGGAGCAGCACCAGCAGAGTAAGCACCAGCAGAAGCACCAGCACCAGGAGCAGCGCCAGCAGAGGAAGCACCAGCACCAGGAGCATCACCAGCAGAGTAAGCACCAGAAGAAGCCCCAGCACCAGCAGAGTCAGCCCGAGGAGCAGAAGCACCAGCAGAAACAGAGTCAGGGCCAGGGGGTGGGATGGTGGCCCTGTCCTTCTTGCCAGGGCTGGCAGAAGATGGCACAGGCTTCCTCTTCTTCCCCATGGTTGTTGGCTGGAGATGTGTCTGGCAGCAGGTTGTTCCTCTGAATGGTGACCTGCTTGCGAGCTGCATCCTTTTATATCTGCGGGGCTGACGCAATGCATCCTCCCCACATGTGCAGTGAATGCTCGGCATCCGCTAGGCATCCACTAGGCTTCCGTGATGCATCCGCTGTATCCGCTCGGCATCCACTCTGCATCCGTTCCTTCCGCTGTGCGTCCGCTTCGCTGTGCTCCCCCGGAAGTCCTACGGATGTGCCATCAGCTTCCATCTGCTAGGCTTCCGTGGAGCATCTGCTTTACATCCTGGCTACGGCCTCCCCCCGTCCGTTCCTTACCGTTGTTGTCCGCTCTGTTTATGCAAATTTGGGGCACATTTGAGAGTGGATAACAACGGATGAAAAATTTTCTCGTCCGCTGTGTCCTTTTTACATACTTTTTGCATCCGTCGGCCTGTATGACGGGCCCTTTAATCAGTTTCACATTGGACTTTTGTTTGCCTCCTAAGCTGCTCAGGGTAAATAGGTAGGCAGACAGCTGGTGCAAGTACATTCGTTTTGTTGTATATTCTGTATTGTATGCCTACTTACTCTCTTGTTAATCCCTTTCTCTCCATTGAATGTAAATACAAACATTAAATTTCACTGAATGATGGCTTTGCTTAACTGAACCATCAGTCACAATTAACTTGTAAAATAGACAAGGTCTACCTTTAAACTAATGTATAGACCCATTGATAGTCCCCCACTAAAAAAAACAGATTTCCCATAACAATGGGAAATCAATCCAAAAAGAGATCACTCTGGCGGAAAAACAAATCTGGTCATATTGCCAATTTCAAAAGCCGATACAAAAATTTATGCCATCAGATAAAGATTGAATGCACCAATTATCACATTAAACAAGAGGCAAACCTTCTACGCACCATTTCCACCCACACTTTTTAAAATTTTGTAAACAACAAAGTAAAAGACTCAAGGTCCATCCCATCCCTGATAAGACCGAATGGTAAAGACTGCAATGACGACACCATTAAAGCCAACCTCTTTAACACATTCTTTGGCTCTGTATTTATAAACAGCAATGGATCATGCTCAGTATTTCCTAGCTGAACCACAGAAAACTACAATGATCTAATACATATCAATTTTACAGAAGACAATGTTGAAAAAGCACTACACAATCTAAAACCATCTCTATTGGACCAGACGGAATACTTGCCTACTTCTTAACAGAGCTACCCATTGCCATAGCAGAACTCTAAGCATAATCTTTGAAAAAATCTTTCAGGACCAGCTCCTTGCCTAACCGATGTTCACAAGCCACAGTCATCCCCATCTTCAAAAAGGGAGACCCCAACCTAGTTGAAAATTACACACCAATCTCCTTATGCTGCATCACCTGTAAAGTCATGGAATCAATAATTAACCAATCCGTGATCCTCCACTTAGAGACAAACAACCTACTTTCCAATAAACAATTTGGTTTCAGAAAAAAACTATCCTGTAATCTGCGACTCTTACACTGCAAAAACATATGGACTACACAACTCAATCAGGGCAAAACATTAGATGCAATCTACATAGACTTCTGTAAAGCCTTTGATTCAGTGGTAAACGACAAACTACTCCTAAAACAAAATCTGGACACCTGCACAACTGGATAGAAGCATTCCTGTCAAACAGACAACAAATGGTCAAAATTGAGAGTGTCCTATCAAATTCTGTACCTGTCAATAGTGGTATCGCCCAAGGCAGTGTTCTGGGACCAACTCTCTTCATACTGTACATAAATGACTCTGTGATCATATTAAGAGCAACTGCGTTCTTTTCACTGATGATGTAAAGCTGTTCAATACCACAGACAATGCTGCTACCCTTCAAAAAGATCTTGACTATGTATCAGAATGGTCAAAAAATGGCAACTTAACAACTTAACTTAAATCTCAACAAATAAATGCTTTGTCTTACATATTGGCAAAAAAATCAGAAAATAAAATATAGGCTGAGTAGTCAAGACCTTGTTGATGATCCAAGCTCTGTAAAGGACCTTGGAATGCTCATCTCTAATGATCTAAGTGCTAGAGCCGCCTGTAACTACATAGCCAAAAAGGCATTAAGAGTTGTTAACCTAATCCTACGTAGCTTTTTCTCTGGTAATATCACACTACTAACGAGAGCATACAAGACATTTGTTTGACCAATACTCGAATACAGCTCATCAGTCTGGAACCCACATTACATATCTGATATTAGCATCATTGTGAAAGTCCAGAAATACTTCACAAGAAGAGTTCTCCACTCCTCTACTTGTTGTAGAATACCTTATGCCACCAGACTTGAAATTCTAGAAATAGAAAATCTAGAACTATACCACCTTCGGTCTGATCTAAGTATAGTACATAAAATCATACATTGCAGTGTTCTACCTGTCAATGAATACTTCAGCTACCTGACTCTACCTGACCCTGTGGTTTCTTCCCCAAACCCCAAAAACTTTAACCTTAGACTGTCTACTATTGACCTCACACCTTTCCTAAGAGGTCTGTAGGGGATGTGCATAAGCGCACCAGTATGCCCTGTCCTATTGTTTCTTTTATTTTTCTTATATGTACCCATTTCATGTATTCATAACTATGTGTATACTTATACCTATTATCTTGTAAGTGATCGACAAATTAATTAATTAATTAATTAATTAATTAATAATTAATTAATGAAATTACTTGTAATACTCCACCTCCTGTCTGATAGATCTAGCTTATTTATTGCTTTTTAAAATGACTCTAAAGTATACTGGGGCCCTGGGGTCATTTGATCATCTTTTGTGACCTTATGACAAAGTCCATGGGGAAGCCAGATTTACTTCACAACTGTGTTACTAATTTAAGCCCATGTCACACTGAACCAACGGATGCAAAGAGGATGTAAAATGGACAAAAAACCTTGCCATCCGTTCGAAAATGCGATGTACTCACTGCCTCCATTTGGCTTCCTCACTATCCATCCAGCATCCGTTTATGGACGTTTCATCCGCTCCAAACGTTTTGGGCTGCCCAAAATATTTGCACAGAAAATGTATCCAGTTCGTCCGTTCTGCATCCGCTACACATCCGTTACTCATCCGTTATGCATTCGCTATATCCGCTAGGCGTCCGCTGCACATCTGCGCAACTCCATCTGCTCCAGCGGTAAACGGACGCAGGAAGGAAGCCTAGACACGGAACGGATGCCTAGCGGATGCAGAATGGAAACAAAGCATTTAAAATGGAAAAAACGTTCGCAGAGGGGACCTATCTCGGATATTAAGGATGTCTAGAGGATGCCTAGCGGAAAACCTATACTGCCTATAAAAAGGGGGAGCAACTCGCCTGCATCTCACTTTCAGAACAGCAGCCCAGCGGTGCAGACCTCTGCAGCCTTCATCTGGCTCTTCCTCTTCCACAGCATCCAGTCATGTCCACCGTGGATTGTGACAAAGTCCTTTCGGCAGCCACCATCGTTCTGCAACAGTGCGAAGCCATCTGCAGGCTCTGTGAACTCTACTGCGAGAAGAAAAGGAGCCACCCAAAAAGTGTCTGGATCCGAAGATGGTTCACCAGAAGAGCAGAGGACAGACTGTACAACAAGCTGATGGTGGAGCTCAGGAGCGAAGACACTCGGGCATTCCAGAACTTCATGAGGATGCCTCCAGCCATGTTTGACGAAGTTGTGCAGCGGCTGACACCCAGGTTGACCAAGGCAAACACCAGCTTCCGGCCCAGCCTGGAACTTGGGCTCAAGGTGGCACTCACTCTGCACCACCTGGCCTCAGGGACCTCCTACAGGAGCATGCAATACGGCTGGAGGGTGCCATCCAACACCATCAGCATTGTGGTCAGAGAAGTGGTGCAGGCCATCATCGAAGAATACAAAAAGGAGCTCCTCCAGTACCCCTCCACTGAAGAAAGATGGAAGAAAGTTGCAGACCAGTGGTATCAGAAGTGGAACTCACCACACACCGTTGGAGCCATAGATGGCAAGCAGGTGGCCTGCAAATCTCTAGCCAAGTCGGGGTCCACTTATTTCAACTACAAGGGCTTCTTCAGCATTATCCTCTTCGCCATGGTCGATGCTGACTACAAGTTCATGTACATCGATGCTTCAGGCAACGGCTCATCTTCAGATGCCCAGCTATACAACGCCAGTCACCTCAAGGAGGAGCTGGAAGGCAACCTCATCGTGGGCTTCCCAGATCCAGAACCTCTGCCCAACGACACACAAGATGTGCCCTACTTCATCGTGGGGGATGACGCCTTCTCCCTCACAACCTACCTCATGAAGCCCTACACTTCCAGACTCCTCACCCGTGAAGAGAGGATCTTGAACTACAGGCTGTCCAGGGCAAGGCAGATGGTGGAGAACGCCTTTGGAATCCTGGCCAACAGGTTCCAGGTACTTCTCATCACCATGCAGCATTGCCCAGAGACCGTGAGGAGGATCATGGAAGCTTTCTGCATCCTGCACAATCTCATGCGCAACCGCTACCCAGTCTTGCAGAACAGGCTCATGGACCTCCAGCAAGGCAATGGGGACATGGAGCCTGGGGAATGGAGGCAAGGGCGAAACCTGATCGACACTGAGAATGTGCAAGGCCCCAACAGAGCCTCACATGAAGCGAAGAAGCAGCGCAACCTCCTGAGACAATGGTGCAACTCCCCAGTTGGAGCAGTGGAGTGGCAAGACAGGATGGTAGATACTTAATGGATGCTTCCTTCAGCCTGTCTCATCACACGGATGAGATTGGGCCATGTATGTTTGGTTGGCCTACAGTGAACAGGGCGTTTAATAAAGAGTTGTGTTTATGTTGACATGTGTGGATGATTGATTATATCGTTATTGATAATAAAGGGCCATAGGTGTGGCACCTGGGAGGGTGGACCATACAGTTCCACTATGCTTGCACTGGAGGTTTATCTATCCCACTGCTATCCTAACCCGTCCCATAGCTATTACCCATCCCACAGGTATCCTAACCCATCCCAAAGCTATCCTTACCCATCCCACAAGCATGCAAAGGCTTAAGCCATTTCTAAAAGTTTCCAGCAAGACTTTATTAAAAAAAAGAAATGAAGCAAGTGTGTGAATCAAAAATAGACTTTATTAACAACAAGCTATGAGACAAAAATGAGTCTGTGGCACTCTTGGTCGCTCAGTCTCAGGGATTAAGGGTGCAAGTGCTGTGGAGGTGGCTGGTGCTGGAGTGCTTGTCATCAGCTCCTCCAGAAGCAGAAGCAGCAGAAGCGCCAGCCCCAGAAGAGCGAGCCCATGCTGCAGAAGCCCCAGCAGAACCAGAGTGAGGGCCAGGGGGCGGGATGGTAGCCCTGTCCCTCTTGCCAGGGCTGGCAGCAGATGGCTGAGGCTTGCTGTGCTTCCGCATGGTTGTGGGGTTGCTGGCTGGCAGGGAGGCTGGCAGGAACCAAGGCTGGCAGCGAGGCTGGCACCAAGGCAGGCACCAACGCTGGCAGGGAGGCAGGCACCAACGCTGGCAGGCAGGCAGACACCAAGGCTGGCAGGAAGGCTGGCACCAAGGCAGGCACCAAGGTTGGCAGGCAGACATGAAGGAAGGCTGGCAGGCAGACATGAAGCAAGGCTGGCAGGCAGACATGAAGCAAGGCTGGCAGGCAGACTGGCTGGCAGCAAGGCTTGCAGGCAGGCTGGCAGGGAGACTGGCAAGGAGGCTGGCAGCAAGGCTGGTAGCAAGGCTGGCAGCAAGGCTGGCAGGTAGACATGCAGGCAGGGCAGGCAAGGCAGCCAATCCGTCCGGCAGCAGGTCTTTCCTCTGAATGGCGACCTGTTTCTGAGCTGCTTCCATTATATCCGCGGGGCTGACGCAATGCATCCTCCCCGCATGCGCAATTAACGCCAGGCATCCATTAGGCTTCCGCTGTGCATCCGCTTGATCCGTTCCCCGTCCGCTGTGCATCCGCTTGATCAGTTCCCCGTCCGCTTTGCTGAGGTCCCCCGGATGCCTAGCGGATGCACCATCCGCTCTCATCCACTTCCATCTGCTGGGCTTCCGTTCTGCATCTGCTTTGCATCCTCCCTGCGTCCTCCCCGCGTCCGTGTTATCCGCTCTGGTTTTGCAAATTTTTGCCCCTTTTAAGAGCGGATAACAACGGATGGAACATTTTGCTCGTCCGCTGTGTCCTTTTTGCATCCGTTGTGCAGTGTGACATGGGCTTTAACTGCAGTGATTCACTTAACAACTGTGGCATGAAAGGTCATAAAATGGGGTAAAATTCCCTTAAATGTAGTGTCAGCAACAAAAATGTTGGGGTCAATTGTGGTCGTAAGTTGAAGTCTACTTGTAGTTCTGAGAGAAACGGTGGTTCCCCCCCATAGTCTAGTTCAAAGGTCTTCAAACTTGGCAAGTTTAAGACTTGTGGATTTCAACTCCCAGAATTCCTGAGCTAATGACTGGAGGAGGAATTCTGGGAGTTGAAATTCACAAGTATTAAAACAGTCAAGTTTGAAGACCCCTGGTCTAGATGTTTAATTCACTGTTTTTAAAATGTATTTCAAATTAGGTTTACTTTATCTTCTCTGTCTTAATACAGAGCAAACCTTCCACACATAGCTTGAAAGGTTATGGAACAAATTTGGGTTGAATACCATGTTTTAAAAATATTCCACTGATGGAGGTCAGGAACTTGCAGTCAACTTTTGCAAGCACACTACTACTATATTTTGCATTTATTGCAATAACAAGGAATATGTTGAATTTGATTATTGCCCTACCTCTAAAAAACTGTTCTTAAAAACTGACTTCTTGACAAACTGAAAGTTAGTACAAAGACAACTTGCATATGCATAGTTTTTTCATTGTTAGCATCGTACAGCGTTGTGTGTGTTTACTCCAGGTTGAAAAGCCGGTTGAAGAAAATTTTCTGACAGATGACCTGAAGGTCTTTGATCCAGGAAGTATCTCTGGACTGAAATGGATTCTTCTACCTCACCATATGCACTACCTGCTCAGCTTAATCTGATCATAAAATAATAAACCTTCCAATGGGACCACTTTTTTTCTGTCATAATTCCGTTATCCTTCTGAATTAGCTCTTGCTTTTTCTCTCTGAGTGATATAGTGCAATATGTTGTGATATTCATTCAGCATCTTGAAATTGTTATGTGATATAAATAGTGTTAGGAATAAATTTTCTTTAGTCTTCCCTGCCAGTGCATTTTGGGAGTTGTTCAGTTGTATCTAGAGGACAACAGGACAGAGTTAGTGTACAAAACTTGTAAATATAATTCATATTTGGTTGCTAATGGGAAAAATACATTTTACTCCTGTTTGCGTGAGAAACTGTTAAAAAAATTTTTTGAACTTGTATTCAAAAATGCCAGATAAATTTGGGTTTATAGTAAAATAGCAAAAAAAAAATGTGTTCTGTATATAAATATTGATCCCACTGTGTGCCCATGGTTTGCTGAACCCGTACTTCCATCAAACTCTGCTAAATCAATCATCTGTAGGGCATCAGATTTGGAAAAAGCATTATAATTCCCCAGGTAGTTATTTATTGTAGCGCTTGGTTTGATAGTTCTTCTTTTATGAAGGAGCTGTGACTGTGCCATTTTCTTAGCAACCGTGAATTGTAATGACTCACTTTTTATGTACCGTAGGTTACCTGTAACAAGCAACTTGGCAAAGTAAGTCTAAAATAGCTATTCCTTCACAGCAGTTGTCTGCAAATATCCCTTCATCTTTCACTTTTATTATTAAAGCTGGTAAAACATACACGCATGTATGCATATGTAGCTGGCAGACAGCATAATGTATTAGTCAGTTTAATAATATATAAAAAAAGAATTGCCTTGGAGATTTCTTTTGACTAAAAATGTAACTTTGAAGAAATTCCTTAGCTGGAGTATGAAGAAGTTAGTCAAAAAATATGAGCAAATATTTTATCTCTCATTGTATGATTATAGTTTGTGATGATTGGCAGTGATGATTGATTAGTTTCCTAATCAAGGACAAAATCTTGCTCTTTTGGGAATTGGGAATTTTTTTCTTTTCCTACAAAAAGACCATACAACCATGAACATCCATGGAAAAAGAAAATATTATAGTATTAGTTTGGATGCAGTACAAATTAGTTTATATTAGTAAAATACAGTAGTATTTTACAATAGCTATGTTAATGATCTGTCACTATTGTTGTATGTACATTGAGAGCTTACGCATCGAAACAAATTCTTGTGTGTCCAATCTCACTTGGCCAATAAAGAATTCTATTCTGTTCTATTCTATTCTATTCTATTCTATTCTATTCTATTCTATTCTATTCTATTCTATTTATAGGATGAGCTAAGTATTGTATAATATAGTAGGTACTGTAAAACTAAAATATTTTCCCCTAGATTAATCCAAACATTAATATTAATGAGAAGAGGCTTTAAGAATGGTTGAGAGTTGCTATGCAAACTTTGTAATACTCAAATGAGATTGTGACCCAATACAAAATCACTAAGTTCTTTAATAAGCATAAATAAGATCCACAGAAAATCAGAATAATTATACATTTTAGAGCAATAATTTAACAGTTCTTAGGTATGTGCGATGTAACAGCTTTCTTCCTTCGTGCAAAGAAAACAAAAATCTCTACTTTGCTCTGTTTATCTTTCAAGTATAGGTAGTCGTCGACTTACAATAGTTCATTTAGTGACCATTTGAAATTACAGTGACACTGAAAAAAACAGACGTATCACCAGTTTTTCATACTTACAACTATTGCATCATCCCCATGGTCATGTGATCAAACTTCAGACACTTGGCAACTGACTCATATTTATGATGGTTGCCAAGTTCTTGTGATCACCTTTTGCAACCTTCTGCAAACAGAATCAATAGATAAAGCTAGATTCACTTAACAGCTGTGTTACTAACATAAAAATTGCAATTATTCACTTAATAACTGTGGCAAAGATTGTAAAATGGAGCAAAATTCAAATTTTGCATATTTGTTTTGCTTAGCAACAGAAATTTTGGCCTCAATTATAAGCTAAGGACTTCATGTGTACATTATTTTGCTCTGATCGTGCACATATTGTTGAAGCATGTTAAAGATACTGTGATATGGGGTTGAATCCAGTGTCTTCATTGTGTTCAGCATACTTTTGAGTTTTTAAGTGAGACAGAAATTGGAACTTCTGGAGTTCATAATAACCAACAAAGTTTCATAATGCTTATGAACTTATAAATTGAACTTTCAGTACTTGTTACATCTAGGCTCCTAGGAAAATTAACTTTTGAAAAATTAAACATAGTCACTGAAAATTTAAGGGTAGCTCTTGTATGTGTTATTTGCTTTTATATGATTCATAAAACATTATGAAACTTTGTTGGCTAGTTGCTTTTGGTTAAAAATTGTTAGTCATAAGCTAATAAAAAGGTTTATAAAACTAATAAACATGCTCCTTTAAAAAAAATGGTTTTGAGACCAGGATATAAGAGTAATGTGTTATTCCTCTAGAAAAGATCATAGTTGTACTTAAAGGTGGGATGAATATATATATAGTTATTATTGATCAATTAATTATATGCCAACAAGTTGTTTTCGATACCTAGTGGCTACATAGATAGCTTTTCTCCATGATGATATATCCCTTGCCTTTTTAAAAGATCTGCCAATGATGGACTCATCGGCACTTTAATTGAGTCCATCCCTCTGGCTGTTGGTTTTATTCCTACTCCCTTCCACCTTTCCTTAGAGCCTTTTCCAGACACTTAGATCTTTGCATAATATGTCCAAAAATAATAACATTCCATTCTGTTAAGATACAAATATTAAATACACTGGAATTTTTAAAGCGTGCTTAATCAGAATAACAGAGTTGGAAGGGAACTAGTTTTCTAATCCAACCCCCTGCTCAAGCAGGAACACTACACCATTTTAAATCAGTTATACATACATTTGCAGACTCATTAACATGACACATTAAACTTGGTTAGCTTTAGTTTGGAGAGGAGAACTTAAAAACAAGGTCTGTGACTACACTGTACCATCTTAATGCTTTTTTAAAAAAATATTAATGCAAGCACTTCTATTGGTGACAACAGTTTTGGCTTGTTTGGTTTGTGTTCATTTTGGTGGATTAATGTATTATCCAACCCATTCCTTGGGATTACTTTATGGATTCAGCCATTTTTTTTTCAGCTCAAAAAATAGGTTGAATGTTTTGTAAATATTGTGTAGCCAATGTATAATAATCATTGGGGTTGAGCTGGGACGTCATATAAATGTTCTTGAATAAATAAATTGTAAAAATGACTTGAATTGCGTGAAGAACAGAAATAAAATTAACACTTCAGGTTTTTTTCTGAGCCAGTTATCAAACTTTTTTTCATTAAAATTTTGTTGTTGTGACTGACTCTTGCAAAAGTTACATAAAAATATAAGTTGTTCCTTACATGTGTAGAAAGCAGTAAATGACAGTATAGAGAAAGAAACCAAAGTATTTTATTTTTTTGCAAAGTATAGTAACTGAAATGTTTGCCATTAGGAGTTTGGAAACTGGTAAATTTTCAAACTCTAATTACTTCTAAGAACTAATCTACATTAAGGTTAAAATAGATGGCTTACAAAAATTAAGTGGGATACATATAAGAGCAGATAATTTTGTAGAATGTATGTTATGAGAAATATTTAGAATAATATATTTTTGTAGAGACCCTTTGCTTTCAATTGCTGAGCTATGTGGTTCACTCAGTATCATCTATGAATTTGTTTTCGTACCAAGTGATGCATGAGGCATTCTTTATTTGTTATAAAAATTATTTGTTAAATCTGTCCAGTCACCCATCTTAAATGTACGCCTATGGATGTAGCAAACTATAGCTATCTGTTCATCAAGATTCTAGAGCTTATCAATTCACTTTCACAATAAGATTGTGTCACTTTTTTTTCTTGTAATGTGAGAACATTAGGAAAAGACATTCTGAATCAGACCAAAGGTCACACTGTTTAACTCAACAGTGTGTTTTCACATTTTCACATTCATTGCAGAATATTTCCTGACCTAACCAGATGTTTTTTGGAAGCAAAACATCTTACTTGTCTCGCAAATGTAATATATTTGGTTGAGGCTTTGCCTATCTCCAAATGACTTTGGTAGACATGTTTGGGTGGGGGAATTCACAATATAACAACAAAAAAGATAAAAAAAATTCAACCAAAAGATAAGTAAAAAAATCTCATTCAAAAACACATTTTTTAACATTAGAACTATTTAATTAATAACCATAAATAGGCTTGGTTTTTTAAATTCCTCTTTAAAAAAATGTTTTTCTTTTCTTCCCCCTGACATCCCCTTCTGTTTAGCTCACAGATAACCCTAGATTCTAGTAATGAATTATGAGTGCTTCAATAAAACCTCTTTTAGTTTGCATCACATTTTTTTCTGAATAACATAAATGGTTAAATAGGTAAATGAACAAATAACAGAATTCAGCTGACTTATCAACTGCAAAGAGTCTCCTTACTTATTTTTGCTTTATTGAGGATTAAACCTTTTCATTTCATTCTTCAAATTTATCTGGTTTTAGATAATTAACTACGATTTGTGCATATAAGAGAGTGAATACCTCTTAAGTAATGATGGAAATGACATGCATTTTATAAACTGGAATCTAGCCTATGAAAACAGTAGTAACAAGTAGGATCTTTGAGATTCTTTTTCCCTCTAATTAAGAAAAGATTGCAGTCCATCAAGAAATTGTACATTTTAAGAGTTTTCATTTATAAGGGAAGCGATGGCCAAAAGAGTAGGCTATGGCTATGCATTTAATAAGAATCCTTAGTGCCCTCTGTTGGTGATGGTATGAATTGCATGCTTTATTAGAGACCTATTTTAATAATTCTGTTCAAATAGTTTTCCATTCCTCTATGGAATTTTTTGGCCATTTCACTTGCATGTGACTCTATTCATTATATATAGTTAAAATACAATCACATCCTTCCACCATTAAAACCAATTAAAAAGCAGTTAAACATCCCATGCATATGTTCAAAATAAGCAGTACATATGCAAAGGGTGAGAGATGGTCAACCATGGTTTACTTTCTGTTGAGGTAATTTCCTGTTAGGAGAATGAGCGCATACAGGGAGACATATTTTGAGAGAAGTGTTTGAATAATACACACACAGCACACAGGTACACTGTACAGTAAATGTAGTTTTTTACTTCCAGAAAGTTTAAGCAAAGTCCAATCACAGTCCAAAGTCATTCACAAGTAAATCAGTCAGTTTTCAATTCAGGGATAATCCAAATATCAAATTCCAGTGTCAAAAACAGTTCAGTATCAGACTTACATTAAATTCAGTAATATCAGTCAATTAGGAAAAATGGAGCAATGGCAATACTTTCCAACAGAAGGAAACAAAGATACACTCACACTCTCTTCTGAGACTCAGACTAGACAACCCAGGTTTCTGGCTCCATCTTATGGTGGTTTGAAAAACCACACCCAATTGCAGTTTTTGCAATCTCTTAAAGACATAGTACTAAAATGTTTATCCTGGTTTATATATTTCTAACCCAAATACCTGTTCGGTGACTTATATTCCTAACATTCTCCCCTTTTGGGTAAGAAGTATATACAACCTTACATTCTAAGTCCATAATCTTCACAGCTAGCTTTATGCTTTATGGAGCCTTGGGCCTTTGTAAAATGATCTGCTATATTGTTTTCTGACAGACAGTATTCTAGATTAATCATCTTACTTTGCACACATTGTCTCACATTTAAATATCTTAAATCTGTGTGTTTCGTTCTTGTTTTAACAGCAATATTTGAAGCCATTGCTGATTACCTTCATAAACAACAATAGGATCTTTTACATCAATTCCCATATCAATTAATAATTGCTTATACAAAATTAAATCTGTACATAGTAAAGACAAACATGAGAATTCAGCCTCCATTGTTGACAAACTTAGATGTTTCTGTCTAATAGATCTCCATCCAATCAATGCTTTTCCCAATAATACAGCAGTACCTGATGTAGATTTTCGTGTATTTATGTCTGTAGCAAAACTTGCATCAGCATATGCAGTTAAATTCAATTCATCTTTTGGTTCCAAATACAATGCATAATGCATTGTTTGTTTTAGGTATCTTAACACACGTTTAGCAGCTTGCCAGTACCTTTCAGTTGGCTCAGCATTAAATCTCGCTAATCGATTAACACAGTATACTATATCTGGCCTTGACCAATTACTGAGATAAGATAAACTACCAGTCAAGGACTGATAAATGTTCTTATCAAAAACAGGACTTTGAACATCACTATGGATAAACTCCTGGCTCATTGGTGTTTTACCCAGCTTACAAAGTTCCATTTTAAAACTTTTTAGTAATTGGTTAATTTTATCTGCTTGTGAGATCTTGTATCCTCTTCTAGTTCTATCTATCTTTAAACCAAGATATTGTTTGATTTCTCCTAATTGTTTTATTTTAAATTTCTTTTCCAATAATGAAATTATCTCAGTAGCTTCTTTTTCAGTTTTTGTGATTAATGCTAAGTCATCAGTGAATAATAACAATGACACGATACCATTATTTTCTCTTTTAAATAAACATGGATCAGACATGCCAGCTACAAAACCTATCTTAAGCCCATGTCACACTGAACCAACGGATGCAAAGAGGATGTAAAGCAGACAAAAAAGCTTGCCATCTGTTGGAAAACGTGATGTACTCACTGCCTCCGTTTTGCTTCCTCTCTATCCATCCAGCATCCGTTTATGGACGTTTCATCCACTCCAAAAGTTTTGGGCTGCCCAAAACTTTTGCGCGGAAAATGTATCCAGTTCATCTGTTATGCATCCGCTATGCATCCGTTACACATCCGTTATGCATCCGCTAGGCATCCGCTAGGCATCCGCGCAACTCTCATCCACCCGGATGCAGGGAGGAAGCGGAACGGATGCAGAACGGATGCCTAGCGGAAACAAAGCATTTAAAATGGAAAAAACGTTCACACAGGGGACCTATCTCGGATATTAAGGATGTCTGCAGGATGTCTAGAGGATGCCTAGAGGATGCAAAGGGACACCTATACTGCCTATAAAAAGGGGGAGTAACTCGCCTGCATCTCACTTTCAGAACAGCAGCCAAGCTGTGCAGACCTCTGCAGCCTTCATCTGGCTCTTCCTCTTCCACAGCATCCAGTCATATCCACCGTGGATCGTGACAAAGTCCTTTCGGCAGCCACCATCCTTCTGAAACAGTGCGAAACCATCTACAGGCTCTGTGAACTCTACTACAGGAAGAAAGGAGGCACCCAAAAAAGTCTGGGTCCAAAGATGGTTCGCCAGAAGAGCAGAGGACGGACTGTACAACAAGCTGATGGTGGAGCTCAGGACCGAAGACACTCGGGCATTCCAGAACTTCATGAGGATGCCTCCAGCCATGTTTGACGAAGTTGTGCAGCGCCTGACACCCAGGTTGACCAAGGCAAACACCAGCTTCCAGCCCAGCCTGGAACCTGGGCTCAAGGTGGCACTCACTCTGCGCCACCTGGCCTCAGGGACCTCCTACAGGAGCATGCAGAACGGCTGGAGGGTGCCATCCAATACCATCAGCATTGTGGTCAGAGAAGTGGTGCAGGCCATCATCGAAGAATACAAAAAGGAGCTCCTGCAGTACCCCTCCACTGAAGAAGGATGGAAGAAAGTTGCAGAGCAGTGGTATCAGAAGTGGAACTTCCCCCACACCGTTGGAGCCATAGATGGCAAGCACTGGCCTGCAAAGCTCCAGCCAAGTCAGGGTCCACTTATCACAACTACAAGGGCTTCTTCAGCATCATCCTCTTCGCCATGGCAGGCAGGGAGGCACCAAGGCTGGCTGGCAGGAAGGCTGGCACCAAGGCAGGCACCAAGGCTGGCAGGGAGGCAGGCACCAAGGCTGGCAGGAAGGCTGGCAGGCAGGTAGGCACCAAGGCTGGCAGGCAGACATGAACCAAGGCTGGCAGGAAGGCAGGCAGCAAGGCTGGCAGGCAGACCGGCTGGCAGCAAGGCTTGCAGGCAGGCTGGCAGCAAGGCTGGCACCAAGGCTAGCAGCAAGGCTTGCAGGCAGACATGCAGGCAGGGCAGGCAAGGCAGCCAATCCGTCCGGCAGCAGGTCTTTCCTCTAAATGGCGACCTGCTTCCGAGCTGCTTCCGTTATATCCGCGGGACTGATGCAATGCATCCTCCCCCATGCGCAATTAACGCCAGGCATCCATTAGGCTTCCACTCTGCATCCGCTGTGCATCCGCTCCATCTGTTCCGCGTCCGCTGTGCATCCACTGTATCCGTTCCGCGTCCGCTTTGCTGAGGCCCCCCGGATGTCTAGCGGATGTGCCATCCGCTCCCATCCGCTTCCATCTGCTGGGCTTCCGTTCCGCATCCGCTTTGCATCTGCCCTGTGTCCTCGCCGCGTCCGTGTTATCCGCTCCGGTTATGCAAATTTTTGCCCCTTTTGAGAGCGGATAACAACGGATGGAACATTTTGCTCGTCCGTTGTGTCCTTTTTGCATCCGTTGGGCAGTGTGACATGGGCTTTAGCTAATCCTTTAACTATACATTGGTTTCACTCATATCCTGATTGCTTCAAACCATAAAGACTCTTTTTCAATTTCCAGCAATCATTATTATCAGTATTATCATTTTTGAGACCCAAAGGTTTCTTTAAATATATGGTGTGTTGCAACGGTACATGCAGATAAGCTGTCTCTTCATCCAAATGATTTACAATGTATTTCTCCTTAGCTGCCCACACTAATTCTGCCCTTAATGTAGTTGCCTTCAGACTAGGAGCAAACACCTCATCATAGTCATTTGCTGTCTGATCGAACCCTTGTGCTACTAACCTGGCTTTATGGGTAACAGTCCCATCTACACTACTCTTAAGCTTATATATCCATTTACATCCTATGGCATGTTTACCTGGTGGTAACTTAACATTTTCATATACTTCCAGTCTTTTTAATGATTCCAGTTCCTTAAGGCCCCGTCCCACTGGCTGACGGATGCAAAACATATGCATAAAGGACCTGGCAGATGAGCAAAATTTTGGGGGTGGCTCCATCCGTTGTCATCCGCTCCAAAAAGTGGTGAAAATTTGCATAAACAGAATGGAAAAGAATGGAAAAGAACGGACGTGGGTAGTATGTAGCGGGATGTTAAATGGATGTTCATAGGAAGCCTAGCAGATGAAAGCGGATGACACCTCCGAAGGGGTTCTGGGGGATAATTGTGAAGCGGACGCATAGCGGATGAAGCGGATGCATCACGTACGCCTAAATGTAAGAAAGGGATGCCGCGCGGATGTATATCAGATGCAAACCGTTCACTGCGCATCCTTTCTATTTCCGTGCTACTAATGATGTATAGATGTTCCATGTACCTTTTCTTTCCTCCCTCTTTCCGTTTTCAGCTGCAGTGGATGTGAGTTGTGAGGATGCCCAGAGGATGCAGAGAGGATACAGCGGACGTTTAATGGATGATAAACGGACATAGAACGTTTGTTGCTTGTATGTCGCGGATTTACATCGTACACAACGGAAAGTTCATCTGTTCATAAAGTTTTGTGCAGCTCAAAACTTCTTGCGCAGATGAAATCGCAGTGGACGGATGCTCGACGGATAGAGCATATGAAACACGTATGCAGTGAGTACACAACGGATGCATAGCATTTTTCAATGGATAGCAAGCTTTTTTTAACATTTTACATCCTTTTTGCATCCATAAGTGCAGTGGGACCAGGCCTTTATCCATTGCTTTCTGCCAAGCATCCTGATCCTTTGCAGGAAACAATTTTAATTCACTATAATTACTTGGAACTGTATTCACTTGGCACACAACACTAGCCTGATATCTATCAGGTGGTCGTATTACTCGGGTTGAACATCTTGGTAATACAGGGCTAACTGGTGGACTTTCCTTTGTCACCTGCTCCTATTCTTCTATTTCTTCCTATTCTTCCTCTTTAATGGCTATTTGTTGTTTACTGATATCATCTTTGGGGACTATTTGGCTGTCAGTAATATCATTTCTGGTTTCCTGTCCCAGTTTATCCCACCCAACGTGCTCAAGAAATTTTGCACTAGCTATACAGTAAACATGAGCTGTGCCTTGATCCCAAAGTCTAAATGATCTATGGTTGGCCTCATAACCCACAAAAAATAACTTCTTAGCTCTATGTTGCCCTTTTAGCCTTACTTGTGAGGGAATATGCACTCATGCTGGAGCTCCAAATGTGTGTAGGTAACTTAAATTTGGTTTTCTGCCATGCCAACGAGTGAATGGCAATTCTCCAGTTGTTGTATTAACCATGTTTAAAACATGGTTACTACACATTATGGCCTCACCCATAGTGTTTCAGGTAAACCTGAATCAGGTAACATAGTGTGAGCCATGGCTTGTAATGTTTGCCCTCTTCGTTCTATAAATGAGTTTTGTTGTGGTCTGTAAGGTGCAGAACATTTATGCTCCACACCAGTCAATTTCAGCATATTTTGGAATCTTTTGTTAACAAACTCAGTTCCATTATCAGTTACTAAAGTAGTTACTTTACTTTTTATTTTTCTCTCAGCAAACCTTAGCCAGTTAAAGAAATGTTGGAATGTTTCTGTTTTGTTTTTCATAAGATAGCAGAAACCATATCATGAGTAATGGTCCATAATACTCAAAATATAACAGGCACCTCCTAAACTTGGTTTCTTAGGACCTATTATGTCAGCAAAAACAACCTCTAAAAGTTCTTTGGTCTTAAACCCATTAAGTCTGTTTGCTGGAGTAACCTTACTTTTATCTTGATTACAAGCATTATAGTGTAAATACTTGCTACAGGGTTTCAATTTTACTCCCTCTAACAATTCAACAGTTTGTTTAAGCATTTTGAAATTAATGTGCCCTAGACGTCTCTGTAGTAAATGTGTACATTCATCATGTGGCTTAACATTGTTATCAACTGAGTTAAGCCATCTTCAACTGGTCATCACGTATCACATATAAATCATTTTTAAAGTAGCAGTGACACTTTTACCCTCTTTCTTATTGTACAGTTATCTCCCCTAAAGGTTATTACATAACCAAGATTAACTAAAGCGCTTACTGATAATAAATAAAATTTCAGTTTAGGTACATATAACATAGTTAAATGTTTGTTTGTACAAAAACAACATGCAGTACCTTCACCTGATGCTTTAATCTTCCATCCATTTGCCAATGATACATGTTGTTTACTCATGGACATCTTTGCAAACCTGTTTCTATCTTTAGTAATGCATTGAGATGCTCCACTATCAACAACCCACAAATCATTGTTTACAGTTGAATTGCTAGACATAGCTAAACTAACATTCTTCTTAGCCTCCTGGTATTTGGCAGTATTCTGTTGTTTTCCCTTCTTACAGAATCTAGCTATATGTCCCCTAGACCCACAAGAAAAACATTTTCTAACAGTATAGGCAGTTGAAGACAAATTCTCTTCTTGTGGTTGTTCCTTCCTCAGTTGGTCTCTATCCAGCCATCTTCTTGCTTCTTCTAACAACCTTCCGGTCATGTCAGTCAATGTCAGTTTATCTCTGGGCAGGACTTCCAGTGAAGATACCTAATCATCATAACTTTCATCCAATGAGGAAAGAATGATATAAACTTGATGCAGCTCTGAAAATATCAGTTCTTTTTCATGTAGCTCTTGAAAAGTTCTTTTCATGAAGTTTAAATGAGCTAACATATCTCCACCTTTCAGAAGACGTGCTCTAAACAGTTTACGTGTAAGATGTATGTGTGCACCTACACTGTCACGAACATAAATCCTCTTCATATTCTCCCAATGCTTAGCAGCAGACTCTTCTCCACCAATATGGACTAGCTGATGGTCACTCAGTGTTAGTCCAATTATACAAAGAGCTCGTTCATTGTTTTGTTTACAGTCAGCAGTCTTCTTGGCATCATCCTCATTTTCTGGATCCCAAGCATTTACATCTGGTGGGTCTTGAACTACATTCAACAAACCTTCTCTTTGTAGAAGTAGACTGCACTTTATAGACCAGGAAACATAGTTTGTTCCATCCAACTGAGTTATGAGTGACAGATTTGTTGAAGTGACTTGTGCCATCTTAATCAGGATAGTAACCCACAATTAAACAGTAAACAGCTGTCTATATACAGTACTGTGCATTCACACTAACTCTCAGTTATCTAAGCCTGATATGGTTTGGGCCCAAAACCAGTGTTGAGGTAATTCCCCGTTAGGAGAATGAGCGCATACAGGGAGACGTATTTAGAGAGAAGTGTTTGAATAATACACACACAGCACACAGGTACACTGTACAGTAAATGTAGTTTTTTACTTCCAGAAAGTTTAAGCAAAGTCCAATCACAGTCCAAAGTCATTCACAAGTAAATCAGTCAGTTTTCAAATCAGGGATAATCCAAATATCAAATTCCAGTGTCAAAAACAGTTCAGTATCAGACTTACATTAAATCCAGTAATATCAGTCAATTAGGAAAAATGGAGCAATGGCAATACTTTCCAACAGAAGGAAACACTCACACTCTCTTCTAGACTCAGACTAGACAACCCAGGTTTCCTGCTCCATCTTATGGTGGTTTGAAAAACCACACCCAATTGCAGTTTTTGCAATCTCTTAAAGACATAGTACTAAAATGTTTATCCTGGTTTACATATTTCTAATCCAAATACCTGTTAGGTGACTTATATTCCTAACACTTTCTTTTTTACTTTATTTGTTATAAAGCAAATTATTATTAAATTATTATTATTAATTATTATTAAATTATTATTAATTGCAGCTGCAAAATGTGTATTAAATTGCCAAAGCCTGAATATTTAGTTATTTCTATTGTATATTCAGTTTATGAAACATTTTTTAGTTTTTTTAAGGACTCAAACATAGTGCGTAAATCCAGATTGCTTTTTAAAATTCTTCAGCTTGAAGTAATTGATGGTCATTCTATTTGAAGAACCAGTCAATCAGTTGTTCTTCCAGTTCTATGATTCAATGAGAATTAAATATAATTATTACGTTACTTAAATAAAAACAAAACAATTTACAGTTGACTTAAAAAAAAAGAATATAGGTAAAATAATAGGAAAAGTACTTGCAGTTTTCCTATTTTGTAAATCAAATCAAGAAAGTGCAAACAATTTAAAAGGACACAGTTTTCATGAGCAATATGGATTTCAGACTTTGATACTGATGTTTTTTAGTTCAGCTCCAGTTATGTGACTTATTTATGCTTGGTTTCCTAGAATGATTTTTAATTGTGTTCAGGCTGTATCAAATCCCCTAAATTGGTACTAAATAGATTATGGGCTTATTTTCTCTATTATGTTTGGGAAGAGAATGGGGGTGCATATACTTGCAACTCATACTAATTTCTTAATTATTGCAAAATATAGAATTGGAGCAGGCCGGATTCATGAAGGAAAGAACATGATGAAAATGAGGATGAAAGAGACTAAAGCTTTCTTTGTCTTGTGTCAATATAGTTTGACTAATCCTGCTTTCCTTAATTTGTGCCCGCTAGATGTTTTGGAATGATAGTGCTCTTAACCCTGCTGGCATATTTTAAATGGCCAGAGTAGACAGTAATGAAATGCACTATTTAGTACTGCACCATGTAGTTGAATAATTGGATTTGACTATATACTTCTGAATCATTTGTATATATTCATGAAAAGAAAAGGATTGCCCTTCTTTGTAGTGGGAGCTTAATAGAAGCTAGACTATAATTGTTAAAATGTCAGGAAGTTGGAGAATACAATAGCACACGAGCCAAGATTGGTGCCGTATTCCCCTCTGCTGGCACTGCAGTGGCTGGTTAATTAAGAACTTTATTCCCAAAGCTATGTTGAGAACATTGATATTGCTGGCACCATCAGCACTAAACCAAAAGATGAACCATTTCTGTTGTATTGAGCAATTGTACTTCTTTGTCAATAGGTTTTAGAAAACTTTCAGCAGAAAATTATGAAGCAAGCCAAGATTTAAAGAGTGACTTTTTGCCTGGAAATTACTTTCTTTGCTTTCTAGTTTCCTAACTTGTTTAAAACCCAGTTCCATTCTCTACCAGAATTGCAATCTTCTTTCACTCCTAAATATTGCTTAGAATAAACACATAATAATCTTCAAGATCATAAGTGGGAATTGTGAAAAACTAGTATTTCCATTGACATTGTCTGTGTAGGTTTTGGATTAGAAATAATCTCTGGCTCTCAGAATAAAGCAAACTAATGGTCTGGATATAGGAAGATATTCTGAAGTATAAGATGTTACCATATTAATATCTTTGGAGAATGGCTGACCTATTGCATAATTTTACAAATGATATGGACTCTTTTGTAAACGTGTGTGTGTGTGTGTGTGTGTGTGTGTGTGTGTGTGTGTGATTGACTTACAGTTTCGGACACTTTCATTCCTGTACTTTTTTCAACTTCACTTTTAGGATGCTGGAGAATTCCTTTGAGGTTTTTGAGTTTATTTTTGCAATGTGACAGGATATTGGTGATGGTTGGTTTTTGTTTTTTTTTTTTTTGGTTACACATATTCCTATCATTCGGCAGCTGGTTAGAGATTTTGGCATTTAAAGGGAGACACACCATGTTGGAGAAGCCTACCCTACCCTATTAGAGAATCAAGTCAAGTCAATCTTTATCACAGCCATAGATCAGCATATAACCTGAGACAACTTTAGAAAGACTGAAAGTAGTTTAATTACAAGATCCCCTTGAATGAGAAAGAATGAGTGAGGGTAACTGCTTAGCCTGTTGAAGACATCAGACTGACAATTAAACTTTTTCCTTTACTTGGATATCATATTTTAATGTGCATATATTTTTATGAATAAATTTATGAAATACCTTTTTTGCATAACTTCTTCATTAGCCCATCTAGTGATTTTAGTAGCTGTTTCATATAATATTTTAAGAACATGTCATTTATGGGAAGAATAAAACTTAATCAGAACCATATATTAGGTATATAGTATAAAGATCATACTATTCAATGACATACAGTCTTCCAGAACACTCTTGATATGTTCCATTTCTTCTCTAGACCTTTCTGATCTGGTCATTCTGGGAATGGTCTAGCAATTTTTGGAGGTTAAGTCTTCTTCCAAGAAGCAGATCATATTATTGAAGATGTAATATGTCAGAAACAGAACTGTTTGGGGGCAGGTACATATTCAAGAATAATATCATATGAGCCATTATGGCTTGGTGGATAACTTATGAAAAATCACTAGATATCCCAGAGAATGTTCAGATCAGCATTGTCTGGAGAGAATGTTTTAAAGTTTCTGGAATTTGTAGTTTAAATTCCTCATTGTTGTGAATGAGGAAGAAAACAGCATATGGAATACCTTCTTCAGACAATCTTTTCCATACCTTTGGAACCAGGTTTTCTTGGAGTGCAATTCTCATCATTCCACCTATAGTTTAGGTAATGAATGTTCAGCCTTCAATGGGACTGAGCTTGGGAAGATATATTTAAATATTTACACATTCCAGTACTCCTTGATTAACTAATACATTGCAGTATATTGTGAAATGAATAAATTATATAGGTTTGTGTAAACTGTTGATGTACTAATTCTCAGTCCTTCTCAGACATTTTCATTCATTTTTCTGTAATCTGAAGTATCCACAGCAGCAGCAGCTGTTTGAATCAATATAATTAATTATCCTGCAGCTGGCAAGATAGTTTCTAATGTCACTCCAATTTAACAGTTTGGGAAAAAGGGTCAAGCTGGGATAACCTTCATGTTGATGCTTGAAACTGACCAGATCCTCTCTCTTTAATCTGGGGGCAAGAAAGTAAAAAATATATTAAATGAGTTTTTCAAAGCTTATCCCTATTACATGACAGTATCTTAAATCTTTTTAAACATCATCTGAAATATTAGATGGCATGTTTATATATCCATAGTAGGAATGTGTACCAGATTTAAAAAGTCCTTTTTATTTTTGAGTTCAGAATGTGACATTTTAAGTTTTAGTGAAACAAAACTCAAAATATTACAAATGTGTGAATAGTATAAATATAAATTATAAAAAACACCGAAATTCAGATCAAGCTCTTTGCTACTGTCCTTTTTTATTTTATAGCCCAAAGAATAGATGTAATAGTGCTTAATGCACCCTGCAACCAATTGTCAAAATATCACTCAAATATCACTCATATTTATTTTTAAAATATATTTGACTGCTTCAGATTGAATCCAACATGCATTTTTCAACTGAGGGCAAGAAGACCTTTTTTGGAGTCGATATGAGTATACTGCTGTTGTCTATTTAACCTCAAATTTCTTTTTGTGATAATTGGTGGTTATTATCAAAAGCTACAGCTTCTTTAAGAATATATTGACATGGGTGGGGTCTCAGATCTCCTTCAGCTCCACAAGTCTATTCGCCTTTTAGTTTTCCTTAAAAATGACGCTGAAAGGTAAATGCTTTAATGTTGGTTGCTGTTTCAATCACCCAGTTTGCAGGTCTAATCAGCTGATGAAGCATTTTGGGGGAGGACTTTTATTATGTTTTCCATTTGGTGTGATGTAGGATTAACGGCCAAAATTCCAAAATCCAAAAGGCTGCAGCTTTCTTTCATAGAATATTTTGTTTCACTTGATCCAGAATGCAAATTTCTGCTTTCCCAAAAGTTGTAGAGTGCTTTGGTTTTGGTTTTTTTTTTCGGGTTTTGGTTTCTGTTCTTTTCTGTTTGTTTGTTTGTTTATTTTTAGCTACTTGTAATGCATCAGTGCCATTTTGAAAATAGCTCTGTATGATTGATAGGGTGTATCCAAAAACATCTGCAGAAGGAAGCATCCTGTTATAAGACCTGCATGGAAAAACAGCACTGGTAGTTTTTCTTTGAAAACTCTTCTTAGGACTGGAATTTCCATCGCTTTTCAGTGAGACTGTTTTGTGAAACACCACGTGACTGTATCCGTTAGTGACAGCAGTTTTCTTGGTTGCTGTCATTAGGCAAGGACCATACCGTTATTAATCCAGAAGCTCACACTTCTGGTACCTTGATGCACTTCAATTCCAGCTCCCCATCTCCACTTGTCTATTCCTATCTCTGCCCTTTCTGCTATCCTGCATTCCACTCCACTGCCCTGTCCTCTGTCCTGCACCTGTCAGGGTTCCAAATAATGCATCCATAATAAACAGAGCACGGAGGCAAGTAGGTTCTTCAAAGAATTGGCTTCTTGGACATACCATATTGGTATAAGCTGGTGAAAACTGACTCTGAATAATCCTGTAGTTTTCACCTAATTAAAAGTAAAAGTTTCTCCTTCCCAAACAGTCACATAGTCCAATCAAGTTCCCATCCAGTTGTCAGGCGACATCGCTCCTTCTCTGCCCAGCCACCTGTGAGAATGTCCTTGGTTCCCAGGAGAAAGTATTTTGTTTTGACTACAAGCATGCTCTGTCACTATCCTCCCCTCCCTCTCCCTCAGTTCCAGTGTGGCAATACTGTAGCCTCACAATAGCCTCAGTCAGGTCAGCTTCAGGGTTGACAGCACCATTGCTGCCTCCTATTGATCTTCTCTGTTTTCTTCCTCCTTCTATTGATCAGGCAAGCTTGGCTTGCCCCTTCCTGAGGGAGCTTCTGGCTGCATGAGGCCTTCCCAAGTTGCGTGTGGCCAAGGCCTCATTGGCCAGCAACTGCATCATGAAAGACCAGGCCAGGCTTGCCTCATCAGCTGTGGGAAGAAGATGGCAAAGGTCAGTTGGAGGCAACAGGGGTGTGGAAGAGCAGAGCAGTGGGCACAGCTGGGACAGCTGAGTGCAAAGTAGCTAAAATGGCAGAAAAGGGATGGTGGGGGTGAAGATAGCCATGTGAGGGAAGTTGAAGTACATCCTGCGTTGGTAAATGGGGAGAGGCTGCTCAGAATCTGCATTTTGATCATGTGACTGTGGGGGATTGACATCCTTATAACTTCAAAGATCAGGCGAGTATGTTCGTTCAGCACTGTTGCAATTTCAAACAATTTTTGAACAAGTAGTTGAAAAGTGAGGACTGCCTGGAAATAAGAATTCAAAATAGCTTTCTTTAGAGGCATTTTCTTGGGTATGAATATTGTATTCTCTTCTTCCTCTTCCTCTTTTATAAATGATTGTTCAGATGAAACGTTCATCATTTAAAAAATCCAAACAATGAAGATCCATAACGCTTGACTTTTTTTTTTTTTAGGGTGGGGAAATTAGCTAGCTGTAAATAATTGCTAGGAATAGCAACATAGCTCTAAGAAGCTTGCTAACAGCATCAGGAAATGTTTGCTGCATTGCAATCTAGTAAGCACAAAGCCTTTTTGGAAGCCAAAGCACCGATCAGTAATGGAGATAAAACATTGCTTTTTATTGAGACTAAGGGGTTTTCTTGGTGCATTGAATCCATTATCTTTGTTCTTGCAGCTGTCCCATTTCCTCCAAGCCATCGGCTCACAGCAAAGGAAGTGTTTGACAATGATGGAAAACCCCGAGTGGATATCCTAAAGGCACACCTTATGAAGGAAGGAAGGCTGGAAGAAAGTGTTGCTTTGAGAATAATAACAGAGGGTGCTTCGATTCTGCGCCAGGAAAAAAATTTGCTGGATATAGATGCCCCAGTTACGGGTAAGTACAAATAAACACTGAAGCAGTAACAGGAAATCTCCTCTATCATAATTATAAAATGTTTGGTTTAGGGCATAATAAGCCATCACCAAAATGTTGCTTCACTACAAGTTATATTGCACAAACTGCAGCAGAATGTCACATATATTATGATAAAAGTAAGCAGTCTTTGAGGGGTTGGGATCTGCCCCTCAGTGGTTTTGATTGTTGGCCATTCTATAGTAGACATTCCTGTCACACTGCGAAATTATGTGAAAGGACCCTTACTCTTGATTTTGGGGACAGGATCTAAAAGGCAGAGTTGAGAACAGAGGCTTTCACATTAATCTTTAATCAGTATAGAGCTGGAAGGGACCTTGGAGGTTTTCTAGTCCAGCCCCCTGCTCAAGTAGGAGACCCTATACCCGTGGTGGTAAACC
This sequence comes from Laticauda colubrina, assembly GCA_015471245.1. Classification (NCBI taxonomy): domain Eukaryota; kingdom Metazoa; phylum Chordata; class Lepidosauria; order Squamata; family Elapidae; genus Laticauda; species Laticauda colubrina. Next base: position 22,208,629 of record BLBF01000026.1, read on the forward strand.
TATGGCACGTGTGCCAGAAGTGGCACATGAGCCCTTGCCTAGAAAAGGTCTACTGTGCATGCATGCGTGCCGCCCGCCCGCCATCTGATTGTTGGGTATCTGGTGTGCATGCTCAGTGGCATGATGGTGCACAGGAGACACTTGTGCATGAGCAGAAGCACACACAGTTCAGGTCATGCAGGTTGCATGCGCAGGAGGCATAGAAGGCCCACGCGCATTGCCTTCTGGGTGATGGCACGGGAGCATGAGCAGAGAAGTATACGTGCAGTTATCGGCACGGGAGCCCAAAAAGGTTACCCACCACTTCCCTATACCATTTCAGGTAAGTGACTGTCCAGTCTCTTCTTAAAAACCTCCAACTTCTGTACTTGTCCTGCCTTCTGGTGCTTTGGAAAATAAGTTGACCCCCTCCTCTTTGTGGCAGTCTCTCAACTACTGGAATGCTGCTAGTATGTCGCCCCTAGTCCTTCTTTTCTCCAGACTAGCCATATCCAATAACTGCGACCATTCGTCAGATGTTTTTGTCTTCATGTCTTTAATCATCTTAATTGCTCTTCTTTGAAAAATCCCCAAGTCCCAACATTTTTCTTGTAATGTGATGACCACATTACAAGATGCAGAATTCCAAGTATAGTCTTACTAAGGATTTATAAAGCAGTATTGATACAGATCCTGAAGTTGAAACTCAAATTCTTAATGAGAAGGAAAGACTCACTGGAGAAGTGCCTAATGCTGAGAAAGATTGAGGGCAAAAGAAGAACGGGATGATAAAGAATGAGGTGGCTGGATGAAGTCATTGAAGCAGTCAGTGTGAGCTTAAATGAACTCCAGAAGATGGTAGAGAACCAGGAAAGTCTAGAGGAACATTGTCCATGGGGTTGCAATGGGTCAGACACAACTTTGCAACTAACAACAACAACAACAACTGATACTTCATGTGATAACCCTAAGACATACTTCTGAAGTTATTAAATGCTTGACGAGGTTTGAGTTAGAAAAACTCAAAGGGCTGTGGGATAGATGAACCTGAAGAAGGTCTACCTATGTGATCATTAAGAGGTGAAACTGACTTGATGACATATGTGCATGGAAATGGGAAGAGTTGCAACCAAAAGGTTTTCTGGCTCCTTTTCCCATCCATGGGTGGCATCTAAAAATGCTGGCCCTAAAATCAGAAATTCTAACCAAATTTAGGTTGAGTGCTACCATAGTGTTGGACAGCCACAGACGAGTCTGCTGCATGCAGAACTAAAGCCTTATATGCCTCCATTTTATGTTAATGCTTTTAAACTAATTTTGGGTGGAACATAAAGGTCTTTGTTGCATGCAGAAAGATCTTTGCTCTATAGTAAATTGAGAGGTGAAGGAATGCTACTATATTTGAATTGATTAATTAGGATCTAATACATCTTAAGTCAGGAATTTTTTTTCAGCACAAGCTCGTAAATGAATCTTTCCTGATAAAGCAATGCGTGCTCTATGCATGCTCTATTAATAATGTAAGACTTATTGAAGCTGTTCTTTTGATATGAAATTCTGAAAAAAAAGTAACCTGTAATTAATTAGGATTTAATGAAGTGATTTATTTGTAACTTTGACATCTCATCTTTTCCCATCTTAGTAAAGGGGAAACTTAATGGGTATCTTTCTTCCAACTGATGTCATGGAAAGTCTGCAGGTTTTCTCCATTGTTTTCTATGCATTGTATCCCCAAATCTGGCTTTGTCTTGCTCTAGAAAACATGCACCTTGGCTTTATGCCTGTCATATTCCTCCTCCCTACCATTTTCAGTAATCCCAAGATGTTACAACTAGTTTAAGTTTGGGAAGTGAATCTTACATTAATAATCCCCAACTGTACCAGGAAGACTTCGTTAACCATCAACAAGAGCCTCCCGGTCTCTTTAGACATGCTGAATTAAGGGGATTCAACCAACCATTTTGTTTACAATTATATCCCTGAGATGATCAAGATCAGCTGGGCAGCCTAGAATGCAACTCTAATCTCTACAGACCTTTGTCTATTCTACAGAGCTTCTATCATGCTTGTATGCAAATTAATATGCAAGCTTTCTACAGAATTAAATTAAATTAAATTAAAGCTTTCTACAGAATTAAGCATAATGCAACATACACGTAGTCCTTGTTTAATGACGATTTCTATTACTTCATGATAAGGCTGTACAACACAATGTCACATGACTGCATCACTTAGCAATGGCAACCCGATACTCCCCGCTGTTGTTGTTAACTGAGGATCACAGATCCTTAATTGAGACCAGGGCAGCTTGTAAACAGGCTGGCAGGGAAATAAGGCAAGTGTGCAGCCTGAGTGTACCTGAGCAGGGGTGGATATTATGCAAACGACCCATGAGGTACAGTTGGGCCAGGAGTGATTGCATGGGATGGGAGAAGATGCACGATGATCCAGCAAGGTGGTAGGACTGACTACTACTAGGCAGTGAAAGATTGTGTGAATGGCATGTGATTGTCATATTGGAAGTGGAAGCTTATTGTAGATTTGGCCAGTAGTATCCTTTTCTTTCTTCATGAAAATATGACACACTTTTGACAGTAAATTTTTGTCTCTAGATAAAAAGTAAAGGTAAATATTTCCCTTGTCCACTCATGTCCGACTCAAGGGGTCAGTGCTCATCTTTGTTTACTAGCTGAAGGAGCCTGCATTGTCTGAAAATGCTTCCATGATGCATGTAGCAATAGATATAAAAGACTAATGAAATGAAATTTGTATATAATTATACAAATACATAATTCTTTGTAACTGAGATCCACACAGTTCTTCCAGGGAGCAATGATAGGATGATCTAAGGAATTGGTACCAGTTCACATGATAAAAGACTGAGAGAACAGGTGCAAACAATATTGACAAAAGCAGTAAATTCACTTATAATATATTTTCAGGGTTGGATTATACCCTCTTCCCCTATTCTGCTTCATTGCTCCTCCAAAGCAAACCTGTGCCCATTAACCATTCATTTTGCCTTAATTCTCTGAGCTTTACTAGCTATCATTCCTTAATCCAGGGGATGCTTAGATCAGAACAGCTGTTCTCCAGCTGCTTATTCTCTAGATGCATTGATCTCTGGCTCCCTCACAACAGACAGCTTAGGTTCTTCGGTTTTCTGCAAGTTCTGATTTTGAGAGGCTTCACTGTCTCCTCATCAGAAGACTGTTTAGATGACAGGTGTCCAACCCGTGGCATCACATTGCTGTCACCTGATGTTTTGTGACTTTTTCCCTTCACAGAGCTGGGGTGGATATGGCCTGTGTATGATGCATCCAGCCCACGGGCTGCGATCCCTGGTTTAGATGCTGCCCCAACAGTTCTTTTTAATAGTTTTATTTATATTCAGCAAAGATCCAAAATATAACTCACTGAATAGGTAGCATTTTTTGAAAAAGGAAGTGGAGGAGGACAAAATAAGACTATTTTAAAAAATATTGGACTTTTAAGGTTCAATTTTTCCAGGAGAAAATGCTATTTCTTAATGTTTTCACTTTTTTTTCTAACATGAGTTATAACTCCTGCCTTAAATCTCAAAATGAAATGGTATCCATAAGTCCTAGATGCAGGAAAGAAATATTGATTAGGTTTTTTGACAGTGTTCAGAATATATATTAGCTTCCAGGTTGATATATTAAAAGTATAGCTCTACACATAGGCTGAATTTGCTTAATTCTTTATGTGGTTCTGTATATATGTGCTTTTATTTTTTGTTCAATCACGATTAGTGAGTGGCTTCCCATTGTTTTATTCTAAACTAGTGTTTTAAATTGAGGAAATGAGCATTTTTACAGGTAATTTTTGGGCCTGTGCAGGAATTCTATTGAAGCAGAAGATTTTCTGGTTGAGAATTTGCTTTTCTGTTTGTTTGTTTTTTTCTTGTCAGCAGCTGTTTGAGACCTACTGTGAGCCAGAAGAAAAATATGAAAATGAGACTTTATAGAAAATATTAATAATTAAGCCAATGAACTGGGCTTCACCAACAAATTAAACTAGCAACTGAAAATAATAATAATCTCAAAACAACTAACATGCCATAATTAATAACTAAAAAGACTGTCAAAATTAACAAAATCAAGTTCAGTAAGTTGCAAAAAGTCAGATTTACTTGGAACAGCTTACATCCTGTGACAATACCGTATATACTCGTATATAAGCCGACTTTTGAACGCTTTTTTTTCCCCCAAAAATTTGGGGGTCGGCTTATACGCGCATAAATCTGATTTGCTGGAGCAGCGACTTAGCGTGGCGGCTTCGCGCGATGAGAGTCTTGGCTCTCATTGCGCAAAGGCGATGAGAGTCTTGGCTCTCATTGCGCGAAGTCGGGCAGCGACTTCGCGCGATGAGAGCCAAGACTCTCATCGTGCGAAGCCGCCATGCTAAGTCGCTGCTCCAGCAAGTTGCTGGAGCAAGTCACCACGCTAAGTCGCTGCTGCAGCCCTCGCCTGGCCCTTTGCAGCCCTCGCCTGGCCCTTTGCAGCCCTCGCCTGGCCCTTTGCAGCCCTCGCCTGACCCTTTGCAGCCCTCGCCTGGACCTTTGCAGCCCTCGCCTGGACCTTTGCAGCCCTCGCCTGGACCTTTGCAGCCTTTCTCCCTGGATGGATGATGAGCCGCAACTTTTGCCCTGCCGACTTTTCCCTCTGTATTTTTCCCTCTGTATGCGAGTTTTTGCAAAATGCCTCATTTTGGGGCAGTTTTTTAAGGGTCGGCTTATATGCGAGATCGGCTTATATGCGAGTATATACGGTAATTTTATTACCATCAATAGAATCAGCCAATCCCAAATGCATACAAAACCAGAATTGAAGGCACTTGAATTTAAATTATAGTAAATTTTGCAATCAACATAGCTTCTGTTGTGTCCCCTATGAATATATTGTTAAGGTCATTTTGGAAGAAGCTCTCTTCTATCATTAGAGAGGCCCATGGCCGACCTTTTTGTTTTAGATGCTTATAGACAAGTAGAAGATGAGAATATTCATTCCAGATGTGCCTTAAGTCATTTTTCTTGTCATGGTACAGTTATTATTCTGAAAGGAAATGCTGAATGGCATATCAGAAAGCTTCATTTTTGCTTCCAAGCTGTCCAACCGATTTACAAATAATTTGGATAAGGGATATTTAGCAAGGTAACTCTGAATTTAAGATGATCCCTTCATGCTTCAAAAGAGAAGATTAGACAAGATTGTCTTGTCTTATTTGTTAGTTTCATGTTTTACTTTTTGTGTTAATTCAAGACAATTCTCCTACTTCAAAAGAAAATGAAAGGGGAAAAAGTGGTTCCTTTCTAAGATAGGCAAAACATTCTTCATTCAGACAGAAACCGGTGCATTCTGTAAGCGAGCAAGCACTATATTTTTGGGAAATATGTATGTCATTGGCTGAAGATTTATACTAGTTTCCTGAATGGCTGGAGAATTCCACGTGCCTTAAAATTGCCAAAGTTGGAAACCCTGCATTAACAATAGCACTAGCAACAGCACTTAGACTTATATACCACTTTATAGCACTTTACATCCCTCTCTAAGCGATTTTACAGAGTCAGCATATTGCCCTCAACAATCTGGATCCTCATTACATTTCGTTTCCTTTTGACATATGCAAACAAAGGCAAAGTGTTTGATACTGAAACTGTTTCCCAGCTACGCGTTCTGGAACTTTTGAAAAAAACTCACATCAAGAAGAACAGGGAACCTGGGAAACAGCAAGAAAGGGGGCTAAGATTGTAATACCGCTGATAGGTATCACATTGGGTAGCCACTGAAAAAGCTTCAGTCCTAAAGGTGCATTTCCATTGATAATATTTTGTACAGATCTCTCTCTCTCTCTCTCTCTCTCTCTCTCTCTCTCTCTCTCTCTCTCTCTCTCTCTCTCTCTCTCTCTCTCTCTTAATCTATCTATCTATCTATCTATCTATCTTTCTTTCTATCTTTCTATCTCAGTGGTCACTAACCTTTTTGGGATCCTGTGCCAAACACTGTATGCTCAATTGCATACTCGCACTCACATGCCAGCACTCAGAAGACAATGCGTGCCCCCCCCATGCCCCTTATGCATGCGATCGCAATCCCCCACCCATCCTGCAGCCCCCTCACCTGCACTGCACCTCACAGCTGATTTTCGGCCGGTTTGAGGCCTTTTTCGGCCTCCCAGAGGTTTCAGGAACGCTTCTGCAATCTTTTCAGGCCAAAGATTATGCCTGTTTTGTCACTTCCGGTATCTCTGGAAAAACAGGATGTGTTGAAATGGGCCTAGTTGAAAAGCCTGTAGAAGCCTTCCTGAAGCCTCTGGGAGGCTGAAAAAGGCCTCAAACCAGCCAAAAATCAGCGTGGGCATGCACAGTGAGGTAAGTTTGCCTGAAGCTTGCATGCTGGCACAAATGGCTCTGCGTGCCACCTGTGGCATGCATGCCATAGGTTCACCATCACGGATATATAGGTTTGTGAATGTGAAATAGAACTATGAAATTGGAATGTCCATTGAAGTCATCATGTTTAATTGCTCGCTCTACATAATTTTTCCCCTTCCTCCCCAAAATGTAGCTTTTTCAAATGCATTTTCTTTTTGTAGTCCTGTTCAAATACTATTTTTATTTTCCTGGCACTATCAGATCTTATTTGAGAAGCTGCAGACAGTTAAGCCTCGTCTCTCTTCCTCATGCTTCTCCACTGTATATTACTTTCTCCCACTTTTTCTCCAGAATGCTGGATTTTATTTTATTTTTTTTATAAAAATGAAATGTAATTTCATACATTTTTCCAAAGACATAGTGATAGAGTGATGGAGAAAACATCCACATGTAAGGTAATACTGAATTGTAGAGGTATCATCTCACCAAAACATGTCTGGTGACAAGTGTAAATATTTGATGATGATGATGTTTGATGATAGAGGAGGAGGAGGAGGAGTAGAGGAGGAGGAGGAAGTGTTGTTAATAAAAAATTGGGATATCTACCTTCAAAGTTAAAGGAAAAAAAAAACTGTTCAAATGTTATAGGTTCACTATTGAGATTCCTCCAGTGATTCCCTTTAGTTATATAGATGCTTTTAGGGGAAGAAAGTTGCAAGACTTCACATACTGAAATGGATTAATCAATTCCCTTTTAACTCTGCAGTCTTAGAATTTTTTTTGTGAGACTACGCACATTAATATGAATTGCCAAAATTTCTATTTGCCAATTAAAAAGGGCCCCAGTGCTTGGATTTGATATATACTAAGATACTACATTACAATATCTTTGGTTCTTGAGAAAAACTCAATGCAAATGAAGGTCAAAACCAGGTAATAAACTGACAGCTGTGATTTCACATTGTATTTATAATAATAATACATAATGTAACGCAAATATATTTATCTTGGAAATATTGGCTAAAAAGATAAATCCTAGACAAGCACTCAAATATGCAGATTTGAGCCTTGTTATTTTTATTTCTATTAACAGAAATGTTGAACCAATGAACAATGCTTATTCCAAACCTCAGAGTGTAGTTGTAGCTGTAGTGTAGCTGTAGTTAACATATATAACCTGTAACTAAGCACTAGCAGCAAGACTAAAATAAAATCTTTATTATGGTCATAGAACCATGTAGGCTTGCAACAGGAAATTCAATCTTCCACAGTTTGCTCTAATATAAAATCATTTCCATGAGAAACAGGAAGAGAAGTCAATAGCAGTCCTTAGATAAACACCATTGTAACAGAGAGGAGGAAAAAAATAGGAATTGGTGTAATTTATGGATGATACATGATGCAGGAGGACCCATCAGAATTCTAACTTGTGTTACTAGTTATGTTGCCTGTTCTTGTACACTTGCTGGTTTTGTTTGCTTCAGGGCCAAATAGGTAAGAAAGTAAAATCAATTTAATATCTAAAGAGGTTTCTAATCTTGTTTCTCTCTTACTATTTCTACAAGTGAACAACAAAGAGCTTATTGATTTATATGATTTATTTTCTGAAACTATATTTAAGAGGAAAAAATAACTTAAATTGGGCAAATTGGAAGAAATGTGACTGGGCATTACAAAAGTAAGCAATCACTTTAATGACTTGGGGCTGCAAGAAAACAATATCAGGTTTGGAAAGTGTTATATTTCAATCCATTTTCCATAGTAATGCATAATAGCACTTAGATTTATATACCGCTTTAAGTGCCTTGTAGCCCTTCTAACTGGTTTACAGAGGCAGTATATTTCCCCCAACAATTTTGGGTCTTCATTCTACCCACCTTGGAAGGATGGAAGGCTGAGTCCACCTTGAGCCTGATGAGATTTGAACTGCCAAATTGCAGTCAGCCAGCAGTCAGCAGAAGTCACCTGGATTCTAACCACGATGCCACCATGGCTGTATAAGAAAGAATTGGCTACTGTAAACTGCTGATAAGGAGGCAGCTAACTATCTCAACCCCATACTATGATTTAGCTTGGAAAATAGCTTATTTATCCCACCAACTTTCAGCACACTGGAAAATTAGTTGGATAAATTTGGAAATATCGTTACAGCTGTGATTGTCTCCAGGGTGAAATGCTACCTGTTTTTTGTCATTAGCTGGCAAACCATCCACAGAAAGAATGATTATATCAGAAGAAAGGAAAGATCTCTTTATTACTAGTCAATGTATTACCTAATTATGAAACAAAAGGTGTTTTAATAATTCTTGAAACACAATATAGAAACTAGAAATATAGTTTAATGTTTTGCTACAGCTCTCACAATTAGACTTTATTTTTACTGAGCCACAAGCAAATATCACCCCCGTCCTCTCACATTTTCGGTTTCAAATATGTGAATGGGGCAGGTAACTGTGTCAAGGACAAGGAGTAAAGATAATGAAAAATGACTGGGTAAATAAACCTCAGATAAGAAAATTTCTAACAGAGTTTAAAAGTTGCCTAAACAGTTTTGCATCTTCCAGGTGTGTTGGTATGTTCTCTGCAATCTCTGATTATTGCCCATGTTGGCTATACTTTATGCGAATTACAGTTGCAAATATCTGGAAGGTAAAATTACATACACTGTAAATACTGTAAATCATATTACAATATGCAGATTTATTCCCCTTTCGTACTGCCCTTCCATCTTTCTTCCCATAAAAAAATCCTAATAGTTACTTTTTTAGTAATGTATTAAAGATGCCACACCCAGTAGCAATAGCACTTAAATTTGTACACTACTCCATAGTGCTTTAAGCACTCTCTAAGCCAGCGGTCTCCAACCTTGGCAATTTTAAGACTTGTGAATTTCAACTCCCAGAATTTTGGGAGTTGAAGTCCACAAATGTTAAAAAGTTGCCAAGGTTGGAGACCCCTGCTGTAAACGATTTACAGAGTCAACATATTGCCCTTAACAATCTGGGTCTTCATTTTACTGACCTTGGAAGGATGGAAGGCTGAGTCAACCTTGAACCAGTGAGGATCAAACTCCTGGCAATGGGCAGAGTTAGCCTGCATTCTAACCACTGTGCCACCACGGCTCCTAATGCCACAATTCTCTGTAGGAAAATATGAATTTAGTGAACAAGAGACATTGTGGGCTATTTGTATCTTGCATTTCTTCCTCTTATTTATTTGGCTCCTGGAATTTTGAGCTCAGCCAGCTGAATGAGGAATTCTGGGAGTTGAAGTCCATAAGTCTTAAAGTTGCCAAGGTTGGAGACCCCCGGTGTAGGCAGTGCCAGAAGCAAGACCACAATGTCTTTTCCCTGTTTTTGTTTCTGCTGCAGCATTTTCTCCTGTGTTTTCATCAAATAGTTTTGTTTGTTTATGGATTTCAGAAGCTTCAAAAACTCTTGTCAGATATTTAAACTGAAGGGTTTTATAAGTAGCTTAAACTTTTCTTTCTTTTTTACAATCTGAACTAGCTCAGGTATCCATAAAGCTGCAGCTGTTGTAAAGCCATTTGTTTACTAAATGTATTTAAAGTGTTTCTACCAAGAAAGGTTCCAAATGCATAGCCAAATCAATAAAAAGACAATCCTTGGCACAAAATGTAAGAAAAAAAAATCAACAACAAGGCAAAAAAAAAATCTGCTGAACAATGACTGGAAGTATCCAGATTCAAGTCCATCCATAATTTTAGAATCACATTGGTTGACTCTGGGGCCAGCCTTCTTAACTTTATTACAACTTTCCCCACAGAATTATGCATAAAAATGGAAGAGAGTACTTTGTATGCTGCCTTGAGCTTGCAGAAGAAAAATGGTGTACTAAACTAATGAGCAAATAAATATCCAAGTACCAATTGCTAACATTATATGGATCTCCCTTTCTAGCATTCAAGGGCCTTTGAGTGACTAGAGCCCATTCAGATTAGTTTCTCAGGAAAGTCAGTGTTGGCCTCTCAGTTACTGTACGGTAGACTGGCTGTCAGGTGATTTTTATCATCATTGTTTACAAATATTTAAGTTTGGAAAATATTTCCTTACAAGAATAGCAATAAACTTTGAAACAGTTTAGCAAGGACATGAAAAACATGCTTTTATTTAAACATACATAAATATATATGTATATGTACATATGCACACATATATATACATACATATGTGTGTGTTGTATTATGTGTGTATGTATGCATGTATGTACACATACACAATGCAAATCTACCTCAACTGGGAATCCCATCTTTGTGGTTTTGTTGTAGTACTATGTGAGAGTGCATTTGGAAGACAGCAGGTGGGAGAAGAGATGGTTTCTAGGTTTGAAAAGAGAGGACAGAGCCTGCAACTGTATAATTGCAATAGCACTTAGACTTATATACAGCTACACAGTGCTTTTACAAGTACTCTCTAAGCCAGGGGTATTAAACTCACATCATGGCAGTGTCACATGATGTCTTGGGACTTTTTCCCCTTTTGCTAAACCAGGCATGGGCATAGCCAGTGCGTGACAGCCCTCTCTAAGCGGTTTTCTCTCTTAGTGGTCAGGATATTGCCCCCAACAATCTGGTCCTCATTTTACCCACCTCAGAAGGATGGAAGGCTGAGTCAACCTCAAGCCGATGAGACTTGAACTGCCAAATTGCAGGCAGCCAGCCAATAGTCAGCAGAAGTAGCCTGCAGTACTACATTCTGACCACTGAGCCACCACAGTTAAAGGAGACTCGGAAAAGGAACCTTCGTAATTTCTCACAGTGAAAAAGACACAAAGCAGGAGATTTGTACTGGGTATCAGACTTGCAAGATTCAGTTTATTACAATGAAGTAAAAGTAAATCATCTGGTCATGTTTCCTCTCTGGTCTATCTGGGAAAGACTCTCGTTGACAACCTCCGTGTCACACGTGGTGATGTCAGAAGAGCAGCATTCAGCTTTTCCATTGCATAAGCTGAGCTGATCCTGCAGCCTCCTAGATCAATGTGTGTTGCCCTGTCAACAATTTTGTATCATGTGGCAAGCAGGAATTTATACTGCTAGGGGAACAGCTGGCCAAGCTGCTTTGGTTGGATTTGTGCCTTTATTTTTGGCTTTTAGGTTTGGGTGAGCAGGTATCTTGTATCACATAGGCTGCGCCATTCTGGTGTTTGTGTTAAGTGATTCGGGGAATTAACAGAAGTGAGGCATGCATTCAGTACAGCAGACAAGCTGACAAGTATGCTCAGGAAGGTCTCTGTACAAACTGATACAGCTTTTAATGAAAGAGGAAAAAATATGCCTCCATTTTTCTAAAGAAAAAAAATTAATGGGATGCTCGAGGCATTAGATCAGAATTGGGAAATGATGGGCCTTTTATGACTTATGGACTGTGCTGGCTCAGGAATTCTGGGAGTTGAAGTCCACAAGTCATAAAGGGCCCATCCTTCCCCACTAGATGAAACAAAAAGTTCTGCGCTAGATTCACTTTACTCTTTTGGTGGTTTTATGGTGAAATGGAAATCCTTTACCTCAGGTAATCAGCAACATAACTGTTCATTTAATGACCATTCGAAGTTACGATAGCATTGAAAAAAGTGATTTATGACATTTTCACATTTACAACAGTTGCGGCATCCTCATGGTAACATGATCAAAATTTGGTTGCTTGGCAACTGGCATGTACTTATGACAGTTGCATTGTTCCAGGATCATCTAACCTTACCTTCTCAGCTAGCTTCAGATAAATAAAGTAATTGGGAGAAGCCAGATTCATTTAATATGATTCACTTAAAAACTTCAGCGATTCACTTAACAGCTGTGGCAAAAAAGGTCATACAATGGGGCTCAATGCATTTAACAACTGCCTTGCTTCACATCAGAAATTTTCGGCTCAAATTTTGGTCATAAGTTGAGGACTGTCTATTTTTGGAAAAAGGTGGATTGCTTTAAACACCTGGTTGTATACAAAGGTATAACTTGCCTTTCCATTTGTAAAATACTGAGAGAGGCAAATAAAGTTGAAGATAAAAAGTAGACCCACATTAAAACATACAAGTCCTCTGTATGTATTTTTCTGAAAAAAATTTTAGTCATTACTGTATGATTACAATATGTATAGGATATTGGGCAGGGAAACTGAACCAAAGCTGTTAGACATTATATTATCATGCATTCATAGAGTAACACGTGTCTATAATGTGTGGTTCTTTAAAAAAAATGTATGTTGTTTAATATTTTCATGAAATATACTGATAGATTGCCATTGCCTTTTTATATCCTTGCTCCTTATTCTCCATTTTCAGTTTGATTGGCTTCTTAGATGTATGGAAAAAATCTGTTTGATTTCCTTCTTGTTATAGAAATCCTCATAGATGCACCAGTAAATTGGTTATAAATTGATAATTTTTAAGTATAAACAGCAACCATATTAATTACTGTGTATAGGAGATAATTCTTATTTTTGCCTCATCCGTCTGAGAGAAGACCACATGTTCTTTATTAAGCAGCACAGTTTCTGTCTGGGATAAGGGAATACTTTTGGGGAGTATTTGGCCCTAAAAAGAAGCCTTTGTAATAAAAGCAAAATGTGCAAAGCATCAGACATCAAGAAAAGCCCCATGCAGCATGTTATTAATCAGAAGAATAACTTAGCCAACTGTAATATGTTGCTGAAGCGAGCAACATAAAAATGAGAAACTAATTATTAAATCTAATAATCTGCACATCTTCAAGCTGCCACAGTTGAGGAACACTGGACTATAGGAATATAGTTTGTATTCATTTGGTGGTAACATCCAAATTTTATTTGCAAAACACTGTGGTATGCAAATGTCCAGGAATCTCTGCTTGAATTGAATGTTTCATGGAATCCTTGAAACTGGCACATCATCTCAATGATACCAAGTTAAAAACAAATTTCCACAGATCTGACTACATACTTTTGATGTAGTTATATCCAGAATAAGAAGAAAAAAGCAGAAGCTTGGACATCTATTTGATTTAGTAGTGCTGCGTTTTTAAAATATCTGAAAAATTTGTTAATAAGCTCACAAAAGTCAATTGACCCACAGGAGAAGACAGTTCCACAAATAACCGACCCTTTTAACCTGTCAGATTGTGATTGTTGTTCTGTCTTCCTTCAACAACAGTTGGGTCTTCTAAACAGCTGTCTGGGTATTTGAAAATGAAGACATTACATTAGAGGGAAAGCTGTAAAAAAATTAAGCATTACCAGCTGTCAATTTGCACTGCGTGAAACACTGCTAAGAAATGGAAGTAACACAGGGACGTTGATGTAATGACAAGATAAAGAAAAATCTTTTTAGGACTGCTCTCATACTGGTTAGATCTGCAGAACAAAAACCAGAGATCATGGTGACCTGCTGAAAAAGTGAGTCCACAGATCCACAGTTATCCAGCTGGTTAGCCAACAGTGTTTTGCATGGGAGAGTTGTCAGAAGAAATATTTTCTTCAGACTGATAGCAAAAAGCTATTGTAGGTAGAATATAAATCTGCATAAGCCAGAAACATTTTTGAAGAGAGGGGTTTGCACCGATGAAACAATCAAACAAAATAATAAATGAGATATCTCCAATATCTCAGGAGTTGCCACAAAGAAGAGGGAGTGAAGCTCTTGTCCAAAGCACCTGAGGGCTGGACAAGAAGCAATGAGTGGAAACTAATAAAGGAGAGAAGCAACCTAGAACTACGGAGAAATCTCCTGACAGAACAATTAATCAGTGGAACGACGTGCCTCCAGAAGTTGTAAATGCTCCAACACTGGACGTTTTTAAGAAGAGACTGGACAACCATTTGTCTGAAATGGTACAGGGTTTCCTGCCTAAACAGGGTTGGACTAGAAGACCTCCAAAGTCCCTTGCAACTCTGTTATTCTGTTCTGTTCTAACATTCTAAGGTTGCAAATATATTTATTAAATCCAGATATATTTTATAGAAACCATACAGGATTTGAATTGAAAAGGTGAAGCATTTGGAAACAAAAGAGCATCTTGTCAACTGTTAAGCATGGGGATGTTTCTATTATACTTTTGGTTGTATGGCAGATAGTGGATTAGGAAATAAAATGCAAGTAGAAGACACAAGTGTCAACATGTCTTAAAAGCTGATATGTGGTCAGTAAAGAAATTAAAGCTGAAAGTAATTATTTCAGCAAAACACCCATCTGAAACATACCTTCTAATCAACTCTGGAGTTACAGGAAAGAAACATGATGATTTTTGGAACAGCCTTTCCAATTGCTAGATTGAAATATAATTGAAACGCACAATGATGGGTTTTTAATTTTGATTTTAGTGCTGAACAGGGAATTAAACTCAATAGCTAAAGTGGACCTTTCCAACTATGTGATTCTATAAAGTGAGAAAGATACAGTTGGGTTTCTCTATTTTAATATACAGGATTTTAGTCATTATGTTTATGGTTATTGTACCATGACAGAGATTCAGTTTAAGTTAGAGATTCAATTTAAAAATACACCCTGAATCACTGAACCTCACTGGACAATTTTGACTAAGCTGCCTCATAGCATTATTGTGGAGAAGATTAGATGTGATAATTTTAATTCCTGGTTGCTTTAATTCCTGGATAAAACCTCAAATATCGTTGATGAGTTATCAATATTTTAAGAATATTTTCTTAAATATGTTGTGATAATCCAGATTAAAATATCATTCTAGCCATATTCTATCCACTATAAGATGCTCTTCTAGAGACATTTTAGAGACCTCTTCTGCATGTTTCCAACCAATATAGTCTTTCTTTTGCCAGTTGGGCCTGTAATACTTGCTGATGTCATCACTCCACCTTGTTTTAGGTCTCCTTTATGGACGCTTTTTATCAAGTGAAAATAAGACGGTGAGCTTTTTGGAAGTTCAGCAGTTTGAATCCTTAGACCTCATAATGGAGTGAACTTCCGCTTTTGCCAAACTAGCATTTCAAAAGCAAGTAAAAATGCAATAGAAAAATAAGGATCACTTTGGTGGGAAGGTAACAGCATTCCGCGTGCCTTCAGCGTTTAGTCATGTTGGCCACATGACTATGGAGACATCTTCGGACAATGCTAGCTCTTCAGCTTTGTAATGGAGATGAGCACTACCCCCTAGATCTGGAAACGACTAGCACATATGTGCGAGGGGAACCTTTACCATTACATACATACACACACACACACACGCACACACACACACACACTCACACCAGATAGATTTAGGTTATACATACAGTAGTCTTATGGGTTAGTATTAACTCCCATTGATTTAAATGGACTTGTTCCTAAAGTTTGAATATAACTCACAGTTTCTCATCAATTTACAGGTATGTAATAGTTCCATTCCTTACCAAATGAGTATGTTTTTGAAGATCTGAAAATGTCAGATTAGCTGCTCTAATACCCAGATCATTTGACCAATATATCCAGAGGGCAGTGCATTGGGAAAATTGTCAGGCCCCAAAACTGAGACAGACATGTAGTGATGCTTCTAAGCATGAGTTTTTTATTATTCCACCCTCCACTGGCAGAATCTTTTTCAAACTAAAGTACTCTACTTTCTGCATCTACCATATGTTCTGAGAACTGTTAGGGAGGCCTGTCTTCGCCCTCTTTATCTCACACAAAATATCTGAATTGAGCTGTCTCTTATTCTTCCGAAAAACACCCACTCCCTTCCTAGGAATACAGTCTACTACATTCCATCACAGAAATGATTATAAGCAATTCTGTAAATTGGACAGACCAGCAACATCAAAAGGTTTCTTTCTCCAGCTGTCTGTTTATCGTCCCCCTGTTATAGAAGAGGACATAAAAAATTATATCCTGTACAGCATTTCTAAGAAGGTCTTGCTATATGTACACCATGCATCCTTTCACTCTGTGACAATATCAGATTACATTATGAGGGAAAATACAGAAACACACTGTCCCTTGCTAGCCATTTAGTTTAATAACTGTCCAATTAATTGAACAAAACACTGTTGCTATCTAGCAAACAAAACTTCAAATCCTCTGTTCACAATTTGAGAAAGATATACTGTAGTACCAGATAGATTATATCTGTATTTGTAATATGACGTATACCTTTTTTTTCAGTTTTGGTGCTTAAACAATTATTGAGGACAGAATATAGATAGATAAATTCTTAAATCAGAATTAGGACCAAGTAACCAAGACTCAGTAACCAAGACGTTCAACTGATATACATTTCTACATTATTAGTATAACTGAGCCAGAATTGCAGGAGATAACAGTCATGATTCAATGTTGTTACCATATAGGAGGGTCAATTTTTTTCTATAAGCTTGCATCTCTTGATACAAATTTCTTTGGTTATTTTCAACTGAATTGACACACATTTCCTTGACTTTTAACTACATTTTGCCTATACTTGGTCATTCACCCTTGCTCTGTTCTCAGCTCTACAATATTAAAACATTTACATGAATGTGAGAACTCTGCACACCTCTTATGGTCCTTTGTCTTACTCATTATTGTTACATAAATAAAATTCTAGGCAAATTCTTCAAACCCCACACTATAATTTGTATTTAGTATAAACTTTATTTGTAAATTAAAATTGTATACTTTGTGGTCACAATAATACTAATACTATGCTACTTGCAAACAAATCACAATGTGATTCTTTTATAGATTATGTGAAAAGGAGAATTGAAACTTGGATCAGTTTTGAAAAAAAATATACCTTTTTTTAAAAAAAAGTTTGCATATAACATATAAATAGTCTATTTGCCATTTTTGGGATTGTCCAATGTAACTGTCAGATGGATTGCCAGTTAAGTTCAGAGACTTTCCTGAGCCAAATGTTGACCAGCTAAGTTTAATTATGCCACCTAGAATTGCAATTTCATATGCCAACAACTTTGCTGACTGCGAAATTCTGAAATTTTTTGACTAATATGCCTTGAAGGTGTTGAGGAAAGTTAGATCAGAGAATTAACCCAATCCTTTGAGCACAGAGTAAACATTTTCCAGATCAAATTATCATTTATGATCACCAAGTTTGCTGCTGAATAGTAATATCAACAGTTGGGTAATGTCCATCCGATCTATATGTGGATATTTTTTTATAATTCCAGTTGTGGTAAATAAAGGAACAGCAAGAGTGAGTACTTCATTACCAAGCAATTACCTTTCTTTAAAAAGTGGATTGTGCTCATTTTTAAGATTTGCAAAACAACTTAGAGTTGTCATAAACTGATAATGTCATAAACTAATGATGAAGATGTTGTGTTCCTTGTTTACAACTGATTAATGAAAGAGAGCAGATAACTGAAATGGATTGTACTATTCTGAATATGTCTTTTGTCTCCTATAGGTCTCAATTTATTAAACCACATCTTTGAGTAGAAAACAACTGTCTTAAGCTTTGTTTATAGGTGACCTAAAGAAAGAATTTCAACAATATATCTAGAGACCGTTCTTTATACATATCCATAGAGATAAAATGTCCAGTGACAGGCTTTATCAGTATATTCACATAAACAGAGATGAACAGAGTGGGTCATTTGAAATATCCTTTATGTTCATTAAGTACTCATTTGACACAGGGATATTAAAATGCATAAATAAATATTCATACAACTGGCCCTTGGAGGAGATGCAGAGAAGCTGCTTCCTTCTTCTGCATCTAAGAGGGCAGATATTGGGTAAAAGAGGAGGGGAAAAGAGGAACAACAATTAGTGAACAAACAGGAAACACTATACAAACATCCCAGTGCTCATTAAAATTGCCATTGAAAAGTGATGTGGCAGTAAAGAATATGTCTAAGCCAGGGGTTTCAAACTCAAGGTTCGGCTAGCTCCGGCCCATGGGGTGCTTAGATCTGGCCGGCAGGGCTACCTTGGAAACAGCCTGCGGTGCCTCTGCCAGCAAAAACGGAACTTGGGAGTCTTCAATGCCTTCTGTAACCTTCTGTCAGGAAAAATGGCATGTGACCCTCCCGAGTTCCATTTTCACTGGTAGAGGTTGCAGGAGACTGTTGCAGTCCAAGCTCTTTTTCAATGGCAGAGCACTCGGGCCATCACAGGCTCCCCTGACATGAGTGATGTCAAGTCGGCCACACTTACCCGGCCCCCAAGGTCAAACACTACCCTGATGTGGCCCCCAGTAAAATTGAGTTTGACACCCCTGTTCTAAGCCAAGGTGAAACAAAGGGCCATTTGACTTGGAAATGTTTCTTTCCTTGCTCCATAAGCAAGAGGGGTACTTTCAGTCTTTCTCTATTGTCAGGATGTGAACCAACAGCCCTGGCATGCTTGGCTTCTGTTCCCTAATATAAAGAATGATATTATATAGCAAGACTGATATAAAAAATACACAGGAATTATTGTCAGGTGCTCCTAGGACAATTGTTTAGCACAATTCTAATAAGAGCCAAAGTAATAAGCGACATTTGGGAAGCGCAGAGCAGTTTTATGTACTGGTTTCAGGCCAGGATTTTGTTCTTTGGCAAATGACTGAAAATTTTGGAATGTGAGAAATATTGCCTTCAATCATTCCTTCCCTTCATTCCCGTATCACTTTGTCACTTTAAAAAATCCAATTATCTTGGTTGGAAGCCTTGTTTAACTTTTTTTCATCTACTTCCAAAAGACATTTTGTATTTCCATAGAATAGCTCTGCCTTTTCTTGTGTCTCTTGGTCTTAACTATGCCTTGCTCTCTTTGACTGCTTTTTCTGTGATTGTGTTAATTTATGTATATGGATTATATCTTTTTCTCACCCTTCTTGTTACAGCAGTCCATCTCTTTATGAACAATTTTCCTTCATAATTTATTTCATTGAATTATTCTATCCGGCATTTCGATGACACTTTGCAACATAACTATTTTCTCTCTGTTTGAAACAAGTTCTACATCTTCCTTCCATCCATCCTTTTCCCACTTGTTCAGAAATTAAACTATTTTATATTTTTAACACAAGTGTTTGTATTTTTTCTTTCTGAAGTCACTCTATTTTCTCTTTAGTTTCTTTCAACTTTCCTTATCTTCCAACCCTATTTCTAACCCAAAATCTACTCCAAGCAAATAATTGTCTGCTCTACATATAAATCTCTTATCAGAGTTGTATCCTGCACCAGTTCACTCAATCTTTCATCATATATAAATCAAGTCAAGCAAGCATTTCTGAATTTTCATGCATGTGTGTGAATAGATGGATGCTGAAGCACATATTCAAAACAAATTAAATGTTCTGCCTGTGGCTTTTAATAATCATTCAGCTGATCCATCTGTTCAGTTTCTGGTCTGATTCTCTATAGAACAGCTATATCCACTTAGTTGGTGATTTTTAACCTTTTTTTAAAAAAACACAGAAACATGTAAAATAGGACTACTAAATATTTTTTCATGTAAAACTTATTTTTTTCAGTTCCAACACAGATCTTTAATCTGGCATTCAAGACAAAAAAGAGTTTGGGCTATCTACAATCTGCAAGTTTTATGTAAATGACTGGAAGCTCATTAAAAGAACTTACTTCAGCTGTTTATGAATGCCACACTTCAAGTAAACTGTATAGTATACCTGATTTGGTGTTATTTTTTAGTGGGCAAGGTCAGTGGAATCTGCAGCTCAATTCCCCAAACAGAATTCTCTGTAAGCTAAACAGTCTCTTTTCAAAAGGGCCTTGGGATATGTAGGGATCAAAGCAAGCTTTCATCTCAAAAGTCAATAAACAATATTCTATCCATTTCCAGCCATTGATGAATAGATCTACTGTAATATAGTCCAATACTTACCCACTATACAATATTTTTTCCACAAAATATGTTTTCTTTCATTAAAATGTTGTACTATATAATACTTTTATTACATAAAGCTTTTTAAATAATTATATTTATTAGAATCTATAAGTGGCGAGAGTGACTGATTTTATGGCAAATACTGTAGAATACCTTCTCCCACCACAATAAAAAGGGATTACATGATCGTTAAGGGGGGAGGGAACCTGTATACTACATTCTAGACTTACTTGAAGTTTGTTGGTTATTTTCAGTTCAAAAAGAAGCTACTGACACCTGACTGAGACAGATCTAAACAGGAAAATGTAGTTTGCATAGAATAATCTAGACTGGTGAAATTGAGTCAGATAGATAGAATGCAATCCAATTAAGTAGATCAGGTCTGCTGAAAGTCAATGGAGAAGCTCTCATTTTAAGAGCTTATTGAAACCAGAACCATGGATAGCTCCAAATAAGTTTTGTAGATTGAAGTTTTCTGTAGAAGAAATAACAATTGTCTCAGCTGCTAGCTGAAGTCAATTGGAAGATAAAGTTTTTCCCCAAATAATTGCTTAAGAACTGGCAGTCCTGCTATTTATTGGCTAGGGAAAAAAATGCAGTTGAAAGCAAATGGAAGGGGAAACTAGTAGATTCGGGTATTGCAACCTGAATGTGCCTTTGAAGATTAGGGTCTCAGGGAATTGGAAGAGTTGGAATCTTTACATACTGTCTTTTCCTTCTCTTTTCCTTCTTTTTCAGAGAGTGGCTTTTGGACGATGCATACACAAGAATCACATAACATGCATAAATAGAGAGAGAAAGATGCATAAATATATATAACCTCCAGAGGTTGTGAATGCTGCAACACTGGAAGTTTTTAAGAAGACATTGGATAACCATTTGTCTGAAGTGCTGTAGGGTTTCCTGCCCAAGGAGGGGTTGGACTAGAAGACTTCCAAGGTCCTGCCAACTCTGTTATTCTATTTTATGTATTATGTAAACAAGTCACAACCCATACATTTATTGGGATGGTGTGATCTTCATATGAAGCTGAGAACCCTAGGGTGACAAGAGAAGAATGTGGACATTGTGTAGAATTTGGGTCTGGGTTTATTATGTTTTTCCATTGGATTCTTCCTCTGTTTGTCTTAAATTCAAGCCCATCTTCCTTTTTTCTTCATATGGTGTGTAGACAGCAGTAATGCTTTGCTTCGTTGCCTCTGGAGCCTCATATTTTTGCTGTGCTGTGGAAATGAAGGTTCTGCCGAGAGTGATCTTTTTATATAAAAATATAAAAATTCTATTAAAACTTTTATAACAAAATCATAAAAACCAGTACAAACTAATAAAGAGCCAAAGAAACAGAACAAAGGAGAAAAGATTAAATTTGCAGAAAGAATGAAAAGAAATAAGAAAAAAGTTTCTGATTTCTTCTGCAGAAAATATAAGTACATTTACAATATTATCCCTTACTTTATGATTACAAAAAAGAGCTCATTTTTTTCTGTTATCTAGTTTTTTTCTAATCATCAGAATCACAAGTTTTTTCTGTTTCATGCAAAAAGTCAAAAGGGGTTTCCAATCAACCATGAATTGTTTTTTATTTATGATATTGTTTTTTCTCTAAAGTAAGTTAATTTAGCCAGCTCTGCAGATTCCATAATCTTCACCAGCTCTTCTTCCACTGAGGTAGCATTGAGCCTTTCTACTTTTGAGCATATAATCGCCTCATTGTAGTTATCATTCATATGTATGTATATATGTATGTATGTATGTACATACGTACGTACATACATACATACATACATAGCTCCATTACTATTTTCTATTTGCCTGTCCATTAGTCCCAAAAGTAAAATGTTGGTTTCAGTTGAAACAAAAGTATAATTAAAATTCTGCTGTCTCAATAGATGTCATCAAGCAATGTTCTCTAGTTAAGGATGTCCAAAACAGGACTCTGTCTAATATTCCTTTGTGGAAGTGTTCAGAGATAATATGTAATCAGTATTGAAGATAAATTATTTCTTTTGATTTTTTTTAAATATTTCCATAGGTTTATGTGTGTCCTATCATTCAAGTTTTGCATCTTTGAGCTTTTACTCAAAATCTGGACACAAAGGAAGAGAGACATACAATGTATTTTAGCTTGCCTTGTGATTAATTGCATGGTGTAGGGAAGAGACGTTCAAGCAGTGCAGGAAGATATTAATTCCAATTTCAAGAAATAGTACTTCCAGTTTAATTTCTCAAATGACCACCAAGAATTGAAGAATAAAAGTCTCATGGTGAGATGCTTTCAAACACTGGTCAAGTGTTTGACCAGATCTAGACAGTCAATTTTTCTTCATCCATTCCAATTTTATTTATATCTTGTTTGTCACTTGCTGGTCTTTGCTAAGAGGATTAGGGAGAATATGATTTCACTGATTTTCCTAGAACTCACAATATCTTTCAGTACTGTCAAACATGGTGTCCTCTCCTTGTAGGATTCACTAAGAAAATAATATATTGAGTTAAGGATGCAGCAGAAATAGTTACCATGGTTACTGCTGTATACAAGCCCTCAAAGTAAGTCTGGCTTCTTTAAGAAACACTAAAAGGTGCAGTAAATGTGCTCCTTATGAACATCTTTTCATATCCCAATAGCTGCCAGCTCAATTTTAATTTCTTGGCATCAAAATCTCAGATATTTTGCTTGATTCCCAAGATCAACTTGAAAATTCTACTTCTGATGTTATCCCAACTGTTTTTATGTTTGCATTACAGTGTATTTAAATGTTTATTTTACATGTGATACAGTATTGATGTTGTAAGCTACCCTAGGAAAATATGGATTGAAACAGGGACATACCATTTCTAAAATTCCATAGCAACAATGGAAAATTATTGGTTTTTAAAAAAAATCTTGCACTACAAGATTGCTCAGAGCAAAGTGGGACAATCTTCTACTGAGTTTTGGGGTACTTTCTTATTTATATTGTTCCCCCAAAGCTTTATGTGTATAGAAACTACTTTTCTGCTGATATTTTTTAATATATTAGAATACATATTGGTATATGTCCATGATAACTTAAACTTAAATTAGAAGTATATACTTGTTCCCTTCTGTCTTAAGAAGCATGATGCTTCTAAATATTTCTATAAATATTGGAAAGCATGCCATTTTAAACATTTTCAAAATTGTTGCAATAAATAAGGATTTGAGTAACATATTCCATCTGCTATAAACTGGCTTGTATAAATAATTCTCACTCCTTTATACCTCCAGCTGAGGGATTCTGTTCTATGAACAGAAACAACTGAGTAGATTCCATCCATGGATCATATTTTTCCAAAATGTTGGATATCAAAATGAAGTGATAAATAATTACAAATAAATATTGGAACAAAAAACAATATGGATGTGGACTTTAATGTTATAGGTCGTCCTTAATTTCTGTTATAGGTTATAGGATGACCTGTCGTCCTTAAATTCTGGGACCAGAATTTCTGTTGCTAAAAAGACAGATTGTAAGTGAACCATGCTCAATTTAATTACCCTTTTTACAATGGTGTTAAGTGAAGCAATGCAATTGTTAACTGAATCATACAGTTGTTAAGCAAATCTGACTTCCCCCATTAACTTTGCTAATCAGAAGCCAGCTGGGATGGTTGCAAATGATGATCACATGACCACAGGAAACTGCAATTGTCACACATTCAGCCTGGTTGCCAAGTGTCCAGATTTTTAGCATATGATTGTAGAGATTCTGTGAAGAATGTAAGTGTGAGGACCAGTCATAAATCACTTTCTTCAATGTCATAACTTTGAATGTTTCTGATGAATGATTGTGAGTCGAAAACTACTGCTATAGCATAGGATGCAAACATAACTGGCATGAAAATACCTATATTTGAGAGTGCTTTAAACTAGTTTCCGAGGCAGAGATACAAAAAAACCTAAATAATCTATTCTTACTGAAAGGTGCATGCCTTTGTTGTTTGAATAGATAGAACTTCAATAACGCTTAGATTTGCATACCGCTTCACAATGCCTTACATCCCTCTCTAAATGGTTTACAGAGCATATTGCCACCCAACAATATGGGTCCTTATTTTACTGACCTCAGGAGGACAGAAAGTTGAGTCAACCTTGAGCCTGGTGAGATTTGAACTGCCAAATTGCAGGCAGGCAGCAGAAGTAGCCTGCAGTGCTACACTCTAACCACTGCGCCACCCTGGCTTATAGAATAAAGGCAATAGCAATAGAGTTTTTGCAAGGGTTGGTACATTGAGTTCTTCTATTTGTCAAGCAAGGGTATCCTAGTAATTAAGGCAAAGACGAGGGAGCTTGTTTGCAGTTTTCTCTTGGAGAATAAGTCAAGATAGTATGGCACCATGCTGTGAAAAAAATACTCAAATAAAATATGATTATTGTATATGTTTGGCATGATAAATTTTAATGCTATTGTATTAACAGCACTTCTGCTACACCATAATTTTAATTATATAAATATGGCTTTTCTTATTTTAAGTCATACATTGACATTTTTATTATGGGGGTAGCACATGGTTTTAGTAAATAAACCTGATGAGAATTTATTATTTGTTTGGATGCAGGTATAGTTATCCAATAAAGATTTCTCCAGTGTTTGCAAATAAGCTATGAAAATATGGGATTGGTGAGCATTTAAATGCCCATGCGCAAGACTAATAATGTAAAAATTTAGAATAAGAACTGAGTTACATCAGCAGAAAGCACAGGTAGAAATCTTGCTTATTAAAATTTCATAGTTTTAAAACATGAGAGAGTAAGTTTAATATTACACACAAGATGTTGATACGGTGCCATAGTGTGATGATCAAATCAAGCTTCCATATTTCTTTACTTTTTTGGGAATATGATAAATTATGTAATACTGTTTCATTCTTGAATTCACTGTTCAGTGAAAATGAACTTACCCTTCTTAAAAGAAAAAACTAATACTCTTGCATTCTTACACTTACTTATGTACCTCAAGAGCATATTTCATCATGAATATTTGTTAAGGATGCTATGGGTTTGCCCGGGTTCTGGAGGATCTGTTGCTAATGTTATAACTGGTTTGGTGAAACACCAAATCCCACACCTAGCTGGCCCCTCCAATTTGCCCCTCCCAGGGGTCTCCATGCAGCCTGTTTTGGATGCAAGGTAAATACAGGGCCTGCGTAGAGGTTGAGGGAGGGGGAAAATGGGCCTCTTGGAACTTCCAGAAGTTCAAAAATGGGCCTGTTTTCACCTCTGGAGGGTCTCCAGAGCCCGGGGGAGGAATTTTCACTCTTCCACAAACACGAGGAAAGCCTTCGGAGCCTGGAGAAAGCAAAAATGCCCCCCCACAGCTGGGTGGAGGAGGCCAACTAGGCCATGTTCACCATGGCCATGCCTACCCAGCAACAGGGCAGAGAGCCCATTGCTGAAATTTTTGAAGGCCACCCCGGTAGTTTGTTTCTTTTCGTGGCTTGTTTCGACGTGGTTTCACTATTCACTCAAGTCCCGATAAAAGAAACTCTTGAAATGATCAAAAATAAATACCAACCAGCAAAACACCTCATAGAACTAACAGAACACTGCTTAACTAACACATATTTCATATACAAAGGACAAAGTTACAAGCAAATTGAATGAGCCCCTATGGGATCACCACTATCACCCGTCATTGCAAACCTGTTCATGGAATTATTAGAATCCAGAGCCCTGGCTAATGTTACCCACAAACCCAAACTAAGGTTAAGATACATTGATGACACATTTGTAATTTGGCCCCATGGAAAAGAAAACCTGAACAATTTCCAAACACACCTAAACAGCACACACCCCAAAATCAAGTTCACCATGGAAACGGAAACAAACAAACAACTACCATTCCTAGACGTATTAATCTAATTTATCAAAAAAACAGATGGCGACAAGGACACACCATATACCAGAAGAAAACACATGCCAACTGCTACCTCAATGCCCAATTCCACCACCACCGGGCACAGATAAACTCTGTGGCCAAAATGCTAATTGCCAGAATCAAACGCCTGGCAGACAAGACACACATAAAGACTGAACTATGCACCCTAACTAAAGTACTGACAGCCAATGGCTTCCACAAAAGCAAAATCACCGGCTTGATCCACAAAACCACACTAAGACATAATAGAGACCTAGAAGATGAACAGACCTATGGAACAGCTGTCCTGCCCTACATAAGAGGTACTACAGACAAAATCAGTAAGATACTACACAGGCATCACATCAAGAATGCCTTCAAAACAGACAGAAAAATAGCAGCCATCCTTAGAAACCCCAAAGATAAAATTGACCTGGAAAACCAAGGCATATACGAAGTCCCCTATGCATCATGCCCGGCCACATACATTGGACAGACCAATAGAAGAATAAGTACCCGCCTGGATGAACACAAAAATTCAGGAAAAAAGTTGGAACACACTTCCTCACTTGTCCAACACATGAAAGCCACAGGTCACAACATCAACTTCAATGGCACCAAAACCCTAGCCGCTATAGAAAACCCCAGCCACAGAATCATCAGAGAAGCCATAGAGATTGAAAAAAGATCTGAAAGCATGAATAGAAGAGATGATTCCACCAGACTGTCAATCATTTGGAAGCCTGCACTCTCAAACAAAAAAATCTCCCCACCACAAGCCAGGCAAACACCTGGGCACAAACAGACTCTCCCTGATACCTCCAGCTCAAACACACCCCAACCAAGCACCCAGATGAAACCTCGCTTCCTAACAAATGACAGCCGTCCATTTACTTGGAGCCAAGCTGCACTAAAAGCCTCCAATACAGGAACACAATGTTGCCAGCCAATCAAGACACAAAAAAAGTAACAAAACAGACAGAAGATATTAGAAACACCAATCAAGCAGAACACAGCAAACTCCAAGACCAATAAACACAGACCAAGACTCCCAACCAATCAGGATGAAGAAAAAACCATTCTGGCACAGCAATAGGCCAGCCCCAAATTTAAAACTAACGGCTGTGATATCCTGACCCACAGACGAACTCAATACAGAAGCCTGATGATGGCAGATGAGATTCTGCTGAAATGTTGCTGCAACTTTAAAAGCACAACTACAATGATGTGGGATAATACCCGAATGAAGCTGAACAGCATACACAGACAGACAGACAGACAGACAGACAGACATATATAGATATAGATATAGATATAGATATATAGATATACAGATAGAATGTATGTATGGTATTCAGCTTTGTTCTGGTATTTTCCCACGTCATTATCGTTGCACTTTTAAAGTTGGAGTGACATTTTGGCAGATCTCATCTGCCATCATCAGGCTTCTGTATAGTGCTTGTCTGTGAGTCAGGCTTTCACAGCCATTTCTGTTTTAAATTTGGTGCTAGCCTACTGCTTCGTCAGAATGTTTTTTTCTTCATCCTGATTGGTTGGGAGTCTTGATCTGTGTCCATTGATCTTGGAATTTGCTGTGTTCTGCTTGATTGGTGTTTCTAATGTCTTCTGTCTGTTTTGTGGTGTTGTTTTGTCTTGATTGGCTGGCAACATTGTGTTTCCTGTATTGGAGGCTTTTAGTACGGCTTGGCTTTGAGTAAACGGATGGCTATCATTTATTAGGAAGCTAGGTTTCATCTGGGTGCCTGGTTGGGGTGTGTTTGAGCTGGAGTATTGGGGGGGGGGGTGTCTGTTTGTTCCCAGGTGTTTGCTTGGCTTGTGGTGTGGGGATTTTTTTGTTAGTGAGTGCAGGCTTCCAGATAATAAAGTCATGGAGGTTGAAAAAAGACCTGAAAGCATGAATAGAAGAGATGACTCCACCAGACTGTCAGTTATCTGTAAGCCTGCACTCTCTGCACTGCACTGCATTATTTGTCTTTTTTTCTTTCATTATTAAAGGTGTTATATATACAGTTCCAAATAATTTCTAATCTAGTTTCAAACCAAACTTGGTTATATCGTGCGAATAGAAGCTAATATGTTGGGTCATTTTAATCTACATTATTAAGAATCAAGATTCAGTTAAGATTACTAAAATATAAATGATCTTTATTATACCTTATGTAATCTTAATTTCTCAAAATTCTACTGCTGCCATTTTAATTGCTGGCAGTTTGTTCTAGTATAAATTGTAAAGTGGGAAATGTCTTCAGATGATTGATGGAACAAAGTAATTCAGTAGTTCTAATATTTAACCAAACAACTTTTAAAAATAGAGTTGGTACACTGTTTCTTGTGGCATATATCTATGTTGTTCTGGTTGCTAGAAAACATACTGAAAAATCTCCTTGATCAAAAATTATTATGGATTGAATAATTGAATAATAATTCTAAGTGCAGTGGTAACCACTGAAACTTATCCAATGGTCTCTTAATATAGAATTGTTTTGCAGCATTTTCTTGTCTGAGACAAAGAACAAGATAGTTTTCCTTCCCATGCTATGTTCAAAGGCTGACTGAACTGATAGTTGGATCTTACTATCACATCACCAGTGTTGAAGAATCTTACACCATGGATGCTAGTTTATGGATCGATATAGTCTAACATCAGGAAAGTTGCCATAATTGTCCATCCTGATGGCAAGTCAGTGATGTAATATGTTAGAAAGAAATAGTCCAGATCCTACATTTTAGATTTAAGTTACATTTCACTTATAATCTAGAAAATACAGTTCTATAATATGTTACATAATTAATTATTATTTCCATCATTTTCTTTCAGTTTGTGGGGATATCCATGGACAATTCTTTGACTTGATGAAGCTGTTTGAAGTGGGAGGTTCTCCTGCCAACACACGATACCTTTTTCTAGGGGACTATGTTGACAGAGGATACTTCAGTATTGAAGTAAGCATTGTTTCTTTCTTTAGCTATGAAATTTATTTCCAATGCATGCTGGTTTCTCTTTTTCTTTTAGTATGTTATAATTCTAAAGGTATATTTTCATGCTGCCACTTTTGACAAACATGGAATCCTTCTGTATCTGACTTCTGACTTCCATGGTTCTGTATGCAGGACTGCAGTTTAAATTATTCATGTTCATTTTCCTGATAGTTTTAAAATGATTTTAAACTTCTTTGTAATTTGGCCAAGTCTAAAAGCAATCTTCCTTCCACCATCCCTATCCCTTGCAGTAGCATCAGATAATTGTGATGACGAACAGTTATCTTGCATTTAATTATGTTCCTTTCATATAAAATACAGTAAGAGGGACAATATGTATTCTTCCTAGCTATATTAAATTACACTTTGTGTAGGTTAATACTGCTCCTTAAGGCCATTCTATGTTTTTAATCATATTTCAGATATTAAGGAAAAGATAGCATCTATTGTCAAACAGGTTTTGAGGGCTTGGACCATCAGCTTCTAAGTTATCTGAATCTGCCTTTTTTGTGGTGGGTGGAATTGCCTGCTGCCTGCAAACTGTTTCAAATAGAGACAACAGTGCATGAAAAAAACCATTGTATTTTTAGGAACAAGAATTGGAAATTATACAAGGTGGGTGGAAGAAGTATAATAATGCATTTCAAAGGAAAATGAAGCATTTTAAACTTTTATATATATTATGTGTGTGGGTGCATATTATGTATGTATGTATGTATGTATGTATGTATGTATGTATGTATGTATGTAT
>BLBF01000026.1:22238411-22249047 GCA_015471245.1 Laticauda colubrina
TATGTATGTATGTATGTATGTATGTATGTATGTATGTATGTATGTATCTGGGGATGCATATATATGTGTTTCTGTTGGTGCATATTATATATGTGTACACACACACTGCAAAGCTTAATAAGATATCTGATTTTTTTTAAAATAACAAATTTGTCCTTTTCCCCTTCCACCCCAGAAATAAATTAGGACTAGGCTATGTTCATTTTTCTTTAATTTACCATTTACTTTATAAGTATGATTACTTTTTTTTAAAAAAAAATAGTTATTCCTTTGAAGTGTTAGATAACACATTTTGCCTAGTAATTAAATCTTCAGTTTAGCATAAAAATTAAAAGGAATAAAATGAAAGTGCCAGATACACTTTTCTATGTTGCAGTACTAACACTTGCAAGAGAACTAGTGTCTCTAATAGAGGACTTATTGGAATCTTCTCAAAGTGCTTTAAATTATCACATGAACATTGTTACAAGCTACCCCATGTCAACATTTTAAAAATTAAATTATTATAAGAATCTATCAAGCTCAAATAAGAGACATAATAGACATGTTTAACATTACAGGGGGGAAAATCAATAGAAAGACTTATTTCTTTTTCTTCATTCTGGAACACAGGAACATTAATTCAAGACTGATGAAGAATGTATGGTTTCAGAATGAAATATTTCATAGACAGTTAATTTGAATTGTTTTAAGGGCTACTATATAACTTCATGGAGGACATTATTGGCTAGTTACAACTGCGGTATGAAGGATTCATTGTTTCATTCATTCAATTTCACGAGCTGCGCATCTCAGTCAATGACCCTGGGAGGCTGACAATTATAATAAAATTACAAACATTTTAAAATAATAAAAAATGATGGAAACATCCTAAATAAATATACATAGCTGCTGAAATATTTGACCAGTTAGCAATACAGATAGGAAATGGGATCCTTAAAGGCCCTGTCACACTGCCCAAGAGATGCAAAACGGACACAACGGACGAGCAAAATGTTCCATCCGTTGTTATCCGCTCTCAAAAGGGGCAAAAATTTGCATAACCGGAGCGGATAACACGGACGCGGGGAGGATGCAGGGCGGATGGAAAGCAGATGTGGAACGGAAGCGCAGCGGATGGGAGCGGATGGCACATTCTCAGGGCTTCTGGGGGGCCTCAGCAAAGCGGACACGGAAGGGATACAGCGGATGCACAGCGGATGCACAGCGGATGAAGCGGATGCACAGCGGAAGCCTAGCGGATGCACAGCGGAAGCCTAACGGATGCCTGGCGTTAATTGCGCATGCGGGGGGATGCATTGCATAAGCCCCCCGGATATAAAGGGAAGCAGCTCGCACGTGGCCAGTATTCGGAGGAAAGACCTGCTGCCGGATACATCGAGTCCTTGCTTGCCCTGCCTGCATGCCTGCCTGCAAGCCTTGCTGCCAGCCTGCCTCCAAGCCTCCTGGCCAGCCTCCCTGCCAGCCTTGCTCTCTGCCTGCCTGCCAGCTTTGCTGCCAGCCTTCCTTCCAGCCTCCCTGCCAGCCAGTCTGCCTGCCAGCCTTGGTGCCTGCCTGCCAGCCTTGGTGCATACCTTCCTGCAAGCCTTGGTGCCTGCCTGCCTGCCAGCCTTGGTGCCTGCCTGCCAGCCTTCCTGCCAACCTTCCTGCCAGCCTTGGTGCCTGCCAGCCTCCCTGCCAGCCTCCCTGCCAGCCAGCAACCCCACAACCATGGGGAAGAAGCGAAAGCCTCAGCAACCTGCCGCCATCCCTGCCAAGAGGGACAGGGCCACCCGCCCGCCCCCTGTCCCTGACTCTGCTTCTGCTGGGGCTTCTGCTGCTCGGGCTCGCTCTTCTGGTGCTGGAGCTTCTGCTGAAGCTGATCCTGGCGGTAGTGCTTCTGCTGCTGCGTACTCTGCTGAAGCTGCTGCTCATCCTGCTCGTCCTGCTCGTGCTCCTGGACTTGCTCGTACTGCTCGTACTGCCCGTGCTCCTGGTCTTGCTCGTCCTGCTCGTGCTCCTGGTCCTGCTCGTGCTCCTGGTCTTGCTGGCGCTGCTGCTGCTGCTGCTGCTGCTGATGATGATGATCATGCTGATTATGATCCTGCTGGTGATGATGATGATGATGATGATGATGATCCTTCTGGTGCTGCTGCTGGTGGTGGTGTGGAGGAGCAGCCCCTACCACCTGGGAGCCCCTCTGATGAGGGCCCATCTGGTCCTGCCAAAGGGAGGAAGAGGTGTATGCGGGGACGGGAGAGGAGGCAATAATTCATTGAGGAGGAACACGAGGATGAGGTGCTGGAGTGGCTGAGAGAGAATGACTATCTGTGGCGGAAGGGACACCGGCTGTACAGGGACACCAAAAGGAAACAGGCTGCTTGGCGAGAGAGGGCGGAGAGTATGGGTTACACTTCGGAGGTGCTCCTCGGCTGGTGGAAGGAAGCACATGCACACCTGGTACGGGAAGCAGCATCTGAAGAAATCTGGCCAGGCCACAGTTAAGCTGACGGACAGAGAGACCTACGTCATGGCCAGGTGAAGCTTCCTGGAGGGTGAGATCCGCCACCGAGGAGCACCAGGAGCCCCTCTCACAACCCTCTCTCTCTGGCAGCCTGCTGAGACCCAGTCCTCTTCCGGCCGAGAGTCAGTTCCTGTCTCCAGGCAGGTTTCTGTGGAGCGTGCCACGGTGGAGAACCCGCGGACAGCTGTTGTAACCGTGGTGGAGCGCGTGGAGGACTCCCTGGTGTGGTTGGAGAAAGGAGACATCGAGAAAGGAGACACAGTCATAGCCGCATCCACCCCCCCAGCTCCACCTCCACAGAGAGGCAGAAAGCCAGACAGCAGGAGGGGCAGAGCCACAATGTCCTCCTGGAGATCAGGGACATCATCTGCAGCAGCATAGATCTCCTCTCTCAGCTGGTCAAACCGACTCCTCATCCTCCAACCGCAAGCCCTTCCTCACCTATGTCAACCAGACCCTCAGGAACATAGAGGAAGCCCAGTACCAGCTGGTGAGGGACCGGATCACCGAGCTGCTTCACAACCCTCCAGATCCAGAGGAACCTGCTCCCACCCAGCTCCGGTCTGCTCCTCCACCCCAGGTGATGTCCCTCCCATTCCAAGGCTTCCCACAGCCCCTCACCTACCAGGGCTACGGCTACCAGCAGGTCCAGCAGCACAGGCAGCAGCCCTTCCCAGTCCAGGCACAGAGTCATCGGGTGACACCGTTGCCACCGGTTCTACTGATGCCACCGATGCCACCCACGCCAATGATGCCACCAACGACAGCGATGCCACCCATGCCAGTCCTCACCCAGCTGCAGACCAGACAGCCCCACTACACTACTCCTTCCTCCACCCCACAGCCAAGCCTGGCCTCAGTACATCTCTCATCAGTACTGGGGCTGACACCCTATGGCATGGAGGAAGGACCTCTCAGCATCAAGGGTCTGAGCCAGCTATCCGAGAGCTTTCTCAACACACCATCACCTGTTGTCCTCTCGGGGCCAGGCACCTCAGTGCGGCTTCAGACCAGCACTGCAGCAGCAACCACCTCCACAGCACCTGGACCCTTCACCCCTGAGACTGGGCACACCTCCGAGTGACCGTAAAGACTGCCAGAGACTGGGTGTGGACTTTATTTGGACACTTGACTTGGGTCTTTTTCCTTTTACAGCTTGTTGTTCAATAAAGTTTATCTTTGATTCTCACACTTGTTGGTTTAAGCCTTTGGTTTAAGCCTTTGCATGCTTGTGGGATGGGTTAAGATAGCAGTGGGATGGGCAGGGATACCTTTGGGATGGCTAATAGCTGTGGGATAGATAAACCTCCAGTGCAAGCATAGTGGGACTGTATGGTCCACCCTCCCAGGTGCCACACCTATGGCCCTTTATTATCAATAACAATGTAATAATCATCCACACATGTCAACATAAACACAACTCTTTATTAAATGCCCTGATCATTGTAGGCCCACCCAACATACATGGCCCAATCTCATCAGTGTGATGAGACAGGCTGAAGGAAGCACCCATTAATCATCTATCATCCTGTCTTGGCACTCCACTGCTCCAGCTGGGGAGTTGCACCAGTGTCTCAGGAGGTTGCGCTGCTTCTTCCCTTCACGTGAGGCTCTGTTGGGGCCTTGCACATCCTCAGTGTCTATCAGGTTTCGCCCTTGCCTCCATTCCCCAGGCTCCATGTCCCCATTGCCTTGCTGGAGGTCCACAAGCCTGTTCTGCAAGACTGAGTAGCGGGTGCGTATGAGATTGTGCAGGATGCAGCAAGCTTCCACGATCTTCCTCACAGTCTCTGGGCAATGCTGCATGGTGGTGAGAAGTACCTGGAACCTGTTTGCCAGGATGCCAAAGGCGTTCTCCACCACCCACCTTGCCCTGGACAGCCTGTAGTTGAAGATCCTCTCTTCACGGGTGAGGAGTCTGGAAGTGTAGGGCTTCATGAGGTAGGTTGTGAGGGAGAAGCCGTCATCCCCCACGATGAAGTAGGGCACATCTTGCATGTCGTTGGGCAGGGTGTCTGGATCTGGGAAGCCCATGATGAGGTTGCCTTCCAGCCCCTCCTTGAGGTCACTGGCGTTGTATACCTGGGCATCTGAACATGAGCCGCTGCCTGAAGCATCGATGTACATGAACTTGTAGTCAGCATCGACCATGGTGAAGAGGACGATGCTGAAGAAGCCCTTGTAGTTGAAATAAGTGGACCCTGACTTAGGTGGTGCTTTGCAGGCCACGTGCTTGCCATCTATGGCTCCAACGGTGTGTGAGAAGTTCCACCTCTGATACCACTGCTCTGCAACTTTCTTCCACCCTTCTTCAGTGGAGGGGCACTGGAGGAGCTCCTCCAGGTATTCTTCGATGATGGCCTGCACCACTTCTCTGACCACAATGCTGATGATGTTGTGCGGCACCCTCCAGCTGTACTGCATGCTTTTGTAGGTGGTCCCTGAGGCCAGGTGGCGCACAGTGAGTGCCACCTTGAGCCCAGGTTCCAGGCTGGGCCGGAAGTTGGTGTTTGCCTTGGTCAACCTGGGTGTCAGCCACTGCACAGCTTCGTCAAACATGGCTGGAGGCATCCTCATGAAGTTCTGGAATGCCCGAGTGTCTTCGTTCCTGAGCTCCACCATCAGCTTGTTGTACAGTCCGTGCTCTGCTCTTCTGGTGATCCATCTTAATTCCCAGACACTTCTTGGATGCCTCCTTTTCTTCCTGTAGTAGAGTTCACAGAGCCTGTAGATGGCTTTGCACTGTTGCAGAAGGATGATGGCTGCCAAAAGGACTGTGTTACGATCCACGGTGGACATGACTGGATGCTGTGGAAGAGCAAGAGTCAGATGAAGGCTGCAGAGGTCTGCATAGCTCGGCTGCTGGTCTGAAAGTGAGATGCAGGTGAGTTGCTACCCCTTTTTATAGGCAGTATTGGTGTCCCTTTGCATCCTCTAGGCATCCTCTAGACATCCTTAATATCCTAGATAGGTCCCCTCTGCTTACGTTTTTTCTGTTTTAAACGCTTTGTTTCCGTGCTGCATCCGTTCTGCATCTGTTCCGCGTCCGTTCCGCTTCCTCCCTGCGTCCAAGCGGATGCAAGTTGCGCGGATGCCTAGCGGATATAGCGGATGCGTAATGGATGCAGAACGGATGCGTAGCGGATGCGTAGTGGATGCAGAACGGACGAATTGGATTCATTTTCTGCGCAAAAGTTTTGAGCAGCTCAAAACTTTCTGAGCGGATGAAACGTCCATAAACGGATGCTGGATGGATAAGAGAGGAAGCAAAACGGAGGCAGTGAGTACATCGCGTTAACCAATGGATGGCAAGCTTTTTTGTCCGTTTTACATCCTCTTTGCATCCGTTGGTGCAGTGTGACAGGGGATTAAGACAGTCAGTACCCCAGGTTTGGGAACATAGAAAGGTTTTTAGGACCTTACGAAAGGCGAACAGGGTTGGGGCCTTACCTACCTTGCTAGATTGGACCTCAGAAAAGGTCCTGCCTCACTTCTGAAAGACAGATTAGGAGTTTTCAGGTTCTTCAGTTGACACAACCAGCAGTACCTACTCTGATTTGGTTACTGATATCTTCACATCAGAAGAAGAAGAAAGAAAATGTGAATCTAATTTAACAATGTTATCTATCTTTATCTACATATGGTCTCTGGGAAAATTCATCAATGATTCATGATTGGGCAGCTATTTTATAACCATGTGTCAACCCTTTAAGATAGACTAGGACACCATGCATTCTTTTAGCAGAACAGTCTTCAGTTCATTATTTCTTCCCCAAATGTTGTCTTTCTGTGTTTTCTAACCCCCCACAATATTTAAAAACATTAAAAATAATGTCCTCTTGAAAGGGAGGAGATAGCTATCCAATTATCAATGATGGTGTGAAACTCCTTACTGGTTTTTGCTGTATTACTTATCATAATGAGGATTGTATCAGTTCTTCCAGGTTTGATGATAATCTGCCATTCTAGCCTCTTTTGAATTCTAGCCTCTTTTAACCTGATTTTGAAAAGACACGTCGGTGAGGAGTCTTTGGTGCTCTCTGAGCTTGCTTGTTTTTTTGCAGATGTGTCATTACCCTAACTAGGTAAACTCATCAGTGCTAGCTGATCAATGCTAACTGATGACCTTACCTAGTTAAGGTTATGAAACATCTGCAAGAAAACAAGCAAGCTCAGAGAGCACCAAAGATCTGTCATTTCAACCCTGAGCTACAAATATTCTCCTTTATTGTATTGATACAGGTGGGTCATTAAACAATTGCATTTCTCTTCTTTGCAAAAAATAAAAAGCAGTAATGATTGTTTAAGAAAAGCATTGCAGGAATTATCGGTAGATTTCTCTTGGCTTCTCTTATTCAAATTATTCTTTTCTTCAGAAATCTAAAAGCATATTTTCTTCATTTCTTAAAAATATACCTTAGCCTTCCCTTTTAATCGTCTAAATAAGAGTCTCTGGACAAATAGGCAAATAATTTGTAGCTGAGAAAGCAGCTAGAATGGAAGCCAAACCTGCAGTAACTTTTAAGTCCATAAATTTGCATGATTTAGCTTTTCCTCAGTCATACAAATGCTCAAAACTGATTGTGCCAATTGGAAGTAATAGCATTCTCATGCATTTTTCCACTATAGCTCCTATATACTAGAAGTCTTATAATTCAGGCATGTTTAGTTAGAGCTGATGTGATAAATGTCACTTGGAGAACTCTTTTGAATTTTATATAGTGACATAATTTGTTAAAGGATCAAACGACAAATATGATTTGTAAATAGAGATTGGCAAATATAACATATCTTCTGCAAGCAAAATATATTTTTCCATTGAGCTGCTCCGAGCATCCAGAGAGTGGGGAGGTGCTTAGTCTCTGCTCGGATAGGCTGGGCTTAATTAGTAGGACGCTGTTGCTCCTCCCTGGCTCCTCCCTAGCGTCCCCCAGTTTTAGCTCAGCCTTTGATTCGATAGGCAGCTTTCCTTGGTCGGAGCAGGAACAAATTGAGGTGAATAGATTCTTCATATTCAGATTGGCTTTTCAAAAATTTTTCTCCAAATTTTCCTCAGCAGATCTGACTGCAATTAGAGAGAAGCAGTTAGAACGATCACGGATCACCACCAGCGTTCTGCCGCATTTGCGCCCATAAGGGCAGAGGCTTAGATCCCTGACACTCTAATTCAGAAATCGTGCCTTTTTCAAATTACGAAGCTTTCCTTTCCTTCGATCCACTTTCCCTGTGTCTCCCCCCTTGCCATTGCCTTTCAAGGCTTTCACGCCGTTTAACAAAGAGCACATTTTCTCTCTAACTTCACCAGCGGCAATTCCTCCCCAAAGAGAATACAGGGGTGGGGGTGTTGGAGCCCTGATTCTCCCCTATCCGCCGCTCATCGCAGCATAGCCATTTAGTAATTAGTTGGGCAGAAAGGTATTGCTGTGTTAGGTGCCAAAAATACATCTGCATCACTTTAATCTGGGGACTGTCCATCATTTTAAGTGCACACTTCCCAGGCCACAGGTCCAATACCATGTTGCATCATGGGGTCTTTGCTGGTGTTTTCCCCAGCCTACTGTTGAGAAGTTTTATTCCCCTCAAACTCTAAACAAAGAGACCAGGGGAAAGAAAATTTCGACCATCAGCCAGTACCAAGGCCTGAGGCCTGTGGGGATGCCTGTTAAGGGCCTGTTATTTGTCGTGAATTGCCCTATTTTTTAGCGTTTTCAGATTTGGCTTATTTGATCTTCTCAGTACATATATATATAGTTATTATAAAAATTTTATTTGGGTTTTCACAAAAAACATAAAGCCTCTGTCACACTGCAGCAATGGATGGAAAGAGGATTTAAAACAGAGAAAAACACTTACCATCCATTGGTTAACGCGATGCTTCCGATCTGTACTCACTGCCTCCGTTTTGCTTCCTCTCTATCCATCCAGCATCCGTCTATTGACATTTCATCCGCTCAAAAGGTTTTGAGCTGCTCAAAACTTTTGAGCGGAAAATGTATCAAATGCATCCGTTCTGCATCCGCTAGGCATACGGGGGACATCCGTTCTCCATCCGTTACGCATCTGCTATATCCGCTAGGCATCCGCTGCGCATCCGCACAACTCGAATCCGCTCCAGCGGTAAATGGACGCAGGGAGGAAGCGGAACGGATGCGGAACAGACGCGCAGCGTTAGTAGCACGGACGGAGAAAGGATGAAAGCGGATGCAGCATGCAAAGAAAGCATTTAAAACGGAAAAGACGTTCGCAGAGGGGACCTATCTCAGATGTTAAGGATGTCTGGAGGATGCAAAAGGATGCTTCCATTCCGCATCCACTTTCCATCCCTCTGCGTCCTCCCCCCGTCCGTTCCTTTCCATGTTATCCGCTCTGTTTATGCAAATTTTTGCCCCTTTTGAGAGCAGATAACAGTGGATGGAACATATTTCTTGTCCGCTGTGTCCTTTTTACAAACGTTTTGCATCCATTGGGCAGTGTGACAGGGCCTTAATACAAATAGGACATCTTTTTTTGAAAATAGCATGATCCCGGGTTATCACTTCTTCATACAGACAAAAACTCAATTTCGTATTCATCTTTGTGTTCTTTTCCATATCTTATTACTGTTTAACATTTTCTACATAGTTTTTCCCCTCCTTTGATTTTCTCAGCTTTATTTTTAAATTATCTCATATCTCAATTCAAATCATTGTATTTGTACTTTTGTCTGTCCTGTTTCAATTTCATAGTACCTTTTCTCATTAAACAAATTTCCCCTGTAGCTACTAATTGGAGTATGACACCTTTATATCTTTTAATTTTATCCATTCAACTCTTATTTAAACTTCAACTTATACTTTTAAGATTATAACATTCAATAAAATACATAACTTCCAATTGAATTCTGCTTGGTACGTTCTTAAAATACACACTATATTCTTTAAAAAAATTATACATACATACATACATACATATATATATATATATATATATATATATAGTTTTTTTTAAGCTTTCGCGGGTACTTACATGTGTGCTCTTTAGCTTCCCTCGGGTATTATCCCACGTCATTGTAGTGTTGTTAAAGTTGTAGCAACGTTTCAGCAGAATCTCATCTGCCATCATCAGGCTTCTTTATGGATGTGTGTCTCACAGCTTTTGGTTTCAAATTCGAGGCTGGTCCATTCTGATTGGCTAGGAGCCTGGGTCTGTGTTCACTGGACTTGGAGTTTGATTGATTGGTGTTTCTGGTTTCTTCTGTCTGTTTTGTGGTTTTGATTGGCTGGCAACACTCTGTTCTTGTGTTGGAAGCTTTCAGTGCAGCTTGGCTTCATGTGAAAGGACGGCTGCCATTCATCAGCAAGCTGGGTTTCACCTGGGTGCCTGGTGGGGGGGTGTTTGAGTTGGAGGCATCAGAGGGAGTCTGTCTGCTCAGGTGTTTGTCTGGCTTGTGGCATGGAAATCTTTCTATTTGAGAGTACAGGCTTCCAAATGATTGACAGTCTGGTGGAATAATCTCTTCTATTCATGTTTTCAGGTCGTTTTTCAATCTCAATGGCTTCTCTGATGATTCTGTGGTTGGGGTTTTCTATAGTGGCTAGGGTTTTAGTGCCATTGAAGTTGATGTTGTGACCTGTGGTTTTCATGTGTTGGACTAGTGAGGAGGTGTGTTCCAGCTTTTTTACTGCATTTTTGTGTTCATCTAGGCGGGTACTTATTCTTCTATTGGTCTGTCCAATGTATGTGGCCTGGCATGATGCACAGGAAACTTCGTATATGCCTTGGTTTTCCAGGTCAATTTTATCTTGGGGTTTCTCAGGATGGCTG
The DNA here is from genome assembly GCA_015471245.1 of Laticauda colubrina. Lineage (NCBI taxonomy): Eukaryota > Metazoa > Chordata > Lepidosauria > Squamata > Elapidae > Laticauda > Laticauda colubrina. Next base: position 22,248,718 of record BLBF01000026.1, read on the forward strand.
CTATTTTTTTGTCTGTTTTGAAGGCAGTATTGATGTGATGCCTGTGTACTATCTTACTGATTTTATCTGTGGTACCTCTTATGTAGGACAAGACAGCTGTTCCATAGGTCTGTTGGTCTTCTAGGTCTCTGTTATGTCTTGGTATGTTTTTGTGGATCAAATTGGTGATTTTGTTTTTTTGGAAGCCATTGGCTGTCAATACTTCAGTCAGGGTGCATAGTTCAGTCTTTATATGTGTCTTGTCTGCCAGGCGTTTGGTTCTGGTAATTAATGTTTTCGCCACGGAATTTATCTGTGCTGGGTGGTGGTGGGATTGGGCGTTGAGGTAGC
>BLBF01000026.1:22254047-22278902 GCA_015471245.1 Laticauda colubrina
GCTACCTCAACGCCCAATCCCACCACCACCCAGCACAGATAAATTCCATGGCGAAAACACTAATTACCAGAACCAAACACCTGGCAGACAAGACACATATAAAGACTGAACTATGCACCCTGACTGAAGTATTGACAGCCAATGGCTTCCAAAAAAACAAAATCACCAATTTGATCCACAAAAACACACCAAGACATAACAGAGACCTAGAAGACCAACAGACCTATGAAACAGCTGTCTTGCCCTACATAAGAGGTACTACAGATAAAATCAGTAAGATACTACACAGGCATCACATCAAGACTGCCTTCAAAACAGACAAAAAAATAGCAGCCATCCTGAGAAACCCCAAAGATAAAATTGACCTGGAAAACCATGGCATATATGAAGTTCCCTGTGCATCATGCCCGGCCACATACATTGGACAGACCAACAGAAGAATAAGTACCCGCCTAGATGAACACAAAAATGCAGTAAAAAAGCTGGAACACACCTCCTCACTAGTCCAACACATGAAAACCACAGATCACAACATCAACTTCAATGGCACTAAAACCCTAGCCACTATAGAAAACCCCAACCACAGAATCATCAGAGAAGCCATACAGATTGAAAAAAGACCTGAAAGCATGAATAGAAGAGATGATTCCAGCAGACTGTCAATCATTTGGAAGCCTGTACTCTCAAATAGAAAGATCTCCATGCCACAAAACAGACAAACACCTGAGCACAAACAGACTCCCTCTGATGCCTCCAACTCAAACACCCCCCCACCAGGCACCCAGGTGAAACCCAGCTTGCTGATGAATAGCAGCCATCCTTTCACATGAAGCCAAGCTGCTCCAATAAAGGAAGAGAGTGTTGCCAGCCAATCAAAGCCACAAAACAGACAGAAGATACCAGAAACACCAAACAAACAAACTCCAAGTCCAATAAACACAGACCAAGACTCCCAACCAATCAGGATGAAGAAAAAAGCATCCTGCCACAATAATAGGCTAGCCTCAAATTTAAAACCAAAGGCTGTGATAGCCTGACTCATACAGAGTCAGTTTTCATGGGTACTTACATGTGTGCTGTTCAGCTTCCTTCGGGTATTATCCCATGTCATTGTAGTGCTTTTAAAGTTGCAGCAACCTTTCAGCAGAATCTCATCTGCCATCATCAGGCTTCTGTATTGAGTTTGTATGTGGGTCAGGGTCTCACAGCCGTTGGTTTTAAATTTGAGGCTAGCCTATTATTGTGGCAGGGTGTTTTTTTTTCTACATGCTGATTGGTTGGGAGTCTTGGTCTGTGTTTATTGGACTTGGAGTTTGTTTGATTGGTGTTTCTGGTTTCTTCTGTCTGTTTTGTGGCTTTGATTGGCTGGCAACACTCTGTTCCTGTATTGGAGGCTTTCAGTGCAGCTTGGCTTCGCGTGAAAGGATGATTATTATCTATTAGGAAGCTAGGTTTCATCTGGGTGCCTGGTGGGGGTGTGTTTGAGCTGGAGGTATCAGAGGGAGTATGTTTGTGCCCAGGTGTTTGCCTGGCTTGTGGTGTGGAGATCTTTCTATTTGAGAGTGCAGGCTTCCAAATGATTGACAGTCTGCTGGAATCATCTCTTCTATTCATGCTTTCGCTAATTAATTCATGCTTTTTTATATATATATAAAACAATAATAAATAAAATACTTATTCTATTCCAATTCAGCTCTATCATTAATGTTAATTATAATCTTTAACATCTTTTACATTTCTTTTCAATAGGATATCATACTTCCTTATCATATTTCCATAATTTTTTCATTTTTCTTTCATATTCCTCTTCACTTAATTTTTCATAACACATTAGTAATAATTAAATTTTAATTCATTCCTCATTTCATTCTTTCATTCTTAGTTCATTTATTTATTAACAAACATTCCATTACAATGAGTATTTTATCTATCATTTTAATCACACTTGTTTCATATTTTCAAAGTTCATTTCTATTTCTAATATAACAATACTATCTTATGTACCCTTGCAGAATCCCCTTTTCAATTAAGTTTTCACCCATTATCTCTGTTTCTTCTAAATAGGCTTATACCTTTAATCCTTGTATGTTTTCCTTGTTTCTTTATATCCTGTTTCTGTCCTTTATAATTTCTTTTCCTTTCCTTCTTCTCCCTCGTTTCTCTAATTCTGTTTCTCTCTTCTGTAATCCTCTCTTCTGTTTCTTCCTAATGTTGTAATTACTTTTCAAACTATTCTTTTTTGAGGGGTTGTTTTTTCAGATTTTAATTTTTTCGCTCTCTTTCACCCCTTTCCTTACTTTTCTCCACATAGAATTACTTGGTCATTGAAGATAGCCTCTTCTTTGTCTCACCCTTCTTGTTTTACAGGCATTTCTTGTTTCTCATAGTTCAGGATCTCCATTTCTAAAATTGAAATGCGAAGCCAAAAAATGCTCTTCCTTCTTGTGCATCTTCTTTCTGTTTTTTAAGTTCCATTTTCAATTCTTTCAAGAGTGATACTATTTTAAAAACTTTTAAACATCTATTCAATTAATTTTAGTCCTTTAGATCCAATAACCAAAAATCCAAAAAATCACCAAATAACCCAAATAATCCAAAGCTGTTTATTCTTGCTTCTTTTTTCCCACTTTCTCTTCCTGGGGTCCTATTATCTTGTTATAAAGTTTCAGTTAAAATGTATCTTTTACGAATCTTATTAAAGTTTCGCTGTTAATTCCTTTTACTTCCAGGTGGTCTCCATTTTTCCAGATCCCACCCTTTTGTTTTTTTCCTTTTTTCTCCTCTCCTTCTTTAAAAAGTTTTTGAGAGTCCAGAAATCTTTATTATCCCTTTGACATTTTATTTTCAGCTTAAGTGCCAATTAATATCAAAGTGAATTTTAGCCGGTTTCTTTCTTAAATCTCTTAGTTGTCAATATGGGGAAGGAAACCAAATCATTTCCCTTCCTTCTCTCATTCGCCACTTTAAAGTCTTCTTTGGGAGGAATGATTTTTTTAAAATTCACATTCCAGGGTATCTTATATTGTTGCTTTTTCAGTTCGACCCAGTCAGCCAAAACTTTCTCTTCTTATCTTCCTCCTGCACATTCTTTTCCAGTCGAGTTCTTCTTTGAGGTGGCCCTTTCTGACCACTGCTGCAATCGCCTTTGGGAAAGGGAGTAATGGCCAGCTGGGCAGGAGAGATGTGGTTCTCCTCGACCTTGCTGGCAGTCTCCCCCCTCTTCACCACCTCTACGGGGTGGTTAAGCCCCAAAACCAGCTGGATCAGGGTGCTCCAGCAGTGAGCACAGATTGAAACCATGCACAATTGCTGATTTTGGTCTGTTGACGAAGAGGCTCAAACTGGAAGTTTTTCTGTCGGACTCCAATGCTACCTGGGTGACATTTTGATATTTCCTCATCCAGACAGGCAGAATAGGATACGTAAATTACATTGCAAACCCTTCAACAACACGGTTTCTCCTTTCATTGGTCAAAGAGCCATTTGTCCCCCTCAACTCGCTTATCTCACCTGGGTTCGATAATAGACCCTGTTCAGGGACAAGTGTTTCTATCCCCTGAGAGGCAGGAGAGCTCAAGAACTTAGCTCAAACTATCAGAATCCTAAAACGGGTTCTTCTGGCTGATTTGTCAAAATTACTGGGAAAAATGTTTTCCTGTATTTCTATTATTCCTTGGGCCTGGTTCCATGCTAGATCGCTCCAATGGTTCCTGCTTCCCTACCAAAGATCAGGGTGAAGCAACTCCAAGATCCGAGTAGTTGTCCCAACAAAAGTCCTACTCTCTCTAGACTGGTAGACCGTTCCGACCATCAACAAAGGTTGTCTGCTGAAGGAGCCCCACAGACTCACCATCACCACATATGCCAGTCTGTTTCGATGGGAAGCATGCTTCCAGTCCCTCTCAGCGCAAGGACATTGGTCAGCAGCAGAACGATTGAACAGCATAAATTGGTTGGAACTCAGGGCAGTCCATCTGGCCCTTTGCAGCTTCCTTCCTCTTATTCGAATGAGAAACATCCTCATACTTATAGACAACATCACACATCAACAGAGAAGGCAGTACACACTCAAAACAACTCATGGGGGAAGCAGAGAGACTGTGCATTGGGCGGAAAGGAACTTGGGCTCCATCACAGCAGAACACATTTCAGGACTGACAAACACACAGGCAGACTGGCTGAGCAGGGCCACAGTTGATTAATCAAAGTGGAGCCTGCACCCGGATCTGTTTCAGGAGACAATTCAGAGGTTCGGTCTGCTGGTTATAGATCTGTTCACTTCTCCCCAAAACTTGCAGCTCCCCAGATTCAATACCCTCCATTGCCAGTGGTCCCAGAGACTCCTCTACACCTTCCCACCTCTCCCACTGATACCCAAGGTGATCCAGAAGCTGCTAGATAAGAAAGCAGAACTGATCTTGATGGCACCTCATTGGCCCAGGAGGCCATGGTTCGCAGATCTCAGGGGCCTGTCCATAGAACAACATAGAACAGAGAAAATTCCACCACACAAAATTCGGCTCACCCAGGGACCAATCCAATACCCACCCCCTCAGTGGTTACAATTAGCCACTTGGAAGTTGAGTGGAGACATCTAAGTATGGAGAATTTCTTGACAAGGGTGATCAACACTATTCAAGCAGCGCAGGGTCCTTCAAAAGCCGTATATATAATGCCACATGAACTATGTTTTATAAATGGTGCACCAAATCCAAGGTGGACCCATTTTCGCCATCAGTGGCACAAGTTTTAGAATTTCTTCAAGATGGTCTAGACAGGGAACTCTCTCCAAATACTTTAAGATGACAGGTCGCAGCTATTGCCTTGGTGGTGATCTGGGAAGGTCTAACATCCATCTCCCACCACCCACGGATAAAGAGTTTTCTTAGAGGTGCCACAAATTTATGTCTATCAATGATAGATCATTATCCCGCCTGGAACCCTAATAAGGTACTCATAGCACTAACTAAGAATCAATTTGAACCTCTGAAAACTACTAGCCTCCATTTTCTTACATATAAGGTAGTATTCCTCGTAGCTATAACATCAGCACGACATATCTCTGAAATAGCAGTTTTATTGGCCCGAAAGGACTTCTGTATCTTCTATGCTGACAGAGTGGTTCTTTGACCAGACACCACGTTCGCATCAAAAGTCAATTCCACCTTCCACAGGGCACAAGAACTGATCCTCCTGAATTTTTGCCCCAGATTTTTTCAGAGTCTAGAGTATCATTGGCACTGACTGGATGTCCACAGAGCTCTCTATACGTACCTACATTGAATGGCTTCTTTCAGGAAGACAGAAGGCCTTTTTGTATCTTTTCAGCCAAATACTCAGGGACAGAAGGTATCTCCTTCAACTATAGGCAGATGACTGAAGGCCACGATAGCCAAGGCATATGAGACTCAATCATTACCTGTGCCTAGAGGCATCACGGCGCATTCAACAAGGAGCGTGGCAACTTCAGTGTCCTGGGCCACCCAAGCTCCTATAACAGAAATCTGTAGAGCAGCAACCTGGGTCTCCCCATCACCTTTCATTAGACATTACAAAATTGATGTATTTGCTTCTTCTGAGGCCTCCTTTGGTAGGAGGGTGTTACAACGAGTCCACTCAGACAGTGAGTGGGCTCCAACCCAGACGGAGACCCTCCCATCGGACAAGCCAAGCTTTGGTATGTCCCACTGTCTGGATGCTCAGAGCAGCTCAATGGAGAAAGGGCATTGGTACTTACTTGATATGCCCATTCTCAGTGAGCACTGAGCATCCAGCCCCACCCAATATCCATCCGGTGGGGTCCTGTTTTGGCCAACGATAAATCTGGATATACGCAACAAACAAAGAGAGGGTGGGGGTTGCATCACCTCGTCTTCTCAAAAACTGGGGGACGCTAGGGAGAGTCAGGGAGGAGGAACAGCATCTCACTAATTAAGCCCCGCCTGTCCAAGCAGAGACTAAGCATCTCCCCACTCTCTGGATGCTCGTCGGAGCTCACTGAGAACGGGCATATCAGGTAAGTACCCAACGCCCTTTCTGGCAGCAAACAAGATTCCCTTCCATTATCTGAATATTTTGCAATATGCTAAATCAAAGAAGAATGTCACAGCACAGCATTCTACTTAATTTGTGCCTTGGCATATACTCTAAATTAAAATGCTGGGTATTGTGACTCAGTGTCCTGGGATTTGAAGACAAGACACAGAATTACGACCTGTGCAGTTTCCAAAGTTGTTCTTCTAATGCATGATGGAATATGTGTATAGTTAGCTGAAGGAATATGTTTCCTGCTGGTTGGATAGTGCAGAATTGGAATAGTTTTGAAATTGGGCAGGGACTTCAGATACAAGTGCATCCTCCCAATTTTCAAAAGAAACCTAAAATAATTCTGAACTTGGATTTTTCTCTATGCAATCATCTGAAAATCAGGTTTTCATGAAACTGACAATAGAAAAATCTTGCATTTAGTAAATCTAATAAATGTTGTTTTAAAAGCTAGTTGGTTAAGTACTGAATTTCTTAGGGTGGAAAGCATTTCAAACATGAGGATTTTTCTTTTTACATATCGTCTTAATGAATTATTAATTTAGTGATCAATCCTAAAGTTGATGAATGAGCTTCCAGATGTCATAAATAAATAAGTTGAAGAATATTCAACATATGGTAAAAGAAGCTTGTGTTGATATGATCTTTGAGAGTAAAATAAAACAGGCAGATGTTATCAGTGATAATGTAACACCAACTTGAGGCAGTGCAGAAAAAATAAAAATGCAGTGCTTAAATATTTAAATTTCCAACCAGCTTGGCTTATGATTGCTGCTTTATACTCTCAACCTGCTTAATCACATAATGATGCCACTACAATTTTCTTTTTCTATAAGTGCATTGTATGTTCTGAATGCATATGGTTAACATACAATATATCATGTAATATGATAAAAAGAGAGAGAGAGAAAAATCTTACATTTATTCAGTCCCTGAATTTATGATCTGACAAAAGACATAGTGAAATCGGTAACCAGGAAACAGGTTTTGATAAAAATCTATCTGCAAGAATAATCAATCAAGAATTTGACAACCTACCTTTGTGTGCAGTCCTTGCAAGGACACCACAAGAATTTAGTTTCTTGTGGTTGATCATGAATTGAGCAGCTTAGGAACCAAGGGAATATCAGTACACCAACATTCTCAGTGTACGCTTTACAGATACCTCTAGCAAAAACATTACTTTCTTGAATTCATTTAGCATATAATCAATTTACAATTTAGGGGAGATATTCTGAAGAGCAAAAAAGGAACAAAGTCAGTATGTTATCTTTTTTTTTTTAAATTAAGAAAAGGTAGAAAATCCTTCCTTAAACAATTTAAATGTAAACTTATAAGCAAAAATCTTAAGTTTGTGATTCAAGAAAGTTTTAAACAGATGTAGCGAAAGAGTAATTTTAGAAAATAGAAGAATACATTTTTTTTTTGGCAAAAGTGAAAATAATAAGTTAATTAGACAAAAGGCCAGAGCTTTGTGAGAATGCTGCTTGTTTATTTTTAAGGAAAATAGATAATCGATGGATTTTACAAAACAAGAAGATAAAGGTATTATGAGCCAGTCTGTGTGACTCCAACTAAAGAGAGTTAATTGGGTGTAAAGTGTTAAAGACAGAAAAAAGCAAAACAGAAAAAAAGAGAAATATGCTTTTAACTTTCACCCTAGTTATAAACATGCTTTCATTTTATCATAATGGCAACCACAACAAAAGATGCAGAATTAGAAGGAAGGAGAGGTTCAGCAGAACACTTTATATATAATGACATTTCATTAGATTTACTGCACAAAATTTTTGAGGAATTTGGCAGGAAGATGACTGCAACGGTTGCCAGTAATTTGGGTGCTTTCAAAAAGGAAATGAAGGAAAGATTTGTAGGAATAGAAAAAGGATATGAAAGAAATAGTTTAAAATATTGAAGAAACTGTAGGACAATTGTGTGAAGACCTAAAACAAATTAGTGACAAAGTGTAAATTATGTAAAGTAATATATGAACAGAGATGCAGAAAGGTTTGGGAAAAATGGCATTACTGGAAGTGAGAGAAAAATAATTTTGTTTCAGATTTGGAACAATTCCAAAAGAACATGCATATCAGAAAAAAGATTCTTAAATCTCTGTCTAATTTTCTGTATTGGAAGAAAAACGATATTAAGTCAGAGATTGATAAGATTTACAACATTTATACATGGTTTCCAAAATTAAGAAATTTTCCAAGGGATGTCCCTCTGCACTTTGTCAGGAAAAAATATGTTGGAGATCAAATTTTGCAGGAGCATTTTAATACTAGATTAAGTATTGATAAAAGAAATGTAATTATGCTTAAGAAATCATCAATTAGAAAATTATATAAGAGAAAAAAGTACTGTATTTGGAGCAACACAATTGTATGCAGAGAAATCCTTTGACAATTTGAATTGGATTTTCCTGTTTAGAGTTTTGGAACATTTTTAACTTTTATTAAATGGGTAAAATTAATTTATAATTCATAGAAAGTCAAATAATAATCAATGAAGAACTAATCAAAAACTTTATGAGATTCAAAAAGGCTCCAAATAAACATATCTGTGGTTTTTCCACCCTTGTTTGTTTTAGTTCTTGAGGTACAGGTAGTACTCGACTTATGACCATAATTGAGCCCAAAATTTCTGTTGCTAAGTGGGATATTTGTTAAGTGAGTTTTGTCCCATTTTATGACCTTTCTCTCACAGTTGTTAAGTGAATAACTGTGGTTCTTAATTTAGTAATAAAGTTGTTAAATGGATAAGGATTTCCCATTGACTTTTCTTGAAAGAAGATTGCAATGGGGATCACATGACCCTGGCCTACTGCAGCCATCATAAATATGGATCAGTTTCAGGTGTCTGATTTTTGATCCTCTGATTATGGAGATGTTGCAAGTGTGAAAAACGGTCATAAGTTACTTTTTTGGGGTGCCATTGTAACTTTGAATGGTCAATAAATGAATGGTTGTAAGTCGAGGACTACCTGTACTGAATAGAGACATAAGACAAGATGAGAAAATTGTGGGAGTTAAGCTTTAAAAAAGAATTTGTGAATGTCACAATATTTGTTTTTATAGAACTGGTAAAAGGAGTAGAAACATTAATGGAAAAATTGCTAACAAATGTTAAGTTGAAGAAACTGAAGATGCTAAGAAAAATATGAAATTAGAAGATCAAATAAAACTGATGGAGAAAACTGAATTTAAGATTGAAAAAAGTAAAATGATATGACAAATATGAATTGTATGTTATTTCAAAATAACTGTATTACTGGAATAAAATCAAGAAGGACATGTTAAGATGTGACAAATTAAAATTGTCATTGTTAGGGAGATCTGTGGTGAAAATTAATGTTTTGCTTAGAATGATGTTTCTGTTTCAGACAATATTTCGACAAGTGATGTACTATTCAAGCAGTGGCAAAAGATATAGCAAGGGGGGAAAACCTTCAAGTTTAATATAATGTGCTACAAGGAGCAAAAGAAAGAAGACTGGGTTTATTGGATTTGAAATTGTATTTTACAGCTTGATGTTTGAGCAGAAAAACCCATTCTTGGTCTTTTAGAGTTAGATGACCATGACCTGAAGTTTGGATGATATGTTGTGATAAAGTTAAATGAATATGTATTTTAAATACCATTTTATTAGATATGCTGTATTGAGAATATAAAATAGATCCAAAACCTGGCTATGCCTGAAAACATTTCTGTGGATTACATGCATAGAAGAGATACAGCATGCAAAAACAAATAGTTAACATACCAAGAATTATTGGAAAATGTTTAAAGGGAATATAAAATTATAAAGAGAGCAAGTAATAGAAAAAGAATGGTTGTCCATTTACAGTTATCAGAAAGATTCAAAACAAGTATTAGGAAAGAAAAATATGTATTTAGTATTACATGTCTTAATAGCAGCAAGGATTATCTTCACATAATATTGGAAAAATGAAGAAACACTGCAAGATGAAGAGATAATTAAAAGATATTAAATTGTGCGGAAATGAATAGACTTGGGTTGAAAATCAAACAGAAAGAAGACACAGAATATTATCAAACATGGAACTTATTTTACCAGTGGTTGGAGAAAAATGGAGAGTAAAAATGGAATCCATATTGCTAAGCAAATTAGATACCCAGACAACATAATGTTTATTAAGCACTAAGAAATGTAATTAATAGAAAATTAATCAAATTTATTTTTTAAAAAAAGAAAGATTCAAAATGGATAAAAAGACTTCTGGTATGGAACAAAGTAAGACAGAAATTGAGGTATTGTATATTGGTGATGAACATATAATTGCTAAAATGTATCAAATTTTGCTGACAGTTGAAACAGAAAGAATGAGTTATAAATCAGCCAATATTTTAATTATAATATGGAGACCGATCAGTGGGAAAATATGATTTTAAAAGACTTGAAATTTTCATTATGTTACAATTTTATAAATAATTTTTATAAAATAATGTATCATTGGTATACAATGTTAGACAAATTAGAATGTATGTTGGAAATGTGAAAAACTGAAAGGGCATTTTATCATACTCATGGAAAACCTTTAAAACTGATTAAAAGACATACATTGATTGATATAGTGGATTTTGAAGTTTAATATTCAATTGAAGTCAGAACTTCTCCTTTTAGGATTGATGAACCTGAAAATGCTGTAGAAAATTATTTCAGTTTTTTTTTAAATTAGACTATGCTTTGTCAAAGAGAGAAACAATTTAATTCTCTCAGTTTTGTAATCCCTAGTATTGTTCAGAGTAGCCTTCCGGTTTTCAGGTCCCATCATTTGCGCCTAGAATCAGTGCAGTAGAAAAGAGTGTGTTGATGAAACTTAAGGAATAGGTAGTATCTCAATGCTATCATTGAATTGAGACTTGATCTTAGATGAAATATCAAAAACTTGATGATTCATATTATGCTGTAATGTAATTACATGTCAGATTGCAATTTACACATTTTACATTCTATATTTGTTAAAAGTTTAGTAATCATGTGATCATTATATGAAAAAAAAAAAGCCTAAAAGAAGACACAACTTTTTAATTAAGCCTCATGGCATCTATTTGCGGTAAATCAATGTTATGATTTATAGTTTGGTACATATGTAAAAATGTACCAAAAAAGGGATGCAATGGGTCAGTGGCTACGATGCTGAGCTTGTCGATCAGAAAGGTCAGCAGTTCAGTGGTTCGAATCCCTAGTGCTGTGTAATGGAGTGAGGTCCCATTACTTGTCCCAACTTCTGCATAACGGAGTGAGGTCCCTTTACTTGTCGCAGCTTCTGATAACCTAGCATGTAAAAATGCAAGTAGAAAAAGAAGGGCAACCTTTGGTGGGAAGGTAACAGCGTTCCGTGCGCCTCCAGAATTTAGTCATGCAGGCCACATGACCATGGAGACAAATTTGGACAGCACTGACAGCTTTGTAGCGGAGATGAGCCCCCTTGAGCCAGAAACGACTAGTAAGTATGTGTGAGGGGAACCTTTACCTTTATATATATAAACTAGAACATAAAGAAGAGTTGCAACCTTGCTTTAGGCCAGTCAATTAGTTGTTGGAAAAAAGAAATGAAAAAAATCCTTCAAAATGGAAAGACTATCAGATGAAAGTCTTTTGTTATTTTAGGTTGTCACTCACTACAAAGAAAGAGAAGTTACCCCTAGAGAATGTTAGGAAATGATTCAGTGCATGAATGAGAAGTGAATGGGCCTAGGAATCAAAAGGAAAGAGAAAATAACAGGATAATTAAAAAAAAATAGGACTTCCCTGCAGTTTCTATTACCACACTGTAGGATTGGTTGAGGATAGCCCATAGCTTCATACCATATCCAGCATATGAAATCTTACTAGAAGTATCTTGCTGCAAAATTCACATACAGCCTCTTACCTCTGATGTAAGTAAAATATATAAGGTGAAACAGAAAGTATTATATACAGAAAAATGCATGCATAAGTAGTGATTTTATTTTATGATTATTAATACTTCAGAAGAATTCTTAGGAAATGCTTTGAATTATCCAGTGATTTCTACCACTGATCAGTTTGTAGCACTCAATTAATTACACTTTGTGTAACTTGACTTGAATGGAAGTATGTTTGTATAATAATATTTAACTTGTTTGCTGCTCAATATAATTTGGATTCTTATGTGAATCTTTTAAAGTGATTTTATCTTCTGGCTTAATATCAGTTTCCCCAAGCCATTCTTCTTCTTTGAATAATGCTTTTAAGACTTTTCTATATGCAAATATACCTCAGGCCAGGTTTAATGTTGGAATGTCCCATTCCTATCAGTATGTTAGAACCTGATCTTTCTTCTGAACATACATCAGATATTTTGTGTAACAATTATTAGCTTTACATGGCAGTTCGTATTGCTTTAAAATTATGTTCTCCCTTTCTTCTAAATCAAGAAAGTTGCTTTACAAAAAAAATTGTTAGCATTTTTGTATGTGTAAAATACGGTATTTCATTATTTGTTGAGATTTCTCTAAACTTGACATAACTGTTGAAAGAAGTGTTAACAAACATCATCTATCAGCTTGTAGGATGTATTTGTCCACATTTATTCTCATGTAGCTAAATAACAAATTTGTTTTAGAGTTGTTTACAAGAAAATTATTTCAAAAGTGTCATTTTTCTTCTTTTTAATTGAAATGTGCCCTTATTTTTTATTAAGCTTTTCTGTTTAAGTTCCATTTAATATTGTAGAATTTCCGTAGGGGCATATGACTCAGCCTACCCAAACACAGAAACCTATTCTGTTTATCCCTCTGAAAATGAACTAGCTATAAATCTTTAAGAAAACTGAAAATCCAGGTCCTTTAATATCAATAAGCTGAAATAAACAGAAGAAATTCCCAGAGTAACTCTGATTTTTCCTATTAACTATTTACTTATTTATAGTGTGTGGCCATTCCTATAAGCTCATCAAAGCAGTTAGATCAGGCAAGGCTAGGAGGCAGTGCAAGCTAATGACAAAGATAACTTGGCTGTTATTCATGAAAGTAGTAAATATTAAGGTTTGTTTTGTTTGTCTGTTTCATTAAACAAAGAAAGTAACTTTTGTGAGGAAGAGTATTTCTATCTTCTCGGTGAATGTCATTCCTGCCAATTGAATTGTTCTTTGCATATAGCATTACCAAGTGCAATAATTTTTCCTAGTATGAAAACATTTTTGAAAGAATTATGGCTTGTCTATCGCTCGTAAATGTATTAAAAATTGATGAGGTATTGGACTTTGCTAAAGCAAAGTGAACAAGTGCATAGTATCTAAAAGCCTAGCACAGTCTCTAAATGTGACTAGGCATGATTAATTTAATATTTCACATGTGAGCTGTATAAAGCAAATTTGAATGTTCATTCTTGATCACCTTTCTACCTTTTTCCCTTTGCAGTGTGTGCTTTATTTGTGGGCCTTGAAAATTCTTTATCCCAAAACACTGTTTTTACTGCGTGGGAATCATGAATGTAGACATTTAACAGAGTATTTCACATTTAAACAAGAATGTAAGTATGACTCAGAATGTCTTCTTTTGATTCTGTTCCTTTTTGAGAGAGTGTTAAAAAATCTCATTCAGGAATAAAACAAGTAAACTAAATACCATTTTTAAAACATGCATTTAGATTTTCAAAAAGGCTCATGGATAGTTGCCATCTAAAAACATTCATTCCTTGATCTTCAAATGTGATTATACTTATTGAAATTGTATCAAGATTCTGAGTTTGAAATTAACTTTGAATTAATGCTCTATATTCTTCTGGCACAATATGAGTTCCTGGTTTTCCATGTTCTCAAAGTTTCAGAAATTTATCCTTTTATGTTATACAGTGATAGAGTGCAAACAGGGATCGAGTTTCTGAAAGCAAATTGTTCTTATTTCCACCATTATCCAAATTCATCTATAAAATAGCCTAAAACTGAAATTAAGCTAGCATACATCTACAGTAAAATGTTTTTATTACAGGTGGACAGCAATTATATTTCGGTATCATTGATCTTAAATAAAAGATCAAGGAACTGCAATTATAGAAATAAATAAATGTTGAAAGGATGCATTTGACCTTATCCAAAATTGGAGAAAACATTAAAGAGTTGGTTTCCCACTCTAATCCTTACTGTTTTCTACCTCCTTTTTTCTATTTGCTTCTCATTGCTTTATCATTTGATGGTTGCATCAAAATGTGCTGTGACCTATGGAAATGTGTACAGTGGTATTTAGTTTATGAGCAGAGAATGAAAGGTCTATTAATTTACTTGACTGTGTCATAATTTATTGTTTTTTTACTATGCATATTTGTAAGTTAGCATTTCAGATTAATTTTATGTTCCAACTTATTTATAGCTATGATTGTGTAGATAATTAAGGAAACACAGAGGGGGGATTTTGGATACAGATTGAGTCTTAAATCGTGTGGAAAATGTTTAATACACTGCTCAAAAAAATAAAGGGAACACTTAAACAACACAATGTAACTCCAAGTCAATCACACTTCTGTGAAATCAAACTGTCCACTTAGGTAGCAACACTGATTGACAATCAATTTCACATGCTGTTGTGCAAGTGGAATAGACAACAGGTGGAAAGCATAGGCAGTTAGCAAGACCTCCCCAATAAAGGAGTGGTTCTGCAGGTGGTGACCACAGACCACTTCTCAATTCCTATGCTTTCTGGCTCATGGTTTGGTCACTTTTGAATGCTGGTGGTACTTTCATTCTAGTAGTAGCATAAGACGGAGTCTACAACCCACACAAGTGGCTCAGGTAATGCAGCTCATCCAGGATGGCACATCAATGCGAGCTGTGGCAAGAAGATTTGCTGTGCCTGTCAGCGTAGTGTCCAGAGCATGGAGGTGCTACCAGGAGACAGGCCAGTACATCAGGAGACATGGAGGAGGCCGTAGGAGGGCAACAACCCAGCATCAGGACCGCTACCTCCACCTTTGTGCAAGGAGGGACAGGAGGAACACTGCCAGAGCACTGCAAAATGACCTCCAGCGTGCCACAAATGTACATGTGGCTCCTCAAACGGTCAGAAACAGACTCCATGAGGGTGGTATGAGGGCCCAACACCCACAGGTGGGTCGTTGTGCTTACAACCCAGCACCATGCAGGACGTTTGGCATTTGCCAGAAAACACCAAGATTGGCAAATTTGCCACTGGAGCTCTGTGCTCTTCACAGATGAAAGCAGGTTCACACTGAGCACATGTGACAGATGTGACAGATGTGACAGGGTCTGGAGACGCCATGGAGAACGTTCTGTTGCCTGCAACATCCTCCAGCATGACCGGTTTGGCAGTGGGTCAGTAATGGTGTGGGGTGGCATTTCTTTAGGGGGTCGCACAGCCCTCCATGTGCTCACCAGAGGTAGCCTGACTGCCATTAGGTACCGAGATGAGATCCTCAGACCCCTTGTGAGACCATATGCTGGTGCGGTTGGCCCTGGGTTCCTCCTAATGCAATGCTAGGCCTCATGTGGCTGGACGATGTCAGCAATTCCTGCAAGACGAAGGCATTGATACTATGGCCTGCCCATTCCCCAGACCTGAATCCAATTGAGCACATCTGGGACTTCATGTCTCTCTCCATCCACCAACACCACATTGCACCACAGACTGTCCAGGAGTTGGGGAATGCTTTAATCCAGGTGTGGGAGGAGATCCCTCAGGAGACCATCCGCCACCTCATCAGGAGCATGCCCAGGCATTGTAGGGAGGTCATACAGGCACGTGGAGGCCACACGCATTACTGAGCCTCATTTTGACTTATTTTAAGGACATTACATTAAAGTTGGTTCAGCCTGTAGTGTTTTTTTCCACTTTAATTTTGAGTGTAATTCCAAATCCAGACCTCCATGGGTTGTTAAATTTAATTTCCATTGATAATTTTTATGTGATTTTGTTGTCAGCACATTCAACTATGTAATGAACAAAGTATTTAATAAGAATATTTCATTCATTCAGATCTAGGATGTCTTATTTTTCTGTTCCCTTTATTTTTTTGAACAGTGTAGAACATGGAAAGAAATGTAGTTTTGAGGAAAATTTGTATTGACTAAAAAAATATTAATAGCCTTTAGTGTGGGCTTTTAACACATTTAAAAACTTATTTATAGTGTATGAAATGGTTATTACTACATAATTTTAAATTTAATTTATTGTGTTTTTGTAACTCAACAAATTTTATAAAAAAGTTGGAAATTTATGAAAGTTAACTGGCAAGCAGAAAATGCACCATAGCTAAATATAAAATGAATAAAATCTATATTGATCTACAAATCATGTTCAGTTATCCCAGTTAAGTCACCAAAATGAACTACAAATGTTTCATATGAACAAAACATATTCCATATGATACCCGAAGGACATCAAGAAAGATATTAAATTCATATACACTGAGAAGAAATTTTTGCATATGCAAATAGTCCTCAAATTACAACAGTTCATTTAGTGACTGTTCAAAGTTACACCTGAAAAAAGTGACTTACGACTATTTTTCACACCTGCACCATTGCAGTATGCCCATAGTCATGTGATCAAAATTCAGACGCTTGGCAACTGACTGATATTTATGAAAATTGCAGTGTCTCAAGGTCACCTTTTGTGATCTTCTGACAAGCAAAGGAAAAATTTGCCTAACAGAGGTGTTACTAACTTAACAACTGTGGCATATAAGGTCATAAAATGGGGCAAAACTCATTTAACAAAGTTGTTCTCTTCAGTTTCACTTACCAACAGAAATGTGGGCTCCATTGTGGTTGTAAGTTGAGGACTACCTGTACAGAAAAGCTTTCAATGATTTTATTTATGTAGACAGCCATTGTCCTAAGACTGACTCTTTGCTAATAGTAATATCACAACATAGCTGATATCTGTAAATAGCAACAACCAGCATTCTTGGCCAACTTTCTATTTCCATTTCTTTATTTCCATTTTTTAAATTCCTTTTATCATTACAAAAGGTAAAATAAAGTATTCAGAACGTGTGTATGATGCCTGCATGGATGCCTTCGACTGCCTTCCCTTGGCTGCTCTGATGAACCAACAGTTTCTATGTGTGCATGGTGGCCTGTCTCCTGAGATCAATACTCTAGATGACATCAGAAAAGTAAGTTTGGAGAGCAAGTATCCAAAATACTCCTTTACACACCTGAGATGCCTGTTCTGAATCAGGGTAAAAACGTTGATTGCTAAAGAGGTTTCTAACGATCTATTAGATTATGATCTAGCTTAGCATATCCAGTTGACAGATTACCAAAAAAGGTTGACAGGTAATTTTAGATTTTGCATTAAAAGTTCAGTTCTCCTCCACCTCCAAATAACTATATTATCACAGCCTATATGGTAGATTGCAGCAAGGAATCAATGAAGTGTACTTAATAAGTTTCAGGATTTATTACAAATCATTTTAGGAGTTACAGACAATGCCCTTTTTATCTTTCAGCAATTACCTATTCTTCTGAAAACTCTTCCATTTTTACGATGGAATTCAGAGGATTAAAGTCATGCTGTTCCATCACACCAGTAGTCTTGAAGCTAGGGATAGAATATGTAATTGAAGATATGTAACTTAAAGCAGGGGTCTCCAACCTTGGCAACTTTTTAAGACTTGTGGATCTCAACCTCAGCTTTGCTGACTGAGGAATTCTGAGAGTCTTAAAGTTGCCAGGTTTGGAGACCTCTCACTTAAAGTTTCCCAATTATTTGCTTTGGATGTGTCAACTTTGTCTCCTCTGTCAGCTTAAGATGCAAAAGCCAAGTGCATAAAAGATAAAAGCTGTCCTCGACCTCAGCAGCTGCAAAGGATTTAAATTGGAGAGGAAACTGAGAATAATTTCATACTTTCATTCAGCCAGGGATGCCTTCTTTATACAAAATATTTTTCATTATGTTGTTTAAGCCAAACAGATCTGATTTTATTTATAGCAAGCCATCAGTGTTTAAATGTTGTTCTGGTTTAAATAGAATTAAAGAACTTTATTATTAATATGCATCTAGGGAGTTATTATGTTGTTGGAATTGATTTCCTCTTCTTTCCCCGATCAATGAAAGAATAGAAAGCCTATGTGGAAATAAATTAAGAAATACAAATGTCACATTCCCCAAGATGAAGTTGCAATGCAGTATCCAAATTTCTCAGTCAATATGGCTGCAAAGTGGCTTAAGGCCCTGTCCCACTGCACTTATGGATGCAAAGAGGATGTAAAACGTTAAAAAAAGCTTGCCATCCATTGGAAAACGTGATGCATCCATTGTGTACTCTTTGCATACGTGTTTCATACGCTCTATCCGCCGAGCATCTGTCCACTGCGATTTCATCCGCGCCAGAAGTTTTGAGCTGCACAAAACTTTGTGAACGGATGAACTTTCCGCCGTAAACGATGTAAATCTGTGACCTACAAGCAACAAATGTTCTATGTCCGTTTATCATCCGTAAAACGTCCACTGTATCCTCTCTGCATCCTCTGGGCATCCTCGCAACTCACATCCGCTGCAGCTGAAAATGGAAAGAGGGAGGAAACAAAAGGTACATGAAACATCTACACAGCGTTAGTAGCATGGAAATAGAAAGGATGCGCAGTGAACAGTTTGCATCCGATATACATCCACACGGCATCCCCTTTCTTTCCTTTAGGCGTAAGTGATACATCCGCTTCATCCGCTATGCGTCTGCTTCGAAATTCTCCCCCAGAACCCCTTCGGAGGTGTCATCCACTTCCATCCGCTTTCATCCGCTAGGCTTCCTATGAACATCCATTTAACATCCCCGCTACATACTACCCATGTCCATTCTTTTCCGTTCTTTTCCATTCTGTTTATGCAAATTTTCACCACTTTTTGGAGCAGATGACAACAGATGGAGCCACCCCCAAAATTGTGCTCGTCCGCTGTGTCCTTTATGCATACGTTTTGCGTCCATCGGCCAGTGGGACCGGGCCTTTAATGTTGATTTTTCAGTGTTCTATTCTGTATTGTCATCCAGCACAACCTTTCACTCTAACACAATGTGAAACAGCTCGCAATTTCATGATATGCCCCAGATGGGGATTCACTCAGAATGAGAAGTATTCGTTTTGGTGATTATGTCTTAACTGTCCTTAAAAAAACACATAAATTGTCTAAAATAAATTGTAGCACTTTTGTTGTTGTTCCCATTGTTTAACTCATTACAAAATTTAAATGGTATAGAGTATGACTTCCTTGTTTTATTATTTGGGGAGAAATGTTAGTCCTTTTCGTCCTGCTGTTAAAAAGCTGTATGTAGCTGTTGGGTGGATAATCCAGGTGAAAATCTGAGGTGACACAGACCTATATTCTCAAACTACTTTTTCTGGATTGCATCTGTCTTGTGTCATGAGATTGGGAAGGAAAGGCTTAATGAGAGTCCCATCATTAGATGCTCCAGATATTCATTCTGTCCCTCCCTACTTTTATTTGAAGAGCTGAAAAGAGAATGGTCTTTAGGTGAACATTTGCAGTTGGATAATGAATTACCTGCTTCAAATGATGGTGAATTAGGTTACTGATATGTTATAATATTACTATTTCATGGATTATTGATTTTAATTCTACTGGTTGATATAAACTGCTCAGACCCTTAATAGAGCAGCATAAAAACTAAAGTAAAAGTAATGGTTAAAATACATGAATCCATTTGAGTTTTGGAAAATTCTTGTTATGTTGGCCTATTCATTACAG
Source organism: Laticauda colubrina (assembly GCA_015471245.1). NCBI lineage: Eukaryota > Metazoa > Chordata > Lepidosauria > Squamata > Elapidae > Laticauda > Laticauda colubrina. The sequence continues at coordinate 22,273,802 of BLBF01000026.1, forward strand.
TGTCCTGGGAATAGAAATTCAAAGGATTTTAATTCATGGAGCAATTTACATTGTATGTGACATGTTGTTCCCCAAAGATTTTTCTAAATATGTTATCTGTAATGTGATGAAGCAGCATATAGTTAGGTGACCATAGTGTTGTGTGGAAGTGCTGCTTACTGACAGGCTGATATATCAACAGTTGCAGGGAATGCTCTAATTAATACCTTTTAAAATATATATGTGGTATGATTGTGACATTTTGTCATGATGTTCTTGTAGTATCCTTTTGTTAAGATAGCATTATCTATCAATATTCAATCCAGTATGAATATCATCAATATTTCTTTTTCTAATTTGCTGCTTTTCCTCAAAAATTTGTATGTAGAAAGTATTGTAATGTGAGGTTAATATCTGTAGTATATACAAACTAGTATATAAGCTGCCAAAGATTTATGTCAACTTCATCAACTATAACATATTAGTGAGGTATAATGTCATAAAATTTGTAACATCGTGAATCACTACAACAGGGGTGTCAAACTCATGGCCCAAGGTCTGGATGCATCACATGCTGGCCATACCCATGCCCAATTTAGTGAAGGGGGGGGAAAGTAGTGATATGTCATGTGATGACCCCATGACGATGCAAGTTTGATACCCCTACACTACAACATTATAAATTATATTATTACAACCACTTTCTTGTGGCTTTAAGACTCAATTGTACTTAAGATAAAGATGTATAAATTCAAGATAGCAGCACAAATGCTAATATAATTCTAGTCCAAAGTTGCTTTGGTTCTTCTGATCCCTTAGCCTTTCTCTTTATATTCTCTTTCTCTCAGTTAGATCGATTCAAGGAACCACCTGCATATGGACCTATGTGTGACATCCTCTGGTCAGATCCACTAGAGGACTTTGGAAATGAGAAGACTCAGGAACATTTCACTCACAACACAGTCAGAGGGTGTTCATACTTTTACAGGTAAGAATGGTTTCTTTTTTTAATATATGAGTTGCTGTTTTGTAAGCCATCATTATTCCTTGAGCATCGGTAGTGGTATTCTACTGGTTTGGCCCGGTTCTGCCAAGCCGGTAGTGCTGATGAGCAGTGGAGACTGAACTAGTTCTCTCCACTGCTCTGCTGTTGGGCCCACACTTCCGCCCATACTCACCTTTATCCTCTGCTTTTGAAGCACAGCTGCTTTGTACGGCACAGCACAATGCTGCGCAACATCTGCTGAAGTGACCGGGAGAATGAAGGCCTGCAGGAGGAACACCTCTGTGAGCTTACGCGAAGTGCGTGTTTGGCATGCGCATGCACGCAAAATGTGTGCATGTGCACAAAGCGCGCCCACCAAGCCACACCCACCAAACTGGTGGTAAAACTTTGAATCCCACCACTGTTGAAGATGTATATATATCTTTGTTTCTCCATTAAAAAATTACAATTGCTAGCTAAAAATTCATTTTGAGGGGGCTGTGAAGAAGATGCAAAAAAATGAGATTTAATTTCATCTTAAGATATTGACTCATATTTGAAAATTTCAACAAAAAGAATTATGAAACAACAAATTGTATTATAGCTGAATCTAATGTGAATCTTGCAAAAACACAAACCAAAAAGAGAAAAAGAAATATGTTTAAAATACAAACAAAGAAAGGAAACAGATTGATATTTTTCTACCTTATAACTTTAGTTCTAGTTTCGTTTGAATTTAGGCTTACTAAGTTTTATTCTAACACTGCTGAAAACCAACAGAGTTGTTGGGACTTGCAGGTCCTAATTAGAAGTAGTCCTTGACTTACAATCACAACTGAGCCCAAAATTTCCATTGCTAAGCAAGACAGTTGCTAAATGAGTTGCATTCTATTTTATAATTTTTTTGTCATAGTTATTAAGTCAACCATGCAGTTTGTAAGCAAATTTGGCTTCCTCCATTGACTGTGCACATCAGAAGCCAGCTGGGAAGGTTAGATGCTCAAAAGATCCTGCGTGATAGGTCAGTCATAAACTGTAGACCTCAGACTATGCATAATCCCACTAGAGAGACTATAGAAAGAAAGACAAATAGACATTAAGAAATAAGAGAATGTCCACACGATACTGGAATTTCTCTTTGCTCAGAATGTAAACTATTGAGAAAGACAGAAGACAAATACAACTACTATCTCTGCTCATGCTGTGATCAGATTAATGCTGAAAGAGCATGCAGCTGTTGATAAGGCAACCATGAACCAAAATATAATTGTTATTTTCTTTGAACGTTGACATTCTGGTTTATCAGCGAAGTCAAATAAAATGGAGTGGGTCAATTAACATCAGAGAACCATCATATCTTATGCTGAAAGAAGAAATTCATTTAAAAAAAGTATGGGATGTGCATCATTAACAAAAGTAGTCCAGGTCTGTTTTGATACAGAAAGGGAGGGAGGGAGGAAGGCGAGAGATATGATGGAATGTTCTCATTTGAAACTGAAATAAACCACAGGGATCAAATCTGTGCTGCAACAATAGATTAAACAGGTCTAATAAGGATTGCGACAGCTTGTAATCAGAATGCCGAAAAAGATAACTCACTAATAGTAGAATATAAGCATTCCAAAGCTGACAACTAAAATGACATCCTAAACAATGGAAAAGTTTGACCTTGGTGTATGAAAAAATGGGAACCTTGAGATGAGAGGAAACACCTTCAACACCATGGCAGTGCTCTGGATATGAAGGGTGAAACCTGCAAAACCAGATGTAGGAAATTTTCAAGTCACACAACATGCAATGGATAAGTGCGAAAAATCTCACTCAAACATTGAATCAGAAATGAGGAAATTCTACAGCAAACTAGCTTCAAGGATCTTATAACATCAAAATGAAAATGGCACATTTTACTGTCATACACTAAAGTAGAGAAAGAAGAACAAAAGAAAATGTTTTCCTAGTGATTTTTTTAAAAAACTAAAAAATGAAAAATAGGAAGAATTTTTTATCCAGAGGCATATTTTTCCTAATGTATCAGAATTTGGCTTTTGGTTTTAAAGGTAGCAAAGCAGAATTTGGCCACTGTCAGAGATGTAAGTTTGTACAGATCAGCTAACAATAGTTGAGTATTTAAAAAAGTTCGTACATCATGGGAAGTCCATTAAAAGAGGCATAGTGTACCTGTTCTTAATTTCTATGGAGAAGAAGCAGTATAATGAAACATGCCTTTGGAATTCTACTCTATTCAAGTCATAAAGAAATAATTGGTTATTATAAAAGACTCTTCTGAATTTCTCTTGCAAGAAAAGTTAGAGCATCACAGCAGAAGAGTGAAAAATTTTCTAAATTTAGATATTGTTGTATGGTTCAGAGAACTTGCTGGTTCCACAAAGGGGCTGAGTTGTTAAGAGAAGATGTTTAGGTTAGGACATGAAGCTAGTTTGTCATTCTACATCCAGAATACATGAGTTTATTATTTTGACTACCAGTGTGATCACATGATGTATCACAACTTTTTCCCCTTCACTAAACAGGGTGTGGGCATGGTCAGTGTGTGGTGCATCTGACCCATGGGCCATGAGTTTGACAGCCCTAACCTAATGCATGTGGAACAATAATAGATAAACACACATAAGTAAGCAGAACATAAGTGGAGAAAGAAATTACATGGAGTCAACCAATTTCACACACTTACTTGTATAAATTCCTGCAAGATGGAAAGATGGCTTCAGAATCAACATATTCCAGATAAACACAATGATGAAATGAAAGTTAATATGAAATAAGAAACAGATTGATAGAGTTGTTATAAAAGGATCATTATAAATCTAGTATTTATAGAAAGTATATCTACAAGGAGAGGCAGAACTTGGGGTGGAGCCAAAGAGAAATCAGCCTAATCCTTAGATTCTCACAAGTAGTCTAGGTCCAAGCCCTCTTGAATCCCGTTAACTCTTATCTAGCACCAATTTAATGCTTACCATTAATTGACTAGATTATGTATAGGCATGAGAATAAATAGCAATAGCACTTAGACTTATATACCACCTCACAGTGCTTTTACAGCCCTCTCTAAGCGATTTACAGAGTCAGCCTATTGCCCCCCCCCAACAATCTGGGTTCTCATTTTACCCACCTCTGAAGAATATGGAAGGCTGAGTCAACCTTGAGCCTAGTGAGATTTGAACTGCAAAATTGCAGGCAGCTGGTAGTCAGTAGAAGTAGCCTGCAATACTGCACTCTAACCACTGCGCCACTACAGCTCTTTCAAATCAGTTTAACTGGAACTTAATTCTGATCTTGTCCTGATTCTTTGTCAGTCACCTGACAAAAAGACATTTCCTAGATGGGCATACCAGTTTGATTTCCCCAAAATTACATTGATTAATAATCTGGAGACAAAGATGGAGTAGGGCTATTCAATCAGAAGAAATAAAACCTAGTCTGCATTATCTCATTGAAAATACAACCTAAAATAGATGATCAAACCAAGGTTAGCAGTAATCTATATGATTATGCTGAGAAAATAAATAATTGCTTTAATGAGGAACTATATCCTGAAATTTATTATATCATTGAAAACAAAGCAAACAAAAATATTCCAAACAGCAAAAGAAGGCAAACTATCTATTTACTGACACACTGGAAGCAGCTGAAGAAAGGCAGGAAAAATAAAACAGAGGAACATTTGCCAGAAGGTTCTAGAAATGAGGTAGAAAACACAATTATTTGGTTATTTCCAAATAATGAAAATAACTGATGATGACAATATAATGGGCGGGAGAAGAGGTTTTTTTTTAAAAAAAAAATACAGAAACCATTTGTACAGACTTGGGCACAGGAAAACTCAAAAGAAGGCAAAAAATCTACTGAAACAGAAAATATGTGTGTGATGTCCAGACTCAGTTTGGAGTCAAGTGGTTTCCAATTTAATAAATAACAATAATAAGAACATCAAAAACAACAATATGGAAAGTGGTGGTGCAGTGATTAGAAAATCAGTTGTCTCAGCCTTCCATCCTTCCCAGGTCAGTAAAATGAGGACCCAGATTGTTGGGAGCAATATGCTGCATTGTAAACCTCTTAGAGAGGGCTGTAAAGCACTGTGAAGCAGTATATAAGTCTAAGTGCTATGCTATT
>BLBF01000026.1:22279518-22346745 GCA_015471245.1 Laticauda colubrina
TATATGTATATGTATATGTATATGTATATGTATATGTATATGTATATAAAATTTTGATCATTGAACTATAGAGCTAATTGACCCTAAATAATAGTGTTAAAATGCCATTGGTGTTAAAATGCTGCATGCAATTTTCAAGCCAGGATAGAAAAAAGAAAAGTACTGCCAAGGGACTGTAAAAGATCAATTTATAGTCCAATATCCAAAAAAAGGATGCTGAATAATATTCAAATTGCTGAATAGTTATATTTATTCAGCATGCTAGTAAGATTATGCTGAAGAATTTCCAATACATATTTCAACAGTATAGAGAAAAATAATTGTTTGATTTTTAAGCTGGATTCAAAACAAGCAGGATGCCTAAGATCACATTGCTAGCATCTGATGATTAATGGAAGATGCAAGTCCAAGAATAATATCTGATTTTGCTTTATTGATTATACAAAAGCTTTCAACTATGTGGAACATAACAAAAGTATGGGTAGCTTTTTCAAACCATATACTAATCCACATATAAAGAATTTGTCTGAAGATCAGAAAGTAATAAAATAATATTTGGAGGAGCTACATGGTTCAAAATTGGAAATGGAGTGTGCCAAAGTGGTATATGCTACTCTTTACATACATATGCATGATGGTATAGAACATGCATACTTACTATATTATAAAAAGCACTGGTCTAGAAGAAATAAAAATTGGAAATTAAATTGCTGAAAAAAATGAACATGCAGGTGATAATGCTTTGCTGGCTGAAAGCAAGACTAGAATTGTTTGTGGAGGATGTGTGGAGGTCCTCTGAAATTTTTTATTTATAAATTGCATTAGATATAATGCTGGATTAAAATGAAATCTGATTTATCCCAATCTAGGTGACATCTTTGTATATTCTTTGTATATTCTGTTTGTAATTCTGTGGCAATAATTCTTTGTTTTAAGGCATCTCATTGGAAACCTCCAATTTATGCTTACCTTTTATCTGCAGTTGCCAAAAAGAATAGCAACTTATCTGAAAGAATAATATGTGCAAGGCTTTGGGGCTGAAAGTTAGCTTTCAGCCAATATCTGTGTAGACATATTCCCTGTTTCAGTTGTTATAAACCTTCCCTCAAAACATCACAGAAAGTGATCAATTCAGCACGAGGAACCATTGGTTACCCCCTAACACCACTGGATGATATCACCAGGTCTTGTTGTTTCAGCAGAGTAAGGAAGATACTTAGGGACGATTCACATCCTGGTCAGTGTCTTTTCTCACTTTTACCATCAGGCAGAAGACACAGAAGCATAGCCAGCCTGACAAACAGGTTTTTAAAAACAGCTTTTATCCATGGGTTGTCAGACTCCTAAATACAACTACCATAACTCCATGCATACATGGAAACATATGACTGGTTTCTTCCTAATCTCTATATATAAATACGAAATACCACTCATACATCATCACAAATTCTCCAGAACCGTAAAGCCTACAAACTTGAAATTTGGCACGCATGTTCCGCTTGGCTTCTAGGTACTCACTAAGAAAGGATTTTTTGAAATGACCATCAGAGCATTAGTATTTTGTGTGTTATTATTAACACACTCTGATGCTAAGGAGTTCTACTTCCCCTCCCCACCTGAAAAGAAATCAGTTCCAAATGCAAAATACAAGCAGAGGAATGGTGTTGCAGTTTCAGTGTTAGTTTCACAGTAGCAACCAGCTTGAATACAGAACAGTCGAGCTAAGCCACACCCAGGATCCTTGCTGTCTTCTTGGTTGCACAGCAAATACTGCTTCAGTTTCCAAACAGCCCTCAACTCTCTCACACACTGACAGGATGCTTGCCAGATGAATACCGATGAATGCTGGTAGGCAGAGGCACAATTTTTTTCCCTATTTTCCTCCCCCAAACTAAATCCATCACATAATTTTGTAGTGAAACTCAGTATAGAGCTAGTTACCTGTATATACCTTCTATATTATTTATGTTGTATTGTATTTTCGTCATGGATAGCACCAGCAGGAGTAAAATCAATTTCTTTATATATATGTACAATGACAACAAAGGTTGTTATTATTATTAAAACATGAAAGAGCATTAGGCACACATTTCGCTACCTGAAATAACTTTCTTGAGAAGCCAGTTTGAAATCTCTCCAGTTTGTTCTAACTGACATCTGATTTTAATGGAGTTCAATAGAAAAAGCTTCAAAACTGTGGTTACATGCTGAGCTTCTCTAAAGAACAAGGAGAAGATTCTTCTGAACATTCAAAGCAACCTGTCAGTAGAAGCAGATTTTACACTGGAACCAGCTTCCGAGAGAAGGAATTATAATCCTGTCACTGGTTTTCTTCAAGCAGGAGGAAGAATGCTTTAATTTGGATTCCTATTCTGAACAGAGCCTCGAGCCAATGTCCTAAATGCCTCTTTCAGACTTTGTGATTCCATAGCAAGCTGGGCCAATTGTGTGGTGCCTCAGAACTATATTTCTAAGATTTTTGACAGGAGTTCCTGCAGTTCAAGCCTAGCTCCTGTCAATCATCAGTGTGCCGGTGGCAAACATAGTTCCAGTTCACTAAATTATATTGCACTCCATTCATCCTCAACAATGCTTTTGTTTTGCTTGAAAAAAAAAATACACATTCAAATAAATATTCATGTTCCTATTTAACTTTTTAATTATATTAAAAATTGGAAGATTGGTTCAGGATTAAAATAAGTTCCTTAATCACATTAAGGTTATTTCTATTTTCCTGAATTTGGTCCAGGAGACAATATTATATGTTCAAAAAACATACAATATGTAGCACATGTACTTTTATATACACTATATATATGGTCTTCTGCTTTAATTGTAAATTATATATATATATGTGTGTATATGTGTGTGTGTGTGTGTGTGTGTGTGTGTGTGTTTTCTTAGGCTTTCGTGGGTGTGCTCTTAGGCTTTACATGTGTGCTGTTTAGCTTCCTTCGGGTATTATCCCACGTCATTGTAGTTCTGTTAAAGTTGTAGCAACGTTTCAGCAGAATCTCATCTGCCATCCTCAGGCTGGCATATCATATATATATGATGGCTATGCTGGAAATGGGTAAGAAAAGCCCTGGTGCTGCAGTGAGTAAAATGTAGTATTTCAGCAAACTGCCCACAGCCTGGAGTTCAATCCTGACAGGGATCGAGGTCTTCCATACTTGCAAGGTTGGTAAAGTATGGATCGAGCTTATTGGTCACAATATGCAAGGAATTTAGCATGTATATTCCTCTTGGCTTCTAGGTGCTCACTACGAAATGATTTTTCGAAATGATCATCAGAGCATTAGTATTTCATATATTATTACTAATACTCTGATGCTAAAGAGTTTTACTTTCCCTCTCCATCTGAAAAGAAATCTGTTCCAAATGCAAAACACAAGCAGAGGAGAGAAGTTTCAGTTTTAGTTTCACAGTCGCAACCAGCTTTAGTACAGAACAGTTGAGCTAGGTTCTTTGCTGTCTCCTTGCTCACACAGCAAATACTGTTTCAGTTTCCAAACAGCCCTAAACTCTCTCCAACTGACAGGATGCCAGCCAGATGGATGCTGGTAGGCAGAGACATATTTTTTTTCCCTGTTTTCATCCTCAAAAACTAAGCCCAATGACATAGTTTCATAGCGAAGCACAGGTAGAGAGCTAGTAAAAGATATGTGTGATAAATCAGGATCATAGTCATAAATACATTCATTACAAATACATTAAAGCACTATGGGGCAGTACATAAGCCTAAATGCTATTGTAAAATGCTATATGAAAGGGGGGATTTTTGAGATTTTTGTATTTTTATTATTCTAAGTGGTGGTATTGCAACAATCAGCATATTACCTGATAGTTTAGCAGGAATCAGGTAATATGCTGAGGTTTCATTTGGCAGTGGTGTGGAATCTTGGTTTTAATTTTTCTTCTACACAAAGTCATTTATAAACATTTATCCATGTTTAACTTGATCTTGTCAAGTAAAATATGTTCTTTTGCTATATCTTTTAGATACAATCTCCCTATAAAGGTGGATGATGTTATTGATACTATTAAAATTAACTTTTGAGTCTATTTTTTAAAAATATTTCAAAATGTTCAATGATTAAAATATTTCATTCTATTCTATAATTTTAAATCTACTTTGTGGTCTTCTGTTTTAATTGTAAATTTTATTTCCTGTAGTATCCAATTTTTAAAGTCTCACTTTATTATTTTTTTGAAAAAATTAAAACAAAATCATTTTCCACAGGAATAATTCTTTATAATTAATTCCGCAATCTTTTTTCAAAATGTTCTGCACCTGTAAATCCATTTGTAACTTCCTAAATTCAAAGTTTTAAATCACCCTTTTGCTGTTTATATTCAAAGAATATTTTTAAATTTCTTAAAACTTGTACTTAACACTTTTTTTTCCCCTAAGGATTGAGAGAAATTTGCCTAGTTGACGAATTTGTTGATACAAATTTGTATAATAGCTGAAAAGCAGTTAACAAGCAATTTTCATGATTAGAAAAGAAAGTATGTGAACTTAATATCATTTCAATGGCACTGAAAGCAGTTTGAGGAAGATGGTGATTTCATCATCTCCCAGAGCTCTAAACCCACCAGAGATCGCTGTCTTACAGTCTCCTCATGGGTACAGCCATCAGGAGCACTTTGCGTGATCTCAAGGCCTGTCCTTGTCCAGAGAGGTTTCGAAGGCAAATTTAATCACTGACTACTGTCATCAGTTCCACTTGTTCCTCTAGAAGTCCAGAAAAAAAGCATATCTTTTGTAGAAAGGAGAGCCCTTCATGACCAGTTCAGATGACTTGACTTAATTCTGGAAAGTGTTGCCTGATATGTCACAGTGCTTTAATTATATCAGAGCTTTATCTTAAAATATATAATAAGTAGGAAAAATACAAAAGGTTTGACTTCGGAAAGAACACTTCTCCTTATATCTTATGATTTATAATGTTGAATATCTGAAAATGTTAACTTTACTTCAAAAGACTGCCTCTTTGTAGTGGAAGTATATTAAAGTCTTTTTTGATTATCTACAGAAGTATATCCAAAAATAAGGCAATTTTAAAAAGAGATTGGACAGTGATTTGTCTGAAATTGTATAAGGTTTCTTGCTTGAGCAAGGGGTTGGACTAGAAGATCTCCATGGTCCCTTCCAATTCTTATTCTGTTATTCTTGTATAGTACTCTTTCTGGTTTTTAACAAGGCAACTTTTGCAATTCCTTCATGGATATGATGAATAACATGAGCAAATTCTGCTTTTACTTTTTGGGGCCTTTCTTGGTCATTTTCTTGTTACAATCAGGAGTGTCTCTAAGAACACAGTTTGCTTCCCTAGCATTTTCAGATTATTGTTTGCATTTGTATGTGTTACACATTTAGCATTGTTTTTATTTTATCCTTATAAGTCCCCAGAGCTACAAAACTGAATATTGTGCATTTTCAGTAGAAAGAAAGAAATTCTTCCTCTCTGTTTCATGACACCTGTAGCTTTCTTGGTTATATAACTGGAGACAGTTACCATAGTTACTTCAGCATAATGCTTGTGTTAAGGGTAGATTCATGAAAAGCATTTATCCCACTGTGGTGGAGCAGAGTAAGAAAGTATTGCATGCTGTGGATAGACTGCAGACCCTTTGGTAACATTCTTATCTTTAAATCCTTATCTGTCCATTCTTAACCATCTTTTTTGCACATTGAGGGAAAAGTAAAAAATGATCATGTTGAGATTTCATCCATTTCTTTCTCTCTTTTTGAAGTGGGATGGTGGGGGTAAAAAGGAAGTTCTTAAATGAACTTCATGAAAGCCCTATTAACGTTCTCCCAAAATTGGAATGTAAACAGTATGTGAATGTCTCTAGAAAGCCCTCCCTTCTAATTCATTTAACTTGTGTCACAATGGGCAGGGGGGACAATTTCAATCTAAATTACTTCACAATTGTACACAGGTTTTAAACTAGGTGTCATCATAGGAATGTAACTTTCCTATGGTAAGCATGATGTATTCAGGACTCAGGCAGACAATGAAACATTTTTTCTTTTGTTATTTGACTTTTCAGCCTTATATGCAATTAGATGTATGTATATGTGTGTGCGCATACATACATACATAATATAGAAGTGTATGTGCGTGAGTATAATTGAACTGTCTCCTACATTTTTCTCACCATGTACATGTATACATCAGAACTAGATTGTGTTGTTTTCCTGTGTCACATATGTGGCTATATGCATAATTTTGCATTTATTTTGTCATGTTTATGTAGTGTATATTGGAGGTGGTGATCCTTTGGGAGCTGTATGCAACAAAATTTCATTTTAATGTATGCCAATTAGCATACATTCAAAGTGACAATAAAGTTATTCTAAGTTATTCTAAGTACATGCAGGCAATGAAATTTTCTCACAAAATAGTTCTAGATAAGAGTTCTTAGCTTGCATAAAATAATGTGAACATTCTTGAGATAAAAATGGCTTTCATTCAATTTGACACACTGGCCAAAACATAGTTAAACTAACCATAACTACCTTATTTTTAACAGTGATGCTAGATGTGGCACAATTGTTGCTAGGGTTGATAACCATAGTGTATATCTAGCTTACTAAAACTGTTTTGTTAAATCCTTGACTAAATAAAACTACAATGATTGGCAGAGGGCTGTATCAGTGGGTCCATCTACTGATTACCATGGCATGTGAAAGATTACAATTGGAATGTAATTCCAATTAATGATGAAGAACATGAATTAACAAATGGTTTTTTAAAAAAAGATTGATATGTAATATGACTGTAAATAAAAAAAAGAGGAGCAGGGATGAATGAAAATGGTAAAAGTTTAATTCTGAATGAAAGTGCAGAGTGAAGTATGCATTATATTGTGACATCTAGGTCAAAATTAAATTTAATTAAAATTCTACAGGATGGGGATAATTACATATTATGTTTCAACAACTATTTTCAAAAAATTTCTATAGTACCAACAGTGTACAATGAGGAATTATAGTAATTGGAACTACATAAAAGGATGCTTGGTGGACTGTTGAAATTAATTGTTATAAGCGAATATTTGATGCAAAAAAATTGGAATAATAAAAAGATAGTGTATGACGGGTTTCAAGAGAAATGGTTATCTGCAAAAAAAGTAGTAAAGTAATAAGTTTGTTAGCATTAAGAAGAAGCAGAGAAAGCAATTTTGATGGGACTAAAAAAGGTTTTGGAAGTGAGTGAAGAGGGAGCAGAAGGAATGGGATTAAAAAGTGCTTAAATGATTTAGAGTGATCCTGAAGTGAGGGAATGCTGCAGGATCATTCTGAGATTCCTATTACACCTACCTTGGCCTCATTTAAATGAGCTCTTAAGGCCATGAGCTAAACTGGACTATTTTCTAAACAGTTTTTCCCTGACTTTTCAGTTTGGTAATGTAGTGTAATCCTATGTCATGATAGATTGCATAGCCCATAAATTCAATAAATAAGTAAACAGTGTCTTCCCCACCCCATGAAAAGCAAATCATGAATTCTATGAAAATGTTAGAAAGGCATAAAGTGTTTACGGTGTAATAGGAACAGTATTATAAATGTAGTTTGCTTATGGAGTGGCTGTGTAATTTGTTTAAACGTGTGAAGATTTCAGTTATGTCTGGTGATTCAAAAATGACATTATTGATTCCCTGTACAAAGGGTACAAAAATGAGTGCTGTAACTATCTCCCAGGAAAATAAGCTTATTAATCCAATCTGGTTAGGGCTTAACAGAATTCAGGTTGAGAGGGTTTGAATAGTGAAGAGAAAGGATAAGATTGAACAAAAACTTGGAATTGTAGGATGACTTTGTGCAAGGGAAGAGCTGTGCAGACAATATTTTTATCTTCGGCAGGTCACAAAGAAAATTAGAAATATGAGAAAGAAAGTCATTTTATGTTGTTTAATTTAAAGCAAGCATATTATAAAACAAACCACCGTGATTATGGAATGTTTCACCTGAATGTGGAGTGGAAGTTAACTGCTGAAAGAGGCACATGATGGAACTAAAACATTAGTAAGGATGCTTTATGAATAGTTTAACAATGAAATGGGAGGAAGATAATATATGTGGTGTCCACTTTGTAGTGCAGTATAATGTATTTATGCATAAATGTTTAAAGAATATTTGTTGAAAAGTTGGAGCTTTGTTGGCTGGAAACATGAATGTGCAAGCATTTTGTTGTAGGTGATGCTGCCACTGTTGGCAGCAAGCCCAAATAATTTGCAGTGAATGTTAGATAGATGCCATAATCTGATGACAAATGTGGAGTTAAAAATTAAAGTAGTTGCATTTGGTAGAAAAAAAATGAAATGAATGAATGAAAGTTATACATAAATGGTAAATAAACCACAAAAAAATTGTATAATGGAACTTTACAAGATAAGACATCAAAAGCAAAGTATCAGCTTTATAGACTATGGAATAAAGAATGGGGGGAGGCATTTATGTCATTTTTGTTCAAACTGGGACTCTTTGGGAAAAAGAGGAGATGCACAAATACCTTTTACTACATCTATATATTCTTGAAGAAAGTGACTAATTTATTTTGTGTGTGTGTATTTTAATCTAATATTTAAATTTTAAATGAACTAATATCTTTCTTCTTAATCTCAAACAGTTACCCTGCTGTATGTGACTTCCTACAGCACAATAACTTATTATCTATACTTCGAGCTCATGAAGCCCAAGATGCTGGGTGAGTTTTTAAATTATATAGTTTATATATATTATTCTCGGTACCAGTCGGCTTGATTTTGTCTTCCAAGCAGTTGGATACAGATAGATATGTCAGGGTAGGCTGCTGTCTTTGGAGATGTTTCTTGGAGATCTAAATCAGAAGGCCCCAACCCCTGGTCCCTCAACCAGGCTATTTGCAACTGGGCTGTGTGAATGGAATGAGCATGAATACTGCTGCACGCTCAGGCAAGATGAACTGTACACTGTATGTGCCAACCTGCAACTCACTCAAGGTCTGCAGTTGCATGCATGGCAGCCCATCAGTTCCCTTCTCACCCTAGCCAGGCCACCAAGCCTCAAAGATTAGGTACTGCTGATCTAAACAACATGCCAAGACTGCTGTTGTTTTGTTTTTTAACAAACAGGGAAAAAGAGTACCACCTAGCCTTTATCAAAGTTCTGTAATCTAGCAAGTCCATCAGTCTTGAAATTACATTCTCGGTATGAATATTTATGTATTTTTTTAGCATAGTATACTGCAAAAGGGAGTCTGGTGCCCTTCCTTACCTTCAAGGATTCCAAAATGAAATCCTGATGTTTAAACTGTTTTAAATAGCCTTGAATTCAAAATCTCACAAATGGCCATAATGATGTAATGCTAGAGGTTAGAATAGATAAGCGGCAGCAGAAAATATAATAGCTTTTTACAGCCTGTTAATTTTCCAGATCTACAGATAAACAGTTTGAAAGAAAAAATATCTTTTTCTAATCTCTGGAAGGAAGTACACCTTGAATAAACTAAGAGCTAAATTTGAGAGTTGCATCAATTGCATAATAAATCTTCCACATTTAACCCTTTCTTCTCCTTTGATGAAACAAATTTACAGCAAGTGACTTGATTTAATTAATGTGTATCCCAGCTTTTCTTACAAGATGGTATAAAACTACCAAACTATATGTTTATTTAACAATATATGTCATTTAAAACACCTTTCAAAATAAATCAGTTTGAGAAAATGAAATGCCAGATGGATCTTTTGAGTTGTATAGCTCTATTAACTTTGTAAAGACACAGAGAAAGGAGGCATTCTGTTTTCCTATTGTACCTACCTGCCAACACCCACATAGCTGGCAAGACCAAGGAAGCAAGAATGATACAGATTTCAGTAAGGTAGCTTAATGCCAATTTAGAATATATACAGAATCTTGAAAACAGTAATTGGGCTTACCTAGTTTCAGTTATAATGTGTTTATGTCAGAGGCTCTTTCAATGATTTTTTCCTTCTCTCTCAGCAGCTGGACTTTAATTGCTTTCTATGAGATAAATATTCAGTTGACTCGCTCCCAGCTCTATCTCAGTCTCTCACTATGCTACAGACAAAGATGAAATACCTATATGAGTGCAGCTTTGCATGAATGAAGTCCTTGTGTTTCCAAAGCATTAAAGTAGTCATGACTTCTGAAAGTCTTAGTGCAGCTTCTTTCAAGGCTCCAATCTTCTACAAGTTTGCATGTGGCTGTCCTAACCAGGAGCAATAATCAAGACAGCTACATCTTAGCTTTTGGGAAACTTGCTTGTTTCAATAATTCAGGGAAGGAAGACCCCCCCCCTCTTTTTTTTTTTTTAAATACTTTGGAAACCCTTACAAGAGGTCCCTCACTGATTTCAGAAAGGAAGAACTTCATGTAGGAAAGATTTCTATTGGTGTAAAATAGCACTTTGAGGCAAACCTAGGATTGGACTATTTATTTATTGTGCTTCCATTTGCAACTTCTGTTGGAAGATTCTTGGAAATGTTAACATACATTTCTTCTCCAGAAAGATTATCTGCTTTACAAGATGAAAAAGAACATACCTGTAAAAAGGACATTTCTGTAACTGCTGCAACGATATCTGTTGGGACCTTGCTTTATTCTGGATAGGAATAAAAGTGGCACACCTATGAATAGCAAAATAAAGCTTTTGTAAAGAGAATTCTATTGAGAATAGTGTGAATTCAGTAGAAGTAAAATAATAGTTTTATACCAAAGATCAATAACCTTTCTAACAACATATGATTGATTCAGTATCATGAAAACTAAAAAAAAAATCTACTCAGAAGATGTTAGAAAGGCTAAAAGGCTTCAAGTTTTTTTGTGATAATACAGAATGCTTATAAAATATGGAAGTCCATCATTTTTAGTTTTCTAAAAAAATACTTTGGAGATCAATGGATAATGCCATTTGGAGATGTTGAAGAAAGTATTGTGACTGTAGATGGCAAATTGCAAACACCTACTTATGAATGAGAATATAGACTTGTCTTGTACCACCATTTATGGCAAGGAAGACCTAAGACAGGGATCCCCAACCTGTGGGCTGTGGCGTAAAGGGAGTGCACCCGGCCCATGGAAATGGCCAGCGACCACCCGCACGCACATGCACATCCTCATTTGTGTGAGTAACGGGCAAGCGCATCCATGTGTGCTCCATTTGTGTGAGTGGCAGGAGCACATGCAACGCATGCTACTTAGGCAAATAAAGCTGTGTACACCACTTGCCAGCCACTCACATGAAGCCACCCCATCTACTCCACCCCACCCCACCCCAGCCAGGTATGCAAAGCTGGAAACACTGGGGAACTCTGATCTTAAGGCCTTTTAAATTTGTCAGCCAATCCAATAGCCCAGTTTCACCCTTACTAACTTCTGTGCAAATGTGCAAATGGGAACAGACATGATGGTAGGGAGAACTTTGAAAATGCCAAAGAAACTTGCAGACATCTCTTTAAAAGGATCTTGAATTTGTTAAATCCATAATGTCATTCCTTTCTTTATTAAACTTTATTGAAAAAAGCTTAGAAAAACATGAAACCATCTCTCAGAAGATTTTTTTTATATATTTTCAAAAGTCAAAGGAAGTATGTGTAGGAAGATAAGAGTAGCCCTGCTGAATTATCCAAAGAAATTTTGTCAACAAGAACTTTAACTGGCTTGTGAGTAAGGATGGAAACATAGCCTCCTACAGTTGTTTCCCTGCATATAATGTTTGGAATTGTGCTGCCCCAACCCAGAAAGAACTTCTGCAGCAAACAAACAAAAAAGCATATCAAAATGATCACATTTGCTATGACATTAGAGATGCATCTCTCCTTGCCTCCTTGCATCCTAACAATTGTTACCGGTACTGTACATAAGAACATGTATAGACACCATGCTACACACCAGGAAACTTATAGATACTTATACATGTGTCTATACACAAACAGATGTATATTCACACAAACACAACATCTCTCTCACAAACATATAATTGTAAACAGGCTTGTTTTCTTTTTAAAATGTCAGCTCAAATATAAAACAAAATCAGAATAATCAGCAATGTAAACTAATGTTTCTGTTGACACTAATGGTGCATCTAATAGTATAGAGATTGACTATAGCATGAATGTAAATATAGTGAGATACACAGCTCATGAAATAACTCATTGTTAACATGCTGTACATATTTCCCTTATG
The DNA here is from genome assembly GCA_015471245.1 of Laticauda colubrina. NCBI lineage: Eukaryota > Metazoa > Chordata > Lepidosauria > Squamata > Elapidae > Laticauda > Laticauda colubrina. The sequence goes on from BLBF01000026.1 coordinate 22,291,718, forward strand.
GTCAGAGAAGGAAGAGAATCTAAAATTGATTTTCATAACCCAGCTTAAAAAATTCTAGGACTGCATTGGCCTAAACCTGATTGCTTGCCAAGAACCTTCCACTTAATATGTGGCATTTATCCCTCCTTCTGTAGATGCCTTTATCACATCTTTCTCTATCCAGGAGTTTTCTCCTATAGCAAAGGAATCTTGGTGCTCCAGCAAAAAAGAAGGAATGGGAAGATTGTTATGCATACCTAGGTCTGTTTGCACAATCTTTGAATCCAACCCATTGTTCCTTTTTATTTGGAGGAGTGAACAATTTTCAAGGATACCTTTCTTCCTATTAAAAGTGGTATCCAGTCTGAGACTTTAATACTGAATGCAATTGTTGCATGCTCCTGCCCCATCCCCATCCCCCTCTGGAAAATTCCACAAGTTCTTACTACATTATTATTTCAGTGTGGAACAAGGGGGAAACAGTTAATTATCCTCTCAAAATCTCCTGTAGTAAGGTAATATAAATTATTTTGCAAGATTTGAAAAGCTGCCTGAAAATAGTTTCTAGTGCCCAGGTAGGTGTAGTGAGTTAAACTTTTAGTTTGCTTTCTTTTATTTGGTTTTTGGACATAGGGTTTTTTCAGTAAACAGTTTTATGTATAAATTTTAATTGGCTTTGGTCTGGACTTTTGAGAGCCAAACTAAATAAATAATTTAGCGTTTAGTTTGACTGAATTAGTATTTATTTTTTAATAACCAGGGTAAAATCTTATCAGTTCTAAAGGGGAAAGAAGCTTCAATTGTGTGTTCTCCATCATGTTTTCAGAATTTTCTTGAAATGCCTTTACCATGTCAGAAGAAACCAATGACTAATGTAATTTTAGTTTATCCGATGTATTTCAGTTTTACCCTAACTATATGATCTCCCCAGATTTACTGAAATTATAATTTACTGATTTCCACCCAACAGCATATGAAGTATGCACATGAAATAAATAAAATGTTCAACCAAAATCCATTAAACAGGCATGCACACATTACAGTTAGCCTAAATAACATTACTAAATAAGTAGTTAACAGTGCTAATGAAGTGTCTTGTACAATTTGTTTAGGTATCGTATGTACAGGAAAAGCCAGACAACAGGCTTCCCATCACTAATTACAATTTTTTCAGCACCAAACTATCTAGATGTATACAATAACAAAGGTAAGAGCATTTCTCTCACAGCATGCTTTTCATTATAACTCACTCCTTTACTTCTATTTCTCCTTCTTTGTTGACAGTAACTGACATAATTTATAATGACACAGTATTAATGTTGAAAAATTTGGGTTTTCTTTTCTTTTGCTTAACTGCATCTGATATTTTCATTATTTAGGTATGGATATAGTTGTGTATTTTACTAATAGCCCATGAATTAATTCATTAAAGGAAGAAAAAGGGAAGTGAAATTACTTCAGATATGATTGAACTACATCTTAGTCTACCCAGTAACAGAATGTCCAAACTTTCCTTGCAACTAGATCATGGGCTACCAGTATATAATCACCAACAATTTCAGATTGTACATTTTTGGCATAGCACAATCCAGAATCAAAGATGGAAGATCACTAGAACCAGGAGATCTGACAACCCAGAGCCACTTTGTCTTGCTAAAGCCTATTCTTCCCCATTCAGAATCCCATTTGCACTCAGAAACATGTCTTCCACTCCGTTACTTGTTTGTGTTGGGGGAAAGGCAGATTTAAAGCTGGGTAATATCCATGCTATGAGCTGGGTAATATCCATGCTATGACCTCGGTCAGCAGATTTATATTTAAACAAGAGTAGTCAGATGGTTGAGCCCTGAGGAAACCTCCAAAGGAAGGGCTGCGGAATCCATTGGTTCCTGCATTCTGCAACACCAACTGGAATCTGTCTACCTCATCAGGATTAACAGGATTAAACACATCTCCAATAAGAAAGCCAAACTGAGCCTCAGGAATCAACACATGGCCTGCCAAAAGACCTGAGTACAAAAAGATGCTAATACCTCGTCTGATGTGCATTCCTCTCATATAAATTTATTAGCCCTGAGCTTCTCTTTCTATCTGAAAATTTGAAAGAAAGAAGGAATTGAAGTGCCACTGTATCACTAGTACGGTATTAAAAAGGGCAAGTGAACAGTACTAGGGTCTGAACAAAATTTCTGCTATGATTGTAATTTTACTTCTGCTGTAGAACACTGGAAACAATCAGATCATACAACTAATGTTTTAGTAGTTTGGATTAGAATTAAATTTGGGAAGGATTTATATGTTTTTCTCTAAAGCTTAATTAGACAGCCTAATAATCTTTTGCATAATATTTGAAAATTGGCAGTACATAAATATTATGGATTTAATGGAAAAGAACACTGTAGGAACATATTTAATTCAATTATTTTCCTCCTCTATAGTTGCTTTCTGTTAGCAACTCCATAACTGGTTATTTTCACAGTAATTGGTTCTTAAGTGTGCATCTTTTCTGGATAATGACTACAATACCTTTTTGCTGCTGGCTTTTAAAAGAAATAAAGCTTTTTTGAAACACAGTTTAAATTGTTGCTTTAAAATCATGCTTAAGGCGCATGAAACGTTGTTAGATTCTCACCAAAGTGGCCCCTATTTTTCTACTTGCATTTTTACATATTTTTGAACTGCTAGGTTGGCAGAAGCTGAGACAAGCAATCACTCTACTGCGCGGTGCTAGGGATTTGAACGGACGAACTGCCAGTCTTTCTGATCAACAAACTCAGTGTCTTAGCCACTGAGCCATCATGTCCCTCTTCCCAAAGTAGCCCAATATATGAGACATAGGAAACCCAACTTTTCCAGCTCCACAGATTGGCACCAACAGCAGTGGTCGCGACAGGAGGGGAGAAGGGGATGGTTTTTATGTGTTAGAGCAGTGGATCTCAACCTGTGGGTCACAACCCCTTTGGGGGTCGAACGACCCTTTCACAGGGGTCGCTTAAGATCATCAGAAAACACATATTTTCAATACTCTTAGGAACCGACGCATAATTTTATGGTTGAGGGTCACCACAACATGAGAAACTGTATTAAAGGGTCACGACATTAGGAAGGTTGAGAACCACTGTGTTGGAGTTTTACGATTGTGTCATAGAACTGATGATGATGCCCAGTTTGGTAATGAAAATGTTGTTGCTGTGTAGCAACTGGGCTACACATATTTTCCACCATGTATCAGCTTACTAGGAACAGGCGTATAAAATTTTCCTTCTTTCCTTCCTTCCTTCCTTCCTTCCTTCCTTCCTTCCTTCCTTCCTTCCTTCTTTTTTATTTAAGAAAAAAGAAAAAAAGCAAGCTACCCTTGATCTGCAAAATTGCTTGTGGGTAAAATTGAAAGACGAAGTGTATTTTCTAAGTATCTTTTCCCAAAAACATGGAGTGCAGAATTTTTCACTTCGAGATAATTAATGGGGAGTTAAAACACTATGATGCAATGCAGCTTGTCAAGTTTTTGCACCTAACTTAAAACAAAACTAATTTGTGCATTATTTGGATTAGCGTTAAGAAAAGAGCTGGAAAAAATATTTCCGGTAAGAGACTAATAGCATAATGAGGAGACTTAAGACCATTATCGGGAATTTTGAAGCTATAATAGTTTGTTTAAACATACTTCATCATCTTTCACTTTAATTGCTTTTTTGTTGTTTGGGTTTTTAATTGTATTTTGTTTTAATATTTTATTTTCACTTCATTTTTTTCAGAAAAGATCATATGGAGTTGGTGGCCTTAAAATTGAAATAAGAAATAACTAATGTAGCTAACATATATAGTTAGTCTATACCTAATATACTAACTAATATACCTGAGAATTCAAATAACATTTATTACAGGTTTCAAGCCAGGTACAAACAGAATATGTAATAAAAAAATACTATCTCTATATCTATGAATTAAATAGCATGGCATGGCATGGCATAGCATAGCATAGAATACTTTATTGGCCAAGTGTGATTGGAAACACAAAGAATTTGTCTTGGTGTAAACACTCAGTATACATAAAGAAAAGATACATTTGTCAAGATTCAAGAATCATAAGGTACAACAGTTAATGATAGTCATAGGGTACAATAAGCAATCAAATCATACTAGGAATACAAATTGTAAGGATACAAATGACAAAGTTACAGTCCTACAATCACAAGTGGGAGGGGATGGGTGATAGGGAGTGATGAGAAGATTAACAGTAATAGTAGTGCACACTTTGTAAATAGTTGAACAATGTTGAGGGAATTATTTGTTTAGCAGAGTGATGGCTTTCGGGGAAAAACTGTTCTTGTGTCTAGTTTTTCTGGTGTGCAGTGCTGTACAGCATCATTTTGAGGGAAGGAGTTGAAACAGTTTATGTCCGGGATGTGAGGGGACTGTAAATATTTTCACAGCCCTTTTTTTGACTCATACAGTATACAGGTCTCAGTTGAAAGCAGGTGGGTAGTAATTGTTTTTTAAAGAAAAACAATAAGCGTAATTATATTATGCTTATTGTTTTATTAATACATATATAATTAGGAATAAAGATTAAAATAAATCCATATAAAACTGTTTACAAGAAATTCCAAACCTAGGTAATTGATGCAGCATATTGTACAAATGGTAGTACAAAACTCAGTTCTTGAGAGCTTCCTTTTGAGTTTGTATCAAAAGAAGTAACATTAAATAGAAATCACACTCCTTACCTGGAATTTTCTGTAAGACAGGATATATAACTATACAACAGTGCATGAAGAAAGCAGGAGTACATCTAAACTTTTTTATAATTGGATTATATTAAAAATATTATTAAATGGCTAAAATGATTTTTTTTCCTTTTGCAGCTGCAGTATTGAAATATGAAAACAACGTTATGAATATCAGACAGTTTAATTGTTCCCCTCATCCATACTGGCTTCCAAATTTCATGGATGTTTTCACTTGGTCTTTGCCATTTGTGGGAGAAAAAGGTATGTAAATTGTTTTGTCAATGATTAAAAGGGAAAAACTCTTTACTGAAAAGACGCTGGCCGATTTGATCACCCAGGATATTCAGAGATGTTAGAAGTTGTCAGGAATAATAGCAATAGCACTTATTATATACTGCTTCATAGTGCTTTACAGTCCTCTCTAAGCAGTTTACAGAGTCAGCATATTTCCCCCAACAATTTGGCTCCTCATTTTACACTGACCTCAGAAAGATGGAAGGCTGAGTCAACCTTATGCTGGTGAGATTTGAACTGCCAAATTGCAGACAGACAGCAGGCAGCAGAAGTAGCCTGAAGTACTGCACTCTAACCACTGCGCCACTGTGGCTCGTAATAAGAGGGAAACTTGGTGAAGACAATGGACCATGCATGATAATGACAGCAACAGTATGGTGGTGAGCAATGTAATTAGGGCATGAATTTCCCTTGCTAAGCTGTGCATTCGTAAAGTACAGTGTGACCACATTGCTTTTCAAAAACAGTCTCCATTGTCATTGTTAATCAAAACTCATGGGTCTTTAAGCAAGAACCATCTGTGACTGGTAATTTCCTGATTGATTCCCACAAGTAAACTCAAAAAGGAAGCCTGATGGAAGTTGTCAGGTCCAGGTAGTCCACAATCAGGTTGAAAGGCAAATGAGTAATACAGAGTGAGATGGGAGATGTGCAAGTGAGAGTAGGGGCTGAACACAGATTGTTATGATGCCAAATGAATGTCTGCAGGTTGGGGAAAGGTGTTACAAGTCCTGTGTGAATGCCTTTAAGATAGGGAGGGAATGCTGTGGTACAAGCATGCACTATGGAATACCAAAACCTTGGGATCTAACAAAAGGAGGAAATTCTGTAATAGTTATTTTTAAGATGACATATGCTGAATGATACAGGTCATGAAAAATGTCAGTAATATGTATCAGGATATTTTTTTGATAGCAGTACAATAATTTGTTTCATATCAGTATCTATGAAATTACTTCACTTTCTCAGTTTTTGCCATGATGTTAACCGATTTTTGAGATTATTTAATATTTTTGACACAGGTAAATATTTTTGTTACGTTTTAGTTTTTTTCTGCTATTCCTTATATATGCATGTGGCATGTTCAGATGATTATTATAATTGCTGTTTTTTGTTGTAATGGTGTCTTGAATTATTTTGATTGGAATTTGACTCTAAAAAAGACAACTAATTGTGTGTCCAAAGACATTATTTCTGTATTTGAAAATATCAGTGGTAGAGTTGAAACTGCAATTATGGTGTTACTGCTATTATTACATAGTTATCACATCTATTGATTTCAGTTCTTCATTCCTATATAATATGACTTCTACTTCAGCAAACTCTGTCTACATCCTTAAGATCAACAAGCTTAAATTGATCTCAGATACCCCCACAGTATTAGTGGTAGCAGCAGTGGGACAAATTGTCAGTGCTTATTGTACAGTAAAACTCTTATCAGAAGAAAACCTGTCATTTCAGGTGGATTTGCCCAGCTGACATCCAACTCCAATTATGAAACTTTTATCCTCCCAATTCATTGAACGTACATTTAACAAAGCTTCTTTTATGAAGATAGGTTTGTAAGCTTCTTAAAGGCCTTCTGAAATTTCTTCACAAAAGAAGCTATATTAAGAGTAGATGCAATGAATTTGCTTAGTTAAATTGTGCTGGTGTGAGTTAAAAGGGATATTTTGGAAACAGGAAGTAGGTAGGTAAAAATTAGCCAGGCACTTAGAGTGTAGATGTTCTTTGGTGTTTACATTTTTCATAGTAATTTTTCAGATGTTGCCAAATAATAAAGGTGAGGTGAGGTTGCGTTTCTATGCTTGTTATGAGATGGGTGGTAAAGGTATTAGTCTATATCTCTACCTAGATAATTTTCCAACAGAAGCTTGGATTTCTATAGAGAAACAATTATATGGCAGGAGTATGTAGGCACAAGAATGGATAAATTGAAGTTTTGCAAATTGGACTTTGTAGTAAAAAAGTAAAAGGTAAGGGAATTTTACCTCAAGAGGGCAAGGGACTGAAAAGATTAAAAGGGAGTTAACAGATCTAACCATACAAGTCAACAATAGCCTGGAACAGGGGTATCAAACTCTTGTTATCATGGCGGCATCACATGATGTATCGGGACTTTTTTCCCTTTCGCTAAACTGGGTGGGGGCAGGGCCAGCACATGACGCATTCAGCTGCGGGTTTGACACCCTTGGCCTAGAAAAATCAAACACTGGGAAGCAAATCAAAAGATGCTTTTCTCTGCTCAAGTGGGATTGTGTAAAGGAGAAAGAGAGAGTGACAGTGTCCATTTTATTTTGGTCATTTGACATTTGTATTTTATCTTTATGTGTAAAATCCAGCTAAAGGCAGAGTTCCAGTTAACAGTAGTTGGCTGAATACAACCAATAAACTAGGATCATTTAAACTAATTGCAGTATGTAGTCCATTTCCTTTTATAGATCAAAATCTGGACTATACGACTTTGTTCTGTTTGTTGGCATGTGTGTTTGTATGAAATATGTTTGTGTGAGATCCAGGAGTGAGCAAACAGTTAATTTATGAGCTGTGAAGGTTATCTACTCTCTTAAGAAAACAATTTTAATTCACTTCCCTTTTTTCTGTTTACAACTTCCTTGTAGATCTACAACTTTATTATATATAACTTTATACTGGGTTAGCTTGCAGTGAGATTGAGCTGATTTTTTTTTACCTTGGTGTATGAAAGAATAGATTTAATATTTCACTTTTCTCCTGCAACAACCTTTTACCTTGATTTTAACAGAAGGATAAATCACAAATGCAAAAATAATTCACATCTCCAAGTAATTTTATTATATGTTCATGTCTTCATTTTGCCCTCAAGGATATTGTCTGAGAGTTTTGATAACATCACTTAGTTCCCAGAAAGATGGTTTTGTTCCCTATCAATGGTGGTCATAAATTGTTGCATTTAAATATGGTATGAGTATGCTAAATTCCTTCTTATAAATAGGCTATTTTTCTCAGGTACCAGAAGTTATGGTAAGGATATTGTGTAATAATGAGATGAAGGTTTGCAGGCAAGCTACAACAGCATGTATGCTTTTCATTATATGCTCACAGGTCCATGTATATTTCTGTATATTAAATATCCCCTTTCTTTAATATATTTGCACTCTTTTATAATTTTGTTACATTTCAATTAGTTTGTTTGAATTACTGGAATATTATTACCATATAGGTAGTCCTTGTGCTTACAACCATTTGTTTAGTGACTATTTGAATTTACAACTAGCCTGAAAATGTACTTATGACTATTATTTAAATTACAACTGTTGCAGCATCCCAAGGTTAAGTAATCAGAATTTGGATGCTTAGCAACTGACTCATATTTATGACAGTTGCAGTGTCCCATGGTTACATGATCACCTTCTGTAACTTTCTGACCAGCAAAGTCAATGGGGAAGCCAGATTCACTCAACAACCATGTTACTAATAAACAAATGCAGCAATTCACTTAACAATGAGAAAGAAAAACAAGAAATCCAAGAGGAAACCAGCATGGCTACACAAAGATCTCTCTGGCAAATTGGAAAAAAAAAAAAGACAAGTACAAAAAATGGAAAGAAGGACATACAACTAAGGCAGAATATCTGCAGATAACCAGAATCTGCAAAGATGAAGTCAGGATATCAAAGACCCAAAGACTTGCAACAAAAGTCAAAGATAATAAAAAAGTTTCTTCCAACATATAAATAACAAGAAAAAAATCAAGGAAACGGTCGGTCCACTAAAGAGAGAAGATGGCAAGGAAGTAACAGGCAACAGAGAGAAAGCAGAACTGCTTAACTCATTCTTTGCATCCATCTTCAGCAAAAAGAAACTATAGCTCAACCCTCCAAAAGCATAACTATAAAAGACAGACCAGAAATAACAATTAAAATAAGCAAAAAAATAGTAAGAGAACACCTGTCTAATCTTGATGAAAACAAATCACCAGGGATTGATAGATTACATCCCAGAGTTTTAAAGGAGCTGACAGAGATAATCTCAGAACCACTGCACCATATTTTTCAAAAATCCTGGAGCACTGGGAAACGACCAGAGGACTGGAAAAGAGCTGATGTGGTTCCCCTCTTCAAAAAAGGAAGAAAAAAAAACAGACCCAGGAAACTATAGACCAATCAGCCTAACATCAATACTCGGGAAACTACTGGAAAAGATAATAAAAAAAAGATCTGCCAACATCTAGAAACAAATAAAGTAATAACTAGCAGTCAGTATGGGTTTGTTAAGAACAGATCATGCCAAACCAATCTTGTTTCATTCTTCAACATAGTGACTAAATTAGTAGACCAGCAAAATACTGTGGACATAATATATTTAGATTTCAGCAAGGAATTTGACAAAGTAGATCACAACCTACTTCTTAGTAAGCTAGAAAAAAGTGGAATAGATAGCACCACCACTAGATAGACTTGCAACTGGCTGGCAAACCATACTCAACGAGTAGTCCTTAATGGGTCAAATGGAGGGAAGTAAGCAGTGGGGTTCCACAAGGTTCCGTCTTAGACCCAGTACTCTTCAATATCTTCATTAATGACTTAGATGAGGGAATAGAAGGGGAACTTACCAAATTTGCAGATGATACTAAACTGGCAGGAATAGCTAACACCCAAGAAGATAGGCTCAAGATCCGGATGGATCTTGACAGTCCAGAACACTGGGCCATATCTAACAAAATAAAATTCAATGTAGAGAAAAGTAAAGTCCTACACTTACGACTTTAGGTTAGAAAAAAGACTTAGGTTAGAAAAACCAAAAGTATATAGACTGGATGAAACCAGGCTCAATAGTCGTAACTGTGAGAGGGATCTTGGAGTCTTAGTGGACAACCAGCTAAATATGAGCCAGCAGTGTGCAGCAGCAGACAAAAAAGCTAATGCAATCCTAAATTATATTAACAGAGGGATATAATCAAGTTCAAGGGAAGTACTAACATCACTCCATAAAGCCTTAAGGCCCGTTCCCACTGCACTTATGGATGCAAAGAGGATATAAAACGAGGATGTTAAAAAAAAGCTTGCCATCCGTTGGAAAACGCGATGCATCCGTTGTGTACTCACTGCATACGTGTTTCATACGCTCTATCCATCGAGCATCTGTCCACTGAGATTTCATCCGCACAAGAAGTTTTGAGCTGCACAAAACTTTCTGAACAGAGGAACTTTCCGCCGCGTACGATGTACATCCGCGACATATATGGGCAACAAACGTTCTATGTCCGTTATCATTCATTAAACGTCTGCTTTTTCCTCTCTGCATCTGCTGGCCATCCCCTCAACTCACATCTGCTGCAGCTGAAAATGGAAAGATGGAGGAAAGAAAAGGTACACGAAACGTCTACACAGCGTTAGTACCATGGAAATAGAAAGGATGTAAGCGTATGCATCTCGTATATAAAGTATTCAAAATGGACAAAATGTTTGTATCTGGGATGTATCTCGCATATTTAGGATGTCTGGAGTATGTCTAGAGTATGTAGAAGGACACCTAGCGGACAACCGATATTTTCTATAAAAAGGGGGAAAAAATCATCTGGATCTCAGTATGAGTCCAGCAGCCATGGTGTACAGACCTCTTCACCCTTGGTCTTGGTCTTCAACATCATCAATTGTTCTCCACCATGGATGATGACACAGTCTGTATGATAGCTGCGCTCATTCATCACCAGAACGAAAACCTGTTCAGACTGTTTCAAGTTTTATACAGAAGGAGAAGGAGGAGACGTCCAAGAGCTGTGTGGGTCCGAGGATGGATCGTGAGAAGAATGGAGTTTGGACTGCATGACCAGTTGATTGTGGAGCTGAGGAATGAAAACACCTCGTACATTCCATCACTTCATGAGGATGCCACCAGTCATGTTTGACGAACTTGTAGAGTGTCTTGAGACCCAGGTTGACCAAGCCTAGCACCAACTTCCGTCCCAGCCTGGACCCTGGACTGAAGGTGGCACTGACTCTGTGGCACCTGACCTCTGGAACCACATACAGAAACATGCAGTATGCATAGAGGGTGCCACACAACACCATCAGCAAAGTGGTCAGAGAAGTGGTACAGGCTATCGTTGAAGAATATGTGGAGGAGCTCCTGAATTGTCCCACCACTGAACAAGGCTGGAGAAAACTTGCAAAAGAGTGGTATCAGAGGTGGAACTTTCACCACACCGTTGGAGCCATAGATGGGAAGCACGTGGCCTGCAAAGCTCCAGCCAACTCAGGGTCCACTTATTACAACTACAAGGGCTTCTTCAGTATCATCCTCTTTGCCATGGTTGATGCTGACTACAAGTTCATCTACATCGATGCTTCAGGCAACGGGTCAGCTTCAGATGGCCAGGTATACAACGCAAGTGACCTCAAGGATGGGCTGGAAACCAACCTCATCATGGGTTTTCCAGGTCCAGACCCCCTACCCAACGACACACAAGATGTGCCCTACTTCATCATTGGTGATGACACGTTCTCCCTCAGAACCTACCTCATGAAGCTGTACAGTTCAAGATACCTCACCCGCGAAGAGAGGATCTTCAACTACAGGCTGTCCAGGGCAAGACGGGTGGTGGAGAACGCCTTTGGCATCCTGGCCAACAGGTTCCAGGTACTTCTCACCACCGTGCAGCATGACCCAGAGACTGTGAGGAGCATCATGGAAGCTTGCTGCATCCTGCACAATCTCATGCGCACCCGCTACCCAGTGTTGCAGAACAGACTTGTTGACCATCAACAAGGGAATGGGGACATGGAGCCTGGTGAATGGAGGGAAGGACGTAACCTGATAGACACTGTGGATATACAAGGCCCCAACAGAGCTTCACGTGAAGGGAAGAAGCAGCGCAACCTCCTGAGACACTGGTGCAACTCCCCAGCTGGAGCAGTGGAGTGGCAAGACAGGATGATAGATGATTAATGGATGCTTCCTTGAAGCTGTCTCATCACACGGATGAGATTGTACCATGTATGCTGAGTGGGCCTACAATGAATAGGGCATTAATAAAGAGCTTTGTTTATTTTAAAATGTGTTGATCAATGAATAAATTGTTATTGATAATAAAGGTCCATATGTGTGGTAGCTGGGATGGTGGACCATACAGTCCCACTATGGTTGCACTGGAGGTTTATCTATCCCACAACTATCCTTATCTATCCCACAAGCATGCAAAGGCTTAACCATTTTTTCAAAGTTTTCACCAACACTTTATTAAGTAAAAAAAATGAACCGAGTGTCTTATTAACTTTGTTAGGTAAACTTTATGACTGAATTAAATAAGCAAAATGAACCAAGTAAAGTTTCTTTAGCAAAGATAAACTGAACAAGTAAACAACTCAGTCTCTGACACTATTCTCAGTCACTCTGAGTCATGTCCATGGTCTCAGCTGTTAAGTGGGCAGGGACTGTGGAGGTGGCTGTGGCTTGAGTGCTGGTCTGAGGCACCATTGGGGTGCTTGGCCCCGAGGATACAACAGGGGATGGTGTGTTCAGGAAGCTATCCGAGAACTGACTCAGTCCCGTGAGGTTGAGAAGCCCTTCATCAAGGACTTGAGATGTCAGGCCCAATACTGATGACAGATTGTCCGTTGACGGGCTTGGCTGTGGGGTGGAGGAAGGAGGAGTGTAATGGGGCTGTCTGGTCTGCAGCTGGGTGAGGAGTGGCATCTGTGGCATCCGATGAACCTGGGCCTGGACTGGGAAATTCTGCTTCTGCTGTGGGAAGTCCTGGTAGTCATAGCCTTGGTAGGTCAGGAGCTGTTGAAAGCCATGGAAGGGTTGTGACATCGCCTGGGGTGGAGGAGCACACCTGGACTGGGTAAGAACAGCTTCAGCTGGGCCTTGAGGGTTGTGCAGAAGTGCTGTGATCTTCTACTTCATCACTTGGTACTGGGCCTCGGGCAGGTCCCTCAGGGTCTGGCTCACATAGGTGATGAAGGGCTTATGGTCCGAGGATGGTATGTCGCTGTGGAACAGCTGAGAGAGAAGTTCTGTGCTGGTCTACATTGTGTCCCTGATCTCTAACAGCACACTGTGGTTCTGGCCCTCCAGTTTGCCTCTCTGCCTGCATCCTCTGGAGTTGGGGTGGGGGTGGGGGTGGGTTGGCCTCAGATGGCTGCTGCTTCTTCCTCCATTTGTGACAGCAGGGCGTCATCCTCCACGAGATCTTCCAAATCTGCCGGCATGGGGAGTGCAGCTGTCAGGGGGGTCTCTGCCGTGGGGTCCTCTGAAGACACCTGCCTGGACAGGGTAGCTGGCTCCTGGCTGGAAGAGGACTGGCTGTCTGTGGGCTGTCTGAGGGAGAGGGGTCTCAGAGGGGCTGCTCCTCAGTGGTGGATCTCACCCTCCAAGAAACTGCACTTGGCCATGACGTACATCTCCCGGTCAGTGAGTTTGACAGCAGTCTGCCCGGATTTCTTGAGGTGTAGCTTGCCATACCAGGTCTGCATGTGCCTCCACCATCCTAGGAGTACTTCTGCAGTGTAGCCCAGGCTCTCTGCCTTGTCTCTCCAAGCTGCCTGCTTCTTCTTGGTGTCCCGATACAATCTGTGGCCCTTTCTCCAGAGGTACTCATTCTCCCTCAGCCATTCCAGCACCTCACCCTCATGGTCCTCAGAAACGGTGTACTGTTTCCTCTCTCCCTTCTCCTTCCCTTGCCTCTTCCTCCTTCTGGCAAGGGCTTCAGCAGAGCCTTCAGGGGCTTAAGCAGCAGGGCCTTCAGCAGCAGGACTTTGAGGGCCTTGGGACTGGACCACCACAGCAGCAGCAGCAGCAGCTTCAGAGTCAGTGTCAGGGGGTGGGATGCTGGTTCTGGCCTTCTTCACCTTGCCAGGGCTTGAACGAGTAGGCACAGGCTTCCTCTTCTTGCCTGACAGACGAACCATGATGTTCCTGCAAGATGTATGTGCCAGCATGTCTTTCCCCTGTATGCTGACTGCATGCGTACTGCATCCTTTTATATCCACAGAGCTAATGCAATTCATACTCCCCGCATGCGTAGTGAATGCTTTGCATCCTATATACATCCGCGCGACATCCCCTTTGTTTCCTATAGGCATCCATGATGCATCCGCTTCATCCGCTATGCATCCGCCCCTTCTGCTATGCGTCCGCTTTGAAATTCGCCCCCGGAACCCCTTCGGAGGTGTCATCCCCTTCCATCCGCTTCCATCCACTAGGCTTCCTATGAACATCCGTTCAACATTCCTGCTACATACTACCCATGTCCATTCTTTTCCGTTGTTTTCCGTTCTGTTTATGCAAATTTTCACCACTTTTTGGAGCGGATGACAATGGATGGAGCCACCCCCGAAATTTTGCTCATCCGCTGTGTCCTTTATGCATACGTTTTGCGTCTGTCGGCCAGTGGGACTGGGCTTTTAGTAAGACCACACTGAGAGTTTTGTTCACCACATCCAGTTTTGTTCACCACATTATAAAAAAGATGTTGAGACTCTAGAAATAGTACAGAGAAGAGCTACCAGGATGATTAGGGGACTGGAGGCTAAAATATACAACAAACGGTTGCAGGAACTGGGCTTGGCTAGTCTAGTAAAGAGAAGGACCAAGGGAGACAAGATAGCAGTCTTCCAGTACTTGAGGGGCCACAGGGAGGAAGGGGTCAAGCTATTTTCTAAAGCACTTGTAGGCCAGACAAGGAATAATGGGTGGAAACTAAACAAGGAGAGATTTAACCTGAAAATAAGGAGAAACTTTCTGACAGTGAGAACAATCAACCAATAGAACAGCTTGCCCTTGGAAGTTGTGGGAGCGCCATCACTTGAGACTTTCAAGAAGAGATTGGACTGCCATTTGTCAGAAATGGTGTGGGGTCTCCCGCTTGGGCGGGGAATTGGATTAGATGATCTACAAGATCCCTTCCAACTCTGATTATCTATAGATTGGGGCAAGAAAAGTTGTAAAATGGTGCAAAACTCACAACATCTGTCTTGTTTAGCAATAGAAATTTGGGCTTAATTTTGCTCATAGATTTTGTTCACTTTTCTGTATAATTCCATAAATGTAGGACTTTTGAGCATTATAGCTTTTCTAATAACATCTGCTTATGCACTTTAGAGTGTCAAATTTCCATCTTAAGCCCATGTCACACTGGCCAACGGATGCAAAAAGGACACAACGGACGAGCAAAATGTTCCATCCGTTGTTATCCGCTCTCAAAAGGGGCAAAAATTTGCATAACCCAAGCGGATAACACGGACGCGGGGAGGATGCAGGGCGGATGCAAAGTGGATGCAGAATGGAACCCCAGCGGATGGGAGCGGATGAGAGTGGGTGGCACATCCGCAGGGCTTCCGGGGGGCCTCAGCGAAGTGGACGCAGAACGGAAAGAGCGGAAGCAGAGCGGACGCTGAACGGATGAAGCGGATGCACAGCGGAAGCCTAGCGGAATCACAGCGGAAGCCTAATGGATGCCTGGCGTTAATTGCGATGCGGGGAGGATGCATTGCGTCAGCCCCGCGGATATAATGGAAACAGCTCGGAAGCAGGTCGCCATTCAGAGGAAAGACCTGCTGCCGGATGGATTGGCTGCCTTGCCTGCCCTGCCTGCATGTCTGCCTGCCAGCCTTGCTGCCAGCCTCCCTGCCAGCCTTGCTGCCAACCTGCCTGCAAGCCTTGCTGCCAGCCGGTTTGCCTGCCAGCCTTGCTGCCTGCCTTCCTGCCAGCCTTGGTTCATGTCTGCCTGCCAGCTTTCCTGCCAGCCTTGGTTCATGTCTGCATGCCAGCCTTCCTGCCAGCCTCCCTGCCAGCCTCCCTGCCAGCCTTCCTGACTGCTTTGGTTCATGTCTGCCTGCCAGCCTTGGTGCCTGCCTGCCTGCCAGCCTGCCTGCCAGCCTTGGTGCCAGCCTCCCTGCCAGCCTTTCTGCCAGCCTTGGTTCCTGCCAGCCACCCTGCCAGCCAGCAACCCCACAACCATGCGGAAGCACAGCAAGCATCAGCCATCTGCTGCCAGCCCTGGCAAGAGGGACAGGGCTACCATCCCGCCCCCTGGCCCTCATTCTGGTTCTGCTGGGGCTTCTGCAGCATGGGCTCACTCTTCTGGGGCTGGGGCTTCTGCTGCTTCTGCTTCTGGAGGAGCTGATGACAAGCACTCCAGCACCAGCCATCTCCACAGCACCTGGACCCTTCCCCCCTGAGACTGAGCGACCAAGAGGAGTGCCAGAGACTCATTTTTGTTTTATAGCTTCTTGTTAAAAAAGTATATTTTTGATTCATACACTTGCTTCATTTCTTTTTTTTAATAAAGTCTTGCTGGAAACTGTTAGAAATGGTTTAAGCCTTTGCATGCTTGTGGGATGGGTAAAGATAGCTTTGGAATGGGTTAGGATACCTGTGGGATGGGTAATAGCTGTGGGATGGGTTAGGATAGCAGTGGGATAGATAAACCTCCAGTGCAAGCATAGTGGGACTGGATAGTCCACCCTCCCAGGTGCCACACCTACGGCCCTTTATTATCAATAACAATGTAATCATTGATCCACACATTTCAACATAAACACAACTCTTTATTAAACGCCCTGTTCATTGTAGGCCAACCAAACATACATGGCCCAATCTCATCCGTGTGATGAGACAGGCTGAAGGAAGCATCCATTAAGCATCTACCATCCAGTCTTGCCACTCCACTGCTCCAGCTGGGGAGTTGCACCATTGCCTCAGGAGGTTGTGCTGCTTCTTCGCTTCATTTGAGGCTCTGTTGGGGCCTTGCACATCCTCAGTGTCGATCAGGTTTCGCCCTTGCCTCCATTCCCCAGGCTCCATGACCCCATTGGCTTGTTGGAGGTCCACGAGCCTGTTCTGCAAGACTGGGTAGCAGGTGCGCATGAGATTGTGCAGGATGCAGCAAGCTTCCATGATCCTCCTCACGGTTTCTGGGCAATGCTGCATGGTGGTGAGAAGTACCTGGAACCTGTTGGCAAGTTTGCCAAAGGCGTTCTTCACCACCCGCCTTGCCCTGGATAGCCTGTAGTTGAAGATCCTCTCTTCACGGGTGAGGAGTCTGGAGGTGTAGGGCTTCATGAGGTAGGTTGTGAGGGAGAAGTCATCATCCCCCACGATGAAGCAGGGCACATCTTGTGTGTCGTTGGGCAGGGGTTCCGGATCCAGGAAGCCCACGATGAGGTTGCGTTCCAGCCCCTCCTTGAGGTCACTGATGTTGTATACCTGGGCATCCGAAGATGAGCCATTGCCTGAAGCATCGATGTACATGAACTTGTAGTCAGCATCGACCATAGCAAAGAGGATGATGCTGAAGAAGCCCTTGTAGTTGAAATAAGTGGACCCCGACTTGGCTGGAGCTTTGCAGGTGACGTACTTGCCATCTATGGCTCCAACGGTGTGGGGGAAGTTCCACTTCTGATACCACTGCTCTGCAACTTTCTTCCAGCCTTCTTCAGTGGAGGGGTACTGGAGGAGCTCCTCCTTGTATTCTTCGATGATGGCCTGCACCACTTCTCTGACCACAATGCTGATGGTGTTGGATGGCACCCTCCAGCTGTTCTGCATGCTCCTGTAGCAGGTCCCTGAGGCCAGGTGGCGCAAAGTGAGTGCCACCTTGAGCCCAGGTTCCAGGCTGTGCCAGAAGCTGGTGTTTGCCTTGGTCAGCCTGGGTGTCAGGCGCTGCACAACTTCGTCAAACATGGCTGGAGGCATCCTCATGAAGTTCTGGAACGCCCAAGTGTCTTCGCTCCTGAGCTCCACCATCAGCTTGTTGTACAGTCCGTCCTCCGCTCTACTGGCGAACCATCTTCGGACCCAGACTCTTTTTGGGTGGCTCCTTTTCTTCTCGCAGTAGTGTTCACAGAGCCTGCAGATGGCTTCGCACTGTTGCAGAACGATGGTGGCTGCCGAAAGGATTTTGTTACATTCCACGGTGGACATGACTGGATGCTGTGGAAGAGGAAGAGACAGACGAAGGCTGCAGAGGTCTGCACCGCTGGGCTGCTGTTCTGAAAGTGCGATGCAGGCGAGTTGTTCCCCCTTTTTATAGGCAGTATAGGTTTTCCGCTAGGCATCCTCTAGGCATCCTCTAGACATCCTTAATATCCAAGATAGGTCCCCTCTGCAAACGTTTTTTCTGTTTTAAACGCTTTGTTTCTGTGATGCATCCGCTAGGCATCCGTTCTGCATCTGTTCTGCATCCGTTCCGCTTCCTCCCCGCGTCCGTTTACCACTGGAGTGGATGGAGTTGTGCGGATGCGTAGCGGACGCCTAGCGGATATAGCGGATGCGTAGCGGATGCAGAACGGACGAACTGGATACATTTTCTGCGCAAAAGTTTTAGGCAGCCCAAAACTTTTGTAGCGGATGAAACGTCCATAAACGGATGCTGGACAGATAGAGAGGAAGCAAAACGGAGGCAGTGATTACAGAACGGATACATCGCGTTAACCAACGGATGGCAATGTTTTTTGTCCGTTTTACATCCTCTTTGCATCCATTGGTTCAGTGTGACATGGGCTTTATTAAAACAATTGTGTAATGAATAGTAAAATCCTAGATATATCAAGGTCTAGTTTTGAATTGTATTCTGAAAACACCTAGTTCCTGAGGCAAAAATCTATCACATATGAAAATATAACTCATTGGTTATTACTATAAGTTAATAAGATATTTATCTTCCAAACTTTATCTTGCATAGTATTTTCCAGTCAGGCTGTTTAAAATATTTAACCATGCACCCCAGAAATCCCCTTGGTTTTTTTTGTTTATTGCTTATTACTTATTGTTTATTGTTGTTAATTTATTGTTTATTATTCTATATTGTTTATTGTTTATTGTTTATTTTCAATTTACTGCAACTATTGTAATTTTCATTTTAATTAATAAAAAGATTAATTAAAAAACATTAAAACTTATCTATAATCCTAATTAGAAAATTATCAATTTCTTAACTTACCTTTGTTTTAAAATGCAATCTTTATTGCACATGCAGTTTCTAAGTTGTGCAGCTTAGTATAGCTTTAATCTAGCTAAAAATATAATATGAAAAGGTGACCAATTTCTGATTATAATAATATGGTTAATATCCTACTAACCCTCTGTGAAAAACACTGCAATGGGGTGAATTCCCTTCTGAAAGCACGTTTAGTAGAAAATTAAGTTTGTTGCTATGGAAAAATAAGCATTGTCTCTTTTACATGTTTAAGAAATTGTTTTTGCTTCTCTTTCAATTATTCCAAGTAGAAATAATTTGATAAATACCCTTTAGGCTTACCTATCTGTCCAATAATGAAACTCTAAATACTTTGACCACCTTATGAGAAGGAAGGACTCACCGGAGAAGAGCCTAATGCTGGGAAAGATTGAGGGCAATAGAAGAAGAGGACAGCAGATAATGAGGTGGCTGGATGGAGTCACTGAAGCAGTCGGTGTGAGCTTAAATGGAATCCAGAAGATGGTAGAGGACAGGAAGGCCTGGAGGAACTTTGTTCATGGGGTAGTGATGGGTTGTACACAACTTCACAACTGACAACAACAATCAGTCCAGTAAAGTCATGAAGTATAAGCACATTTGCAGGAGAATGAAAGATTGTTGATACACAACACTTAAAGGATTCATTTAGCTTGCATTTATGGCCATCTAGAGTTCAGGTCTGCTAATTTCATAGCATGTTCATGTAGACAGAAATGCCTTCTTTCTATTTTTAAATATTTACGAATACCTAATTAAAATATTTTATTTTGTGTAACTTGCAGTGCTAAGTTACTTCAGCTTTGTGCTTAGTGGGTGAGAGAGAAGAAAAGAGTGAGTGAGTAGCACAACTTTCCTGGAAAATTATACAACCTGACAAACATTGTTTCAAATTAATCTGACTAATCAAGTTTTTGGGAAGAGAAACAAAAGGAGACAAGAACTTCCCTTTATTTATAAGCCAGACACCAAAAAGAAGGACTGAATGTATTTGTTAAAACAGGAGTTGTATCTTTGCAGGAGCCCTTCTGTTGAGCATTGAACTGTAAATAATCCCTCCTTAATCGTCTAAGAATTTGGACCTTCTACTCTGTTCAGACAAATTTTGCTTTTATTTTATTTTTTGCTCACTATTTTTTGCTTTAAACTCTATGCAGTTGTTATATACCAGATGTAACTTTATGCTGTGACTTTTATCAGCCATTCTACACTGACAATCTTAGTTTGTCTCATATTATCTCACATTTTCCACTTGGTTTTCTTAACAGTAACAGAGATGCTGGTCAATGTGCTGAACATTTGCTCAGATGATGAACTTGGAACAGAAGAAGATGGTTTTGATGGTAAGAAGCATTGTGTATTGTGCCTTCTATTCAGGTGTTTTGCCTTGATTAACGTTTGTGCTTGAAAATGTATATTAATCTTAAGGAAAGTTGTAGGGTGACTTTTAGAAGAAAGAGTCTAGATTTCATTTCATCCATGCTTCCTCAAATAATAAATATCCTTGCCAGATAATGTGTTTGCTTTTATGCATGGTTTGTAGAGAAAGAGTGAACATAAAATGTTCCATTTGCTTCTTTTCAAATCAAAATGGCATTTAATACTAAAATACATTTTCTGTGACTATGCTGTGCATTGCAAGATTTCTAAGTACAGAAGATCATATTGTGTAGAAATTATAAACTTAGTACAGATATTTTGGAACATGGACAGAACATAAGGAGAATCATTCAAGGTTAAGTCTGATGTTCAGAATCCATAGGTTGTCTAGAATCTAGATGTTCAGACCAATGACATAGGTCATCCTTCTCTGTCTTTGCTCTTTCCAGTGCTATTTGAGTATGATGCTTAAAATTTCCAGTTCCCATATAATATGACTTATGGCTGTGCTAACTGGGAATTCTATATTCCATACTAAATTTCTGATACAAAATGGTGTGAATTTTGGCATTTATGTAAACTACAAGTTTTAAACTAAGCGATACAGGGGAGAGAGTTTATTTCATGTAGATTAGCGTAATTTCATTTTTCTCAAAATACTCAATATAATCATCTGAAGAACTTCTAAGAAAAAAAAACCTCTGAGAAAAATTAATGTAATAAAAAACTAGATTTTCTAAAGCTTTTATATAAGAAATACTAACTAAAAAATAATTATATCTTGAGAGTATTAGATTGGATAAGGTTATACTAGAAATATAGTTCTCTTTGAACCTTTGAAATTGGAAAAGAAAATTTCATTTATGCCCTTGTGGGAACAGAATAGCATCATCTACAAAAAGGACCTGATTCACACATTTCATTAGCTATGGAGTTTTTTCTATCATGTTTCACTAATCTCAGTTGGGTGATTTACATAATAGATTAAATAACTCGGAATAACTGTAATATCCGGAGGAGGAGAGTACCTGATAAAGTCAGACCTGTACACTGAAATTAGAATGTGATGCTTCATGAATTCAGAGGGAATATATGTCATATGCAATGTCTACAAATGCTTAAAGAAAAACATCCAGAAAAGATACTAAAGATATAAACAATCTCCAGAAGAAACTGATAAATTAAAGAGGCTAGCATGGATAACTCTCTGAAGGCCCTGTCCCACTGCACTTATGGATGCAAAGAGGATGTAAAATGTTAAAAAAAGCTTGCCATCCATTGGAAAACACTATGCAACCGTTGGGTACTCATTGCACACGTGTTTCATACGCTCTATCCATTGAGCATCCGTCCACTGCGATTTCATCCGCGCAAGAAGTTTTGAGCTGCACAAAACTTTGTGAACAGATAAACATTCCGCCATGTACGATGTAAATCCATGACATACGAGCAACAAACGTTCTATGTCCGTTTAGCATCTGTTAAACCTCCGCTGTATCCTCTCTGCATCCTCTGGGCATCCTCGCAACTCACATCCGCTGCAGCTGAAAATGGAAAGAGGAAGGAAACAAAAGGTACACGGAACATCTACACAGCGTTAGTAGCACGGAAATAGAAAGGATGTGCAGTGAACGGTTTGCATCCCATATCCATCCGTGCGGCATCCCCTTTCTTTCCTTTAGGCGTACGTGATGCATCGGCTTGATCCGCTATGCGTCCGCTTTGCAATTCTCCCCCGGAACCCCTTCGGAGGTGTCATCTGCTTCCATCCACTAGGCTTCCTATGAACATCCGTTCAACATCTCCGCTACATACTACCCATTTCCTTCTTTTCCATTCTTTTCCATTCTATTTATGCAAATTTTCGCCACTTTTTGGAGCGGATGACAACAGATGGAGCCACCCCCGAAATTTTGCTCGTCTGCTGTGTCCTTTATGCAAACGTTTTGCATCCATCGGCCAGTGGGACCGGGCTTTAAAATGTTGAAGAGAAAGTGTCATATAGGAAATAAAGTGAAGGAACATAAATAAGAATATAAAATAGTCTACTGAAACTAAGTCAGAAAAGCTACAGGTCAGAATGAGCTAAGCTTTTAGCAAAATCCTAAAACAACAAAAAAGCCAAAAGGATTGTTGATCCATCGTGAGAAGAAAGTAGTGATACAATAATGTACAATGATGGGAAACCTTAGTTTCAGCAAAAACTAAGCAACTTAGGCTGCCAAAGGTGATGATAAGAGGGAATGTAGTTTATTTCAATGAATTCAATAGGTTACCAGAACTGGTATTCTTTGAGAACTCCTGGAGGACTAGTGAGAACTCAGAAATGTGAAGAACAAATATTTCCCCATGTTTAAAAGGGAAAAGCTAGATCTAGAAAACTGCAGATCTGCAAGCTTGATGTCCATACTAGATAGTCTTAAACAAATTATTAAGCTTATTCAAATAAGCTGTTATATATTAAGGCTAAAATTAAAAGGAGCATGGGAGCCAAATGAATATCAGGCTAACCCTGTCTCTTTCTTTGATAGGGTTACTAGATTATTAGATCAGAGTTGTGGTGTATTACTTTACATTGAAAACCCTGCGTTTAGGCCACAAATACAGTTACAATATTCCTTCTTTGAAATAAATGTAATCTTGAAGCCTTAATGAAGGTATAATTACAGAGTTTAGACAGTATTCCACTATTTTCTTCTAGAAATTTACATATAATCTTGATGAAATCCTCAAATTTTGAGTTGCTATGAGCAGTAGCTTTATTTTAAACTGTGAGCAGTAGCTTTATTTTGGTTGGTGAATTTCTACCTTAACCAACACAATTTTCATACTCTATAAGTGGCATAGACAATAACGAAAGGAATGGAGCAAGTTGAAACAACTAGCATATCAGAGCCAAGAGTGGGAACTGTGCTTCTTTTAATGAAATAAATAAATCTGTTAGACTTTGCAGTGAATAAATATACCAAGCTTAAACATTTCCCCATGCAAAAAATCATATCATCAGATTCTAATAGCATAGTCTTTGAATTGTCTAGAGATTGTAAAAATAGACCTGGGGAGACTTTACTTTGACAGTCATCTGTGATTGCCATCAAATCACATTGATATATTTAGATACTGTTATGAAACTAAACTTCTTCTTTCCTTGGGTCCTCTTAAGAGAAAATATATATATATATATATATATATATATATATATATATGCTGTTTAGCTTCCTTCGGGTATTATCCCACGTCATTGTAGTTCTGTTAAAGTTGTTAAATACCAACCAGCTAAAGACCTCATGGAACTAACAGAACACTGCCTAACCAACACATATTTCATATACAAAGGACAAAGATACAAGCAAATTGAAGGAGCCCTTATGGGATCACCACTGTCACCCGTCATTGCAAACCTGTTCATGGAAGAATTTGAATCCAGAGCCCTGGCTAATGCCACCCACAAACCCAAACTATGGCTAAGATACATCGATGACACATTTGTGATTTGGCCCCATGGAAAAGAAAACCTAAGCAATTTCCTAACACACCTAAACAACACACACCCCAAAATCAAGTTCACCATGGAAACGGAAATAAACAAACAACTACCATTCCTAGATGTACTAATCTACAAAAGAACAGATGGCACACTGGGACACACCATATACCAAAAGAAAACACACACCAACCGCTACCTCAACGCCCAATCCCACCACCACCCAGCACATATAAATTCCGTAGCGAAAACACTAATTACCAGAACCAAATGCCTGGCAGACAAGACACATATAAAGACTGAACTATGCACCCTGACTGAAGTATTGACAGCCAACGGCTTCCACAAAAACAAAATCACTAACTTGATCCACAAAAACACACCAAGACATAACAGAGACCTAGAAGATCAACAGATCCATGGAACAGGTGTCCTGCCCTACATAAGAGGTACTACAGATAAAATCAGTAAGATACTACACAGGCATCACATCAAGACTGCCTTCAAAACAGACAAAAAAATAGCAGCCATCCTGAGGAACCCCAAAGACAAAATTGACCTGGAAAACCAAGGCATATACGAAATTCCCTGTACATCATGCCCGGCCACCTACATTGGACAGACCAATAGAAGAATAAGTACCCGCCTAGATGAACACAAAAATGCAGTAAAAAAGCTGGAACACACCTCCTCACTAGTCCAACACATGAAAACCACAGGTCACAACATCAACTTCAATGGCACTAAAACCCTAGCCACTATAGAAAACCCCAACCACAGAATCATCAGAGAAGCCATAGAGATTGAAAAAAGACCTGACAGCATGAATAGAAGAGATGATTCCACCAGACTGTCAAACATTTGGATGCCTGCACTCTCAAATAGAAAGATCTCCATGCCACAAGCCAGGCAAACACCTGGGCAAAAACAGACTCCCTCTGATAGCTCCAACCTAACCGCCCCACCAGGCACCCAGGTGAAACCCAGCTTGCTAATGAATAGCAGCTTGTTAATGAAGAGCAGCCGTCCCTTCACACGGAGCCAAGCTGCACTA
The DNA here is from genome assembly GCA_015471245.1 of Laticauda colubrina. NCBI lineage: Eukaryota > Metazoa > Chordata > Lepidosauria > Squamata > Elapidae > Laticauda > Laticauda colubrina. Next base: position 22,316,581 of record BLBF01000026.1, read on the forward strand.
AAAGCCTCCAACACAAGAACAGAGTATTGCCAGCCAATCAAAGCCACAAAACAGACAGAAGAAACCAGGAACACCAATCAATCAAACTCCAAGTCCAATGAACACAGGTCCAGGCTCCCAACCAATCAGAATGGACCAGCCTCAAATTTAAAACCAGGAGCTGTAAGACCCACATCCATACAGAAGCCTGATGATGGCAGATGAGATTCTGTTGAAACGTTGCTACAACTTTAACAGAACTACAATGACGTGGGATAATACCCGAAGGAAGCTGAACTGCATTCATATATCTATATCTATCTATCTATCTATCTATCTATCTATCTATCTTCTTAAGAGGACACAAGGAAATATTTATTTATTTATTTATTTATTTATTTATTTATTCTGCTATTTGTAAAAAAAAAGGGGGGGTAAGAAAGAGTTGCAGGGTCTTGGATTTTTTTTTAACACTAGTTTGCTAAGGATGTTGGTGAATGACATGCTCCTGATGCCTGCTTGAAAAGCAATTCCTATTGCTTCTGGTTAATGGCTAAAACAGTCTACAGTCTACATCTGCCCCCAGTAAATTGTTCCAGTTGATTATTCACTATAATTCTGCAAGGGGAAAATTACAGCAAGCTAAGTAATGTATTTATTTGTATTCATATATTTGTATTTAAATTTATTTATCACTCTGTTTTGAAAGATTGAGTATGATTGCAGGAAAAACTAAATAACACATTGATATCCAAACAGTTATAGTGGCATGCAAGGTCTGCCATGTGCACTATGGAACCAATGGAATAAAATGGTTTTAATTACCATATGAAAGATAAGTAAAGTGAGAGTTCCCTATCCCATGGATGATAGTTCTATAAGATAGGGCTGTTCCTAAGAAGGCATGCTTATAATAATACTGCACTTACTTTATTTCACAAGGAATGGAAAATTCAGGAAAAATAGTCCCATTAGTATGTTGGTGTTGGGTCATGTAGGGCTTCAAAATGAACACTTGGACCCACAAACTTGTCAGAAGGCTAGTGCAGCAATTGTAATATGCTACCAAACCAGTCCCTCTCTAGTAGTAGACAAGTCATTTACATTTTACACCAACACACATTCAAGGGAAATGACATATATAGTATATTGCAGTAGTCTAAATTTTAGTGGTTTATATCATTAGAAACTTTTGGTCCATAGAGGTGGTAAATCAGCCACAGCAGGAGCTGCCTGCTACCTATGGATCAGAGACTGCTCAAGTAGGACCCAAAGTCTTCATAGTTGCAGTTGGTTCTTAGGAGGGGAAAGAGATCAAGCCAGGTCAATCACCTGTGTATGACAACTTCATCTTGAAGAAATTTATCTACTCAGGCATTGGATCAGGGCTATCACACTTTTCCAGTTTTACCTGGGTTGGTGATGTAAGCTGAGTATCATCAACATATTGGCGACACTCTACCCTGAACTATTGGATATAGTTTCATGTAGTTGTTGAAAAGTTACTTCCTACATGGAAGTAACAAGGTTTCAAAGATTACAGGTGGAAGTATTATCAAATATAAAAAAAATCTCCATGACATGACAGTCACAGCAATTATTCCTTTCTGCTTAATAATCATGGTTCTCTTATTAGCCTAAAAAGAGCTTTTTGATGTTTCATGATCTATTGCTTGATAGGTCTTCTAGAACGATTCAGTTATTGAATATTGTACTTGCCTAATGAAAAATGGCTGATATTATTTCTCTGCCTCTCATTTTCAGAGAGTAGTCAGCAGTTTGAGATAATTATTATTCCTCTAATATTCAAGAAACTAATTTTGGATTGCTTTCTTGATTTCAAATCACAAGAATAATTAGTGTATGTGTGTGTGTGTGTGTGTGTGTGTGTATATATATATATCAGAAGAAATTGCAAAAACAGATTTCTATAAAATGGAAGGTGATAGATTAAATTACAGATTACATTAATTAATTCCTGAAGTGTTCAGAAAGCAACATCTTTATTTTCCAGTGTAGTCAGGGTTTTTTTTCTGCAACTCCATAGTTGGTGGTCACCATCTTGGATAATCTGATGAGAATAGCATATTTGTACTGATTTTTTTGTATAGTATATCTGGCAAATTTATAGAAAATACCAAAAAGCCAAATAAGATGCAGTATAGGTGATCCTCATTTAAATTTCTACAATTGGAATTGACAATTTGATAGCTAAATTACATAGTTGCTGCATGGAAAATCACGTAACTATGACTGTTTATAATTTTATTTCAGCTGTCATTTTTTCTTCTCACTTCCCTACCTTTTGAAATGTTTACTCTGACATTGGGTTAATTAGCAAGAAGGGAATTAATGTTTGGATTTACATTCATTGGAGAGGAAGAGATTATAAAGATATAAAGGATTATATGAGAGTAAGAAGGTACACAGCAAGAATATTTATTTATTTATTTGATTTGTCAATCGCTTACAAGAAAGTAGGTATAAGTATAAACATGAGTAAGAACAGAGGAAATGGGTATGAATAAATGGGACAATAGGACAGGAATGGTAGGCACGATGGTGCACTTATGCACGCCCCTTACAGACCTCTTAGGAATGGGGTGAGGTCAATAATGGATATTGATATAGTGCATTCCAGGCATTGACCACTCTGGCCCTAAAGTCGTACTTTCTGCAATCAGATTTGGAGCTGTTTATATTGAATTTGTATCTGTTGTGTTCTCTTGTATTGTTACGGTTGAAGCTGAAGTAGTCATTGACTGGTAGAACATTGCAGCAGATAATTTTGTTTGCTACGCTTAACTCAAACCATAGGCGGTGTAATTCTAGGTTGTCCAAGTCCCAAATCTCAAGCCTGGTGATATAGGGTATTCTACTGCGAGCAAAGGAGTGTAATACTCTTCTTGTGAAATACTTCTGGACTCTCTCGATTGTACTAATGTCTGATATGCAGTGCGGATTCAAGACTGATGAGCTGAATTCGAGTATTGGTCTGGCAAAGGTTTTATATGCTGTAGTTAGCAATTCAATATTTCTGGAGGAAAAGCTTCGTAAGATTAGATTTACAGCTCTTAATGCCTTTTTGGCAATGCTGTTACAGTGAGCTCTGGCACTTAAGTCATTTGATATGAGAACTCCAAGGTCCTTGAAAAGCGAGGATCATCAACGAGGTCATATCCAGCTAGTTTGTTCTGATTTTTTTTTACCAATGTGGAGGACAGAGTATTTGTTGGTCGAGATTTGGAGTTGCCAGATGTACATCAAAAGGAATGTGCTGGCACTGGCTGTTTGTGTAGCATGCTTGAGGTTTCAGGCCACAAACACACCGGGCAAACAGCGGATATATATATTCCCCATTGTGTACCTGCTTACTCTCTCATAAACCCTTCTCCAATCTCTCAGCAGGGAGGGGATAGGGGAAAAATGGGTTAGGCATAGGAGAGATTGCTTTAAAAAAATGATCTCTTTAGACAATCTGTCCTGTACCTCACCCATTTTTCCTCCCCAGCAGGCTGAGATTGGAGAGGAAGAAATTACAAGATAGCAAGCAGCACACAATGGAGAATACACATTGAAAGGAATGTGCTTGTGTCGACTAGCTAACACACAACAGTCCTGAGTGCAAAAGATCTTTTAAAACTGAGACATTGTTCAAAATAAAATAAAATAAATTCCAAGGTGCAGTCTTCTTTTGTTTTGTTAAATTATATTTCAATTGCATCTTTTAAAAAATCAAAAATGCTAAGAGTTGCTTTTTTATCAGTCTAGTTAGATAATGTTGATCATCCTGTTTCTGAACCAAATCTGTAATAAACAGTTTAGTTCCCCGAATACTTATTTTTTTCTTTATCCTCACTTTTTTGTCAGCCCACCACAAAGGAAGTCAAATGTCTCAATTCAAGTAGTCATTTACAGGCATCATTTGTTTTCCTCCTAATTCTTCTTTTTGATAAATGAATTGGCCTTGTAAGTACAATTAGTCCACAACTTACAACAATTTGTCTAGTGACCATTCAAAGTTACAACAGCACTGAAAAATGTGACTTATGACCATTTCACCCACTTATGACTGTTGCATCATTCCTGTGGTCACATGATCAAATGCTTAGCAACTGACTCATATTTAAGACAGTTACGGTGCCCCAGGGCCATGCAACCTTCTGAGCATCAAAGTCAATGGGGAAAGTGATATTCACTTAACCAACATGTTACTAACTGAAGAGCTGCAATGGATGACTTAATAACAGTGGCAAGAAAGGCCATAAAATCAGGCAAAATTCACTTATCAACTATCTTGCTTAGCAACAGAAATGTTGGGCCCAGTTGTGGTTGTAAATCGAGAACTACGTGTATTCAGATTTGCCAAACATGTTTTTGACGAAACCAAGCCAAAGAAGAAATTGTGTTTTTCATCTTGTTGTTTTCCTAGTTAGTGCTTTTATTGATCTTCAGACTCTTATTATTATTATTATTATTATTTTATCTAATTGACCTTGGCCACCCACATTATTGGGTTATAGATACTTGTGAATGTCATTACACAGGAGGTCATGATGTTATGAGCAAAATCACACAGTTGAATTAGCTGGTCAGATAAACAAACAAGTGAGACAAATCCTGAAAATAAAGAAGAGATAAAACTTGCAGAGATGCAGCTATGATTGAAATAATAACTTCACAAACTGCTAATTGGCAGAAGAAGAAAATAGCTTTTGACTTAGCCCTAAGAATGCTTAATGTCAAAGAATTATAAACAATATTGTAGTCAAATGGTGGAATAATATTATTCCATACCATGCAATAAGAGCCATATATTTGAAGAAATCTATTTAGATGTTAATAATTAAAGACTGGGGACCAGAAGTAAAGACTTGTAGATATTATTAAATGCAAGCATTTATTTTAGAATTTTCATTTATATGTGTGAGCATGCACGCACATAAATGCATACATACTGTACCGTCCGGAAAGAAGCGCGTGAGACCAGGTTCCAAACAACAACTCTTTATTTCAAACCTCTAGGTAAAGAAATGGAACATCGCCCAAGCCGCGGCAGCCCTTTATATAGCGGCTAGCCTGCCGGCTTGTGGTCATTAACAGTTATTTAATTCTTCCTGCCATTTGGCGGCTTCCCGGATTGGTTCCTAGCGAATCAATCCGTAAGTGGCCTTTTCGGCCAATCAGAATGAAGTACTTGGAACCTACCAAGTTCCATACAGAACACATACAATGATTCTAATTTAATAAATTTAATTTATTCTTCAGCATATAAGGTTTGTTAATTAATACAGAGTAATCATGAATTAATACAGAGCCAAGATATCTGAAACGAGCCTATACAGTGCTTTCACAATTTGACTTGCTTTTCTAATTAATAGGAATATTGACTTGGTGAAAATGAATGAAATAATTAAGTACTAATTAAAATTACCCACTTACATGATAGACAGCTTGATAGCAAAGAATTTGATTTGTTCTCTTCACCCTCAGCCACACTGAAGCACATTTTGCTAATTACCTGGCCTAATTTTCTGTTCCTTAGATTAATTTCATTGAAATGAAACTGTAACGCTTTTAATTGTGACAGATATTCACAAGATGACATTGCTAGAAATGTAGTTCTTTTGCTGTCATAATAGCTAGGAAAGTGAGAGATTATTTCTTTTGGAGGGTTTTGATATCTTGAGTGTTAAAAAACCACTTCACTATTTTTTTTATTGATATTAATACAATAAACAAAAGTAGAACACTACTTTGGGATATGTGTGAGCTTATGAAAAAACATTGTAGGATGAAAGTCAAAAGATGAAAGCTTAACCCCTTTAACAGACAGGTACAATATCATAACGTTTGTACAGAGTGGGCTAAGGTTATGGTGCATAATGTTGCTTTCATCAGTTGATGCCTCTGAATATCTACTATTACTTTCAGGAAAGGAGAAAACTATTTGAGAAAAATAGTTGAATAAATTACTGACTAGTTTATTAATATTTAAAGAAAATTATCACAAGATTATGTAATAAAATAAGTTAGGGCACTATACAATAAAATAGTGCCATTTGTCATTGATTATGTAGTCAAGAGAAGTTAAATTAGGAAGAAATGTAAATTGGGAAATATAAATTGAAAGTTGCAAACAATTTTTGTTATTATTGTACTTTATCTGTGATGAAGCAGGAACAGAGAAAAGGACAATAATCTATTATATATAGAACACATCTTGTTTTATAATTTACAGCATTAATAATCAGAAGCCAAAGCTGGATCCTGAATTGGATCTCAAAATGCCATAGCCTGCAATTTTTAATGTTCATTTGATCTTCAGTGGCTTTTTTTTATTCAAATACATCATTTGAAGTTGACAGGAAAGAAACTAGTTAAAGAGAAACCAAAGGGGAGCAGAAAGCCAGGATGCAACCATAAAAGTAAACATAGATATGATGTTGCACTCTGAAGTATAAATTCAGACTTGAATACATCAAATGCTATTGTTACAGAGCCAAACTAGATTAGGTGTAGAAGGTGAAGAAGAGTTATATTTCAAAGCGACTGTTATAATGAATGCTGTATATTTATTTTGCCTTTTCTCCAGGGATTTTAAGGAGGCTTACATGGTATTCATTTCTATTATTTTATCCTCATAACAACCCTGAGAGTTAATTACTGATTGAAGATATTCAAGGAGTTTTTTTGGCTGAGTAGATACTTGAACTAAATCTCCTTCCTGCTACCTTTAGACTTTACCCAGTATCCAGGAATGGTTATCAAAGAGTTTAGATTAATTCTCTTAGGTCATTGAGCCTAATTATAGAGAAAAGCCATGACCTGAAATGTCTGGCCAGAGTAGGATGCATATGATTTATGGTTGTTTAGATGGTAATGAATTACTTGATCAGGATTCTACATGTTGCAGCCCATTTTCAGAATCTTGCTGAATATGCAGATGTCAGAAAGTGTTGATGGCTACTTTATTCAATAACCAAAGAGTCACTGTCCTTCAGCACAAAAATGCAAATCATTACAGAACTAACTGCTGAATAGGTCTTCTGGAAAACGTATGATGAAGTCCATCATTAGAAAGAAAATAAAAAACCTTGACTCTACTTCAATGGGTTGATGGAATACACAAAGAGATCTCTAAGGTGCTGTGGCAGTTTTTAAATTGTTTTTGGACTCTGGTCTTCAAACATTTTTATTTGAGAATAGGTTGCCTTGAAGTTAGTTTGCTTCATTCCAAATGAATAAGTTTGGATTTAAATCTTTTTATCTGATTTAAATCTTATTATTTATATCTTTATTTCCTGTCTTTCATTTAAGGGGCATTAGACAGGTTCATGTTTCTTTTTCCGTGACTCTTACTGTTGTTTCTTCCCCTTTCAACTATTACAGAGGTCTCCAAACTTAGCAACGTTAAGAGTTGTGGACTTCAACTCCCAGAATTCCTCAGCCAATAGGCTGAGGAATTCTGGGAGTTAAAATCTACAAGTCTGAAAGTTGCCAAGATTGGAGACCCCTGAACTATCATGTTATGTGAAAGATCAGAGTTATAGACAGGAATTGCTTGATGCAGATGTGAATGAATGAATCTATGCTCTCTGCTCCTGGCCTACCATTATATAATAAATTTCTCTGGGACATATACCTGGCAAAAAAACTCCTGAGAAACATATTTCTCAGTATCTATGAACTCCTGCAGTTAACCTATCATACTTGGTCTCCTAAATGAATCATTGCATGACCCAAGCAGCATGGCCAGTAGTGGACCAGCCTTCTGGTTATCTTCCTGCATTTTAATTTATTGCAAAGTTTACTAACAAAGCTGTGTTGAAGTGTGTTTTTTCTTCTCATAATTCTTTTTTCTATTCCTTTTCAGTGTTCCCTGTCTAATTTGTTTCTTTTCTATTTTTCAGAATTACTTAAGTATTACTTTCCCATTGATGTTGTCTTGTATTACACCCTTCTTCGTTCTTCTTTCTTTAAAAAAAAAACTCTTATCTTCATTGATCTGTTTTCTTTTCCCTTCCTACTCTGGAATTTCATAAGAAGATCCTATTTATGCACAGAAGAAAGGTATTATTAAATGGTCAAGAAAGGCTTATATTTAATTTGCTGTTGTATAACTTTTCCTAGTGCTAACTCTTAGAAACTTTCATCTTCCTGCCAAATTCTCAAAAATGTATTTCATATTATATGCACTTTCCTAATAATCAAATGACTATTTAGACTAGGTATGGGGATCCTGTAGCACAGGATGTGGTTCAAGATTGTAAAAGATGTGGTTCTGCCCCAGACACTGTAAAACAATAACAAAACAGCATCCCATATTGTCCATAATTGATGAGAATTTTTGTAACACAATGAGAGAAAAAAGGTTGCTCAATTCTCTACTTGGCTGACGTAGATCACGACTGATTAATTCTGTAACAGTCAAGTTGATTGGGGTATATTTGCATCCTTAAAACAGATTTGCCTTATTAAAAATTGTGTGTGTGTGTGTGTGTGAAAATGCACTTCAAAGAAAAAAAATGCTGCATGGGGGCTGCTGAATCATTACAACCTTCAGCTTTGATACAAATAATCCCCCACATTGTACCTTTTCTTAACCAGTTGGATGTTAGAGCAAGATTCACCTTCCTTGATTAAGTGGTCTTCCACTATCCACTCTGTGCATGGTATGCTCAAAATTACAATAACTGACTGGTTGCAGCTTATCATACTAAGTTATGTCGTTAGGAACATATGAATGGTGTGGAAACTTGGTTAAAGTCATGAAAAATTAAAAGAAATCTAAAAGTAGCTTACACCAGGATATTTCAAATTAGTTTCAGGGAAACTGCTATTTTAATAAATGTTTTTAACTGCATGGCGTTTTTCTGAATTATTATTTTTTTAATAACTGTGGAAGACCTTTTAGCCTAAAAACCTTACAATTGCTATGATGTTAATAAGCTCTTATTTAATAGCAATTAATACATTGACAAACCAGCTCAGTATATATAATTTAGTGTCAAACTTTACTGGGCACACAAATTTGCCAACAAGTCTTTGACAAGACAATTTGAATACTTGGTGTGCTGGGTTCTGCTTTGTTGTACTCTGTAATACGTTTTGTACACTTGCAATACTTTAAGCAATGCCATGATAGAGGGCCACTTTGCCTTTTTGAAATTTACACTCGTTTATAATAAAGCACCAACTACAGCATTTCCTCAGCGTAGAACTTTAGCTTTTCACTAAGCAGTACAACATTGATACTGCTTAGTGAATATCCTTTTGGTATCAGGATACAGAATATACCCTTTAATTTAAAACCTGTTTGTCATTGGCCATATTTGGAACTTTTCTCAGAATGAAGCAGTTGTGGCACAAGATTCAAATCAAAACCCATCCATTCCCATCACTATTTGCTTAATTTCATCCAGTTCTTAAGCTGCCCATCGATCTCCTCTGCAATGAAGAAGACCTTCCAGTAGAATGCTGTTACTCAGTACAGTTCCCTTGGCAGTGTGGTTAACAGATTTATATGCTCCCTTTGTTCTGGAGAAGAGGAATCTAGGAAATGAACCACTGGCTGAACTTTTCCCATTGCATTAAGTCTCCCAAACTTCCCATCTCTATGAACAGTCCCTAATAAAAAGACTCGATATATAAATTAAATATTCTATTTTCCTGTAATTCCTACATAGGCTATGAAACCCAGCTGGATAGTCAAGAGTCTTGGGAAATTGCCAATAGAGGAGAAGACTTTCATCTACATTTAAAGCCCTTTGTGGCATGGGTCCAGGTTACTTAAGGGACCATCTCACCCCATTGGGATTCGCCTGTACCATAGAGGAGATATTCTGTGGGTCCCCTTCGGCCAATTATTCCGGCTGGTGGTATCCAAGAGGAGGACTGTTGCTCCTTCCCTATGAAACATCTAAAAACCCCCCCAAATGTGATGTTGGCCCCAACCTTCCTATCCTTTCATAAGGGCCTAAAGATGTGGTTCTGCCAGTGGGAGAACAGCACAGTGGAGGTGGTTGATCAAGTAACAACAGATTTCACCTCCCCCACAACTCTGTCCTCCCCCTCTCCTTAGGTTTTAATGTTGATTTTAATTATTTATGTTTTAATTGTATGCATATAGATATATATTTTATGATTGTAAGCCGTCCAGAGCTACCATATGGTAAGATGGGCGGCCAATAAATTTTATAAATAAATAATCAAATGATTTTCTCAGAAAATTAGTATTTAGACATTAATTCCTCTCTTATGCAATTTATAAAAAGGAGCTGTGAGTAATGTATGTGCCCACTTCATGTAAGAATCACCATTTGCCCCACAAATTCAGATTTCTGCACATCCCCAATAGAAAAGTTATTTGCAAGCCTGCCTCACATAAATAGTCCAATTTATATGTCCTCCATTTTACGTTTCTCTTCTAGTCTGTCTGCAGTATAAGTACTAAGATATGAGATCCAGTTTACAATGTTATCTGAGCCTAGTCCAAATTTTTAAAGGATTTATCCATTCTTGTCCCAAACTGCATAGAGATATATTAGTGGCAGGACGGCTATATTGTGAGATTTTGTTCTTGTTGAGAAATTGCTAAGAAACTAAAACAGTTCTTGGTTGCTAAAAGTAGAATTAAAAAAAAACCCACTAAAGACTCTTTATAGATTTTATTGCAGAATAAAATTATTGAAATAAAATATTGCAGAAGAAAAGCTACCTACATTTATGAGTAATCACAATGTAAAAGTGAATGTTATACCTTCAGTTTCAAGTGTTCAGTCTAGCAGGTCTCTTTTCCCTTTATATAATCCGTTTTTATTCTTTCTTTCCTATAATACATGTTTCAGAGGTTTCTGTAATTTTCTTTTAACTGCATCTTCTAGTTTCTTTAAACTTTCCTGTGTAATATTTTGCCTATTTTCCTTTTCTCTGACTAAAAAAATTGCATAAATTATTTTGCTGTATTTATGATTCGTTTTTCCAATCCTACCCTGAAAATCAGTTTTAGCTTCTTCCAAATGTAGTTTTGTGTTTAAAACTTTGGTTTACATTTATTGTTTAGATCAGGATTGTAAAATTTAAATCTCATTTCTATTCGTCATTCCTTTGTTTAATGTGCACTGGTAAATCTTCATTTCACCAATTCATTTGTAAAGGTAGCTAAAAATATATCAATTTGGAAATAATTTCAAATAATCCATGTTTTCTGAGCTATTTAGCAAACAAATGTTTTACCTCTACATAGCTGGAATATATTTGGTTGTGATTTCTTTAGAAATCTTAATTTATTTTTATTCTTTGTATTCTTTGTTCTAATACTATTTATACTGTTTCAACCAATATCCTAACTCAAAACACATTATGGTATACTTTATTCTCAGATTTTTCTGTATACAACAATATAAATAAAGATAAATCTGTCATAACTCTGTTATTGAATTTATCACATGCATTACATACTTGTTCAACAATATAGCATTTGATAATAGCCTAGTTCATTTATGTATCATCAAAGAGTATTTTACATGCATCAAAAGTGAACCATAATATTTTTTTACAGGGGTTCTATTTATTCACATTAAATTGAATGACTAACAACTTTGACTGCAATTCCATTTTTCCCCACTGTATCAGATTTTTTTAAATCATGAATTTATCATAATTTCATGAATACATAAAAATATTCAATGAATATTCGTAAATACATAAAAATATTCATGAATATTGTCATGAATACATAAAAATATTCAAAATAATAAAATGTAGCTGGGAAAAAAACTAAAGATGATATTTTTTTGGTCAGGCCAAAGAATACAAAGCTATTTTTTCCTGAAAAAAACTCTCCATATTAATAATGGAACATCAGTTACTTAAGCCCAAAAGTGCCTTTTCAAGAGGCAACTGGACTTTCTAATTTTCTTTGAAGACATTCTCATCCAAGAAGCTATCTAGCTGTCTGCAAGGAGTATAAATCCTTCTGCAAGGAGTATAAATCCTTCCATTCCCCACTGTGCAGTCAGGGCTGAAGAAGCTTCTTAGATGAGAAGCGAAACATCTTCAAAGAAAAAAATCAGAAAGTCAAGTTGCTTCTTGAAAAAGCACCTTTGGGACAACCATGACCTGGATGACTGAGAATCTCCACAGACATCAGTTCCTTCAGGATGTCAAACTCACATCGTCACAGCATTGTCAAGTGACATATCGGGACTTTGTTCTCCTTCGCTAAACCAGGCATGGGTGTGGCAAGTACATGACACATCAGACCTGCAAGCTGTAAGTTTGACAACCCTGAGTTACTTGAATTAATTTAAATCCATTTTTTTCCAAACTTAAATCTAGATACTAGTCAAAATTATCTAAGCCTGCTTAACAAAATCTCCAAACTTTTTCACTAGTTTGTTCATAAATAAGACATAATTGTCATATAGATTTCTTTCTTTCTGACTCTTCATTTATTCTTACTTTTTCTGATAAAGAAATTACTAAAAGTGTTTTTAATTGTGACAGTCCTAAATAGGTCCCCTATAAATATTTTCAAATTCTGATCTCCATTTTCATGTTTAAATCTGTTGCATCGTGTTTATATTTTGTATCCTCTTTTTTTGGTAAATTTATTGTCCATATCAAATTTCTAAAGAGCAGAAGGTAAGTGCTTCACTACAAGAGATTAAGAGAAACATACCGTTTTTACAATATACATTTTAGAGGTGTATTAAGAATTTTGAACCATATTTTTAAGTCTTGATTCAGGATGACTACAGATATATCGAGTTATTTTTTATGTGGATTATAATCTCATGTGATAATAATTTTTGTTTCACTTCTTCCCATTTCAGGTATTTTTATTTTGTATGATATCACTTAATAAAGCATTTGAAAATAGAGATAATTTTCTCCAATAAATCTGGAACTTTGTTGAACTATTTACATATACAATTGTTCAGCAGTTTATTACTACAATAAGCACTTGTAAATCCTGTGTATATCTAGTTCATTGCAGAAATTTGATTTGCCCTAATAATTTTTTAACTCCCTCTAAAGGATAACATTAAGAATAAAAAATGTAATTTTAAGTATATGCAGATCAATTTAAATCCTAGTCAAATCGGCTTGAATTTAGAAGCTAGTTTGTTTCATTACATTTTCTGCACAAAATATATAAACCCATAGGTTTTTGTGGTGGATAATTTCCTTTGATGTATGCACTTTGCATGTTTTAGCATCTTTCCTCTATATGCATGTTTTAGTTATCTTTCTCAAGTATATTCTCTGTCTGTTTATCTCTTCCCCCCTCTGTCTGTCTGTCTGTCTGTCTGTCCGTCTCTCTCTCTCTTTCTGTCTCTCTGTGTGTGTGTGTGTCTCTCTCTCTCTCTCTGTCTCTCTCTCTCTCTCTCTCCTGCTCAAATTTATCCAGTTTGTATACAGTTTTTGAGCTGGAAATATTTCAGGATGGCTGTTGGTTGACTCAATGAATTACATGCATGTCCACTTAAATACTATAAATACTATACATTGTAGTGAATAACATTTTATTTGAAAAGAAACTTGTCATTTATTTCTATTATATCCCTATCATATTATGTCAAAACATAATATTCACTGAAAAAGTTACTATTTTATTCATTATTTTAATTTGTGTGAATTGCAGCATTATTTCTTATTTAACATTAAGCCTAATATTTTATTTATTTATTATAATTTCTTTTTTCACATTGTGATTTAAAAAGGTAAATCGTTTCTAGTGAATACAGTTAATTAGATCCCCTTATTTTCTCTATGACTCTTGTGAATTCTTTGCATACATGTCTTCTTACACTTTTGACATTGTCATGGAAATTTATAAATTTTTATATTTTCTTTTTCTTGAATAAAAAATCTTAATATATTTAACTATGGCTTTAAAACTAAAATTGACTATAAAAATTAATTGTTTTGCTTTATCTTTGATTTACACAATTACACTTTTAGAAAATAAATTATTTTTATTTCTTATAAAGAGTTAATTAAAAAAGAAATGCCATTTCATATTTTCCAGGTAAAATTCCAGTAATCAATTTTGCTTAAAACTTTGCTTTACAAAGCCTTTATTCTGTACTATTTCTTTTATTGAGAAGCAAATAAATCTTTCAAAGGGAATTCAAGACAGGAGTGGGATAAGCATCTTGTTCTAAATCTTGTTATAAATGTAATATCATTCACATTCTAGTTCAGAAAATTTTTAACTTCAGTCTAGGAGTTGTTTTATATCTTCTCCAGTTCTTCAAGTACAATTCTAGTTTTCAAAGAAAATTTCCTTATTTGAGTCGATCTACTTCCTTCTTTCTTTAACTCCTGACATAAATCCTTATGTTGATGTAGTTGTATCATTTTATTTTGACAGTAACATTCTGGTTTTTCTTTACCATTTCCATTATTTCAGGAATTTTTTTCATAGATCACTCCTCTATTTTTAAGAACCATATTTCCATGCTGGGTAGAAAAGAGTTTTGTACCTAAAGCAACCCTGCCATTTCTTCTCCTTTTATAATGGCATGATACAAAAAAAAGAGAGAGATAAGGATGTGATCATATCCAAATCAACATAGTTGTCTAACACCAACATAAAATTAGGAAATAGCCCGTTTTGAGCAGTGTTTGCATGTGTCTGTGTGTATCCTCAAAGATGCTGCAACAGATACCTTCAAAACAGTGCTCAATCAGGCTATTTCCTAATCTTATGTAAATTTATGCAATTTTATGCATAACATTTATTTGCCACCCACCTTACCTCAAAGTAGCTCTGGGTGAAATTATGCCTTTCAGATGTAAATGCAACCCTGCAATAATGTAAAAATGTAGGGGCTTCTTTTGTGATATTGTAGTGCTCCTTACTTGTGACATCCCTCCCCCAATCCCCACATATGCTACTGGTTACTTAACATAGTTATGTTGACAAATCAGTGATAATAACTGATAATCATCATTCTTGTGTTTTCTGTTATCTTGTTACTTGTGTAAATAAAGCATAAACAAAAAGGATATTCTTTATATTTTATATTTTTGAAGCACCAATTTGCCATTAGAAATTAACAAAAACAATTTGTTCTGATAGAGAATGTTCTGTATGGAACTTGGTAGGCTCCAAGTTCCCTATTCTGATTGGCCAAAAAGGCCATTTGCAGATTGGCTGTTAGAAAACCAATCCGGTTAGCCCGCTAAACGGTGGGAACAGTTAAAGCGGTGTCATTGGCCGCAAGCCGCTATAAAAAAGGTTGCCACGGCTTGGGCTGTTGTTCCGTTACTATTGCCTAGTGAGTTTAATGAAAGAGTTTATTGTTGGAACCCGGGCTCACGCGCTTCTTTCTGGACAGAACACTGGGGATGAGGGTGGGATCGTCGTAGAAGAGTGAGACCAAAGCATGCAGCGATCTGAACCGAGTGAGAGAGATGGCCGGTAACGCGCCGCCTGCACCATTCAATCCTGATCAGGAGGATTGGATGTCATATATTGATCGCTTTCTTATGCTTTTGGAAAGCAATGAACTGCAAGAAATCTCTGACTAAAGGAAGAGGGCTGTCTTCCTTACACACTGCGGACCAGCCATCTTTAAAATGGTGAAGGCGCTGGCTAAACCCAGACATGTGAAACAGATGACTTGGCCCGAGCTGAACAGAATGCTCTGAGCACACTACGCACCCGTGGTCTCCAACTTGATAAAAAGACACGAGTTCAACAAGAGGGACCAGAAGGAAGATGAAACTGTTGGAGATTTTGTAGCAGCCCTGAGACACATTGGAGGAGCCTGCGAGTTCCAGAACATGGATGAGGCCATGAGGGACCGCATGGTACTCGGTTTGAAGGACACTACCCTTCAGAGCAAGCTCCTGAATAGACCAAACATAACTGTGGCCAAGGCCATTGCAGAGGCAACCGCCGCCGAAGCAGCAAAGAAGTCAGCAGCCACCATGCGCCAAATGAATGTGATCCCAGATCTGCCAGACCAAGTCAGAGAGAAGAAGGCAGAGGGAGGAAAGAAACAGCCCAAAGCGACAGCCCACGATGAAGATCTCGAATCCCAGAGCGATACCAAGGACGAAAATGAAGATGTCCATAGACTTCAGTCAGACAAGAAATGGTGCGAAAAGAGGAGAAACTGGCAGGAGTTTAAATGTGCGGGATGCGGGGGCAACCACCCGTGAGTTGAATGCCGGTTCCTTGACGCAATCTGTAGGGCTTGTATCAACCGGGGGCACATTGAAAGGATCTGCTGCAACAAAAAGAGCTATAGTCCCAAAAGATGCGGCAGCACCCCCCCGCCCAGACATGAAGAAAGACAAGCCGGAAGCAGATGGAACCGAAGCAAAAGAACCAGTGACAGAGAGGAAACGCATCAGACAGTCACCATCGGAAATGCCAGGGCAGAAAATGGGAAGAAGATCCGGATAGACGTGAGCATCGAAGGGAAGCCCTGTGAAATGTAAGTCAACTCAGAGTCTTTCCTATCTATGGTATCCTGGAATACCACCCGGCGCCTGATACCGGACATTAAACAAAAAGAATTACAGAAACAAAGACTGATTTTAAAAGACTACCAGGGAAATCGAATCCCGGTAGTAGGCCTAGGACATTTCTTCGAAGAACCACGCTAAAATCTTGCCTCTAACCATCTTCGACCGTGATCGCCCTAGTCTGCTAAGGATCAAATGGTTCACGCCCCTGGGAATCGGGATGACCGGGATCAACCGCATTGCCACAGCCAACTGGGAGGAGAGACTGCAACAAGAATTCCAAGATGTTTTCGACGGGTCCCTGGGCAAATACAAGGGGACCCAATTTAATTGTCCTCGACCCGAAAATAGCCCCCATCCGTTTAAAGGCCAGACGCGTCCCATTTGCTTTAAAACCAAAAATTGATGAACAACTGAAAAAATTAATAGCTCAAGGGGTTTTAGAGCCAATCGACCATGCCAGGTGGGAAACACCCATCATTACTCCAGTGAAACCAGATGAGTCAGTGCGCATCTTCGGAGACTATAAGGCAACCCTGAACCATGCGCTCCAACAAAGCGCATACCCAGTACCGGTAGTGCAACATTTACTGCACTCACAAAGGGGAGGAAGAATTTTTGTGAAGCTTGATCTCACACAGGTGTATCAACAACTACCCGTTGACCCCATTACCGCAGAGGCACAGACTATTGTGACACATAGAGGGGCATTCAAGTGTAACCGTCTCCAGTTTGGCGTTAGCGTTGCCCCAGGCATGTTCCAAAGCCTCATGGAATGCCTGTTAAATGGAATCAAGGGAGTCGTCCCTTATTTTGACGACGTTCTGGTCTCAGCAAAAAACGCCAACCAACTAGAGAACAGATTAAGAGCAGTTTTAACAAGATTTACAGATGCAGGCCCCAAGGTAAAATGAGAGAAATGTGATCTAGCCACCAACCAGGTTGAGTTTTTGGGCTACCTAATAGATGAACAAGGCATACACCCCACCGGAAAAAAAAAAAAGGCAATCAAAGACGCTCCTGGACCTAGGAACAAAACTGACCTTCAAGCATTCCCAGGTCTCATAAATTTTTACAATGTGTTCCTGTCCCATAAGGTAACCATAGCAGAACCCCTATATCGGTTGCTAGATTAAAAAAAACTACTTGGACATGGGGCCACCAGGAACAAGCAGCATTTCAGGGTATCAAAGACCTATTAACGTCTAACACTGTTTTAATCCAGTATAGCAATACCGTGCCCTTGACGGTCACCTATGATGCATCACCTTTTGGGATCGGTGCCATCCTGAGCCACAAGCTACCAGATGGCAGAGAGGCACTGGCCGCTTTTTATTCAAAGACGCTTTCCAAGTCAGAGCACAATTACAGACAACTCTACAGAGAAGCCCTCACAATCATCGCTGGAGTCAAAAGATTCCATGAGTACCTTTACGGTAGAACTTTTTTGATCATCACTGATCACAAGCCCCTTTTAGGAATAGCAGGCAACAAGCCAACCCCGAACATTCTGTCACCTAGAATGACGAGGTGGTCTGAATTCCTCACTGCCTACTCCTACACGCTGATTCATTGGCCTGGAAAAGCCATCACACATGCCGACGCCCTGAGCCGGCATGCCGCCCATGCCATTCCCCGCTGCCCATCACAGAAGAGGACCCAGCTCCAACCATCTCCACGCTCCAACTAGAGACCTGCCCGGACCTGCCGCTAACCACAGTGGACGTTACAAGAGCCGCCGCTAAAGACCTTTGACAACACGCATATTGAATTGGGTAGGTAAGGGCTGGCCGGACGAGAACAAAACTGAGACTTTTAAGCCATTTTGCACTCGACAGACTGAACTGTCTATCGAAAAAGGTTGCATTTTGGATGGTTATACCAAACAGTCTCCAGGAAGATGTTCTATGCATGTTGCACAAGGGACACCCGGGCATAATCAAAATGAAAATCCTGGCCAGGAGTTAAGTCTGGTGGCCAGGGCTGGACAAAGACATTGAACAATGGGTGGCAACGTGCCATGACTATCAAAAATCGAGGCCTACCCCCCCACAGGCACCAGTCAGAGAATGGGAAACTCCCCGGAGTCCATGGTCTAGACTACATATTGACTTTGCTGTGCCGACAAAAGGAAATATTTTCCTAATAGTTGTGGATGCCTACTCGAACTGGTTAAAAGTCATCCTTATGGCTTCCACAACCACCGAGGCAGTACTGAAACAGCTAGACAAACTTTTCGCTACACATGGGCTGCCTGATGTACTGGTGTCAGATAATGGGGCCCAGTTTACAGCGTTAGCATTCGAACAGTATCTGGCTGCCCAGGGTATCCCACATGCTTTAACAGCTCTGGCCCATCCGGTTGCAAACGGCAGGGCTGAACGCATGGTTCGGTACACTAAGGAGGGCCTAGATAGAATGGACAAGGGGGACGTGCAATACAAACTAAACCAACTACTAACCCTACAGCATATTATCCCTAGCAGCACAACCAACAAAAGCCCAGCAGAACTCCTAATGGGTAGGAAATTACGTTCCTATCTAGACAGACTGCACCCCACTTACACCTGGGACAACCCCCCCCCCCCGACTCCTCCAGCAAATACCAGACATTTGAAATTGGCGACCTGGTCTATACGAGAAAGCTCACCGGGGAACCGTTGTGGCTTCCAGCCACAATCACCCAAATTACAGGCCCCTGGTCTTACCGACTACTCCTAGACAACAGTAGAGAATGGAATCGGCACATAGACCAGCTTCGTTCTCGCAACCTCGAATGAAAAAACAACACAGAACCCCAAAAAAATAAATATCGACCAAAAAACAACCAAGGAGAGAGGGGAAATACAAAATAATAAAAAAAGGGAGAGACGAAACTCCCATAACAAGACAACAAACACTACAAAAAGACTATCTAACAAATCAAAAAGAGCGCTCACGGTTAGATGAACCCCAAATGAGAAGTCCGGGAGCAGGTGAACGAAGCGAGGCCTTCCTGGAAGGAAACAGCCAGGCCAGCTCAACCAACCCGGTCAAATCAGGAGAGAGTGGCAGAGCCATCTCAACCGGCCTGAGAGAGTCAGGTGGGAGTGGCAAGACTGACTCACCCTTCCAGGAGGTTCCATGGAGAAGGACCAGAGAGACAGCGCTCCCATCCGAACCGCTCGAAGACCACGCCGAGACTGAGTTGCGCAGGTCAACCAGGACTCGAAAAAGTCCCACCTACCTGCGTAATTATGTGACGCACATTGGACAAAACCAAGGGGGGGGGGTGTTCTGTATGGAACTGTATGAACAAGTTCCCTATTCTGATTGGCCGAAAAGGCCATTCATGGATTGGCTGTTAGAGAACCAATCCAGTTAGCCCACCAAACGGCAGGAACAGTTAAAGCGGTGTCATTGGCCACAAGCTATGGGCAAGCCGCTATAAAAAGGGCTGCCGCAGTTTGGGCTGTTGTTCCATTACTATTGCCTAGCGAATTAATAAAAGAGTTTATTGTTGGAACCCAGTCTCACGCGCTTCTTTCCAGATGGAAGAGAGAGAAAAGCTGTAATATGTACTTTAATACTTGCAAAGGCCTTAAAGATACTTTATACTCCAAAGTTACTAAATACTAGTAATGTGAAACTTCTTTTGTTTTCTACGGCTTGATTTCCCTCCCCCCCCAAAACCTTAACTTTTAACTTAACTTATAACTTTCAATAATAAGCCTTGTTTCAAATGTTTATTTTAAAGATTACGGACTATTTTATGATACTTATGGGTTTTTTTTCATCTCTAAATGCAATCTTGTTTAAAATTAATCAGGCACAAGTGGTTTGGTAGTTAGTTGACTGAACATTATCAATGTAATTTCTCAATTTTGATAAAAATTCAGGAAGGACAGAATTATTTGATAAAGAACTGGTACATATATTACATTAGAATAACAGAAATTGGAAGGGATCTTGGCGGTCTTCTAAACCAACCCCTTGCTTCGGAAGGAAACCCTATATTATTTCATACAAATAGTTGTCCAATCTATTAAAAATGTAAGCTATCTGCCTTGACACATTACACATATATGTAATGTGCAAAGCAGCTAGTTCTGTGCTTCCCAGTTAGATGTAAATAACATTTTTTCAAAGTTTTTATGCAAGCATTCTCTGAAAAGCCAGCTGACCAATTAACTCTTAAGTTCAGTTCCTCAAATATATACCACACAGACACAGTTGTTTGCAGTATAAATTGTAGGCTATAATACTTTCTCATTGTCAGTTCAGTATATGTTTTTATTAAAATACAGGCTGATAAAGGAAAGAGTAAATATTTCAAAAAGCAGGGGAAAGCATTCTGAGAACCAGTAGAACTGTTACATGTTAAAGTAACATTTGATATATAATTCAACAATATGTAACCCAAGTGGAAAGATGATAAATCTGTTATAAAATGTTCTAACTTGTACAGTTTTAAATTAAATTTAAAAAATGACAGTTTATTTCATAAAACCATTACATTGTAGTCAATTATTTGTGTCTTGTAAAAGAATAAAAATAATTCAAAGCCTAAATCCAAGTTATAATCAACAGAAAAAGCATATAGCTGCAGGTAATTTATGCACACATAAAATACAAAAAAATAAAATTATAGAATTATGTCTATATGTCTTGTGGAGGATGAAATGTATCTTATAGGTTCTTGAAGTTCAGGTATTCTAAAATAATCTTAAAATTATTTTTTTCTTTTCTCCTTATAGGAGCCACAGCTGCAGCTCGAAAAGAAGTTATACGGAACAAGATCCGGGCAATCGGGAAAATGGCTCGAGTATTTTCTGTACTGAGGTATGGTTCCTGTGTATTTTTAGTATATAAATTATTTTTCATTCCTTCAGAGAAACATTTCTTTGCAAAATAACAATAGAAATAGCACTTATAAACTACTTCATAGTGCTTTATAGCAGTGGTCTTTGTGGCTAGACAGCCCAGCTGGAGAGGGAGAGGGGGAATTGGGCCACAAGAGCAGCGGGCCACACATGTGTGCATGCATAAGCTGACGAGGCCCACCACTCCCATAAGTTGAGCACTCCAGCCAGCCACTCATGTGTCCCAATTCCAAATAGGCCACAGCCCATTAGTGGGCCCAGGACTGGGCAACCCCTGATTTATAACAATCTTTAAGTGGTTTACAGAGTCAGCATATTGCACCCAATAATTCGAGTCCTCCTTTTACCAACTTCAGAAAGATGAAAGGCTGAGTCAACCTTGAGCTGGTCAAGATTGAAAAAGACATTTTCCTGCATTCCGTCAGGGAATACCCAATCAACTTAATTAAAAAAAGAAATTGCCTTCTATCAGTTGTATGTTCCTTTACAATACAGATAAGCCATACAATCTCTGAATAGGCATACAGGGAGTATTTGATTTACAACCATTCATTTAGTGACTGTTTGAAATTACAATGGCACTGAAAAAAGTCACTTATGACTATTTTTCACACTGACAACCATTGCAAAGTCCCCATGATCATGTGATCAAAATTCAGACACTTGGGAACTGGCATGTACTTATGACAGTTGCATATCCTGGGGTCATGTGATCATCTTTTGTCACCTTCTGACAAGCAAAGTCCACAGGGAAGCCAGATTCACTTAACAACTGTGTTCCTAACTTAACAACTGCCATGATTCACTTCACAGCTATAGCAAGAAGTGTTGTAAAAGGGGGCTAAACTCAACAGCTGTCCCAGCAACATAAATGTTGGACTCAATTGTGTTTGTAAGTCAAGGACTACCAATACTTTTCCATCTCAGAATTTTTATATGTTACAAGCTTTAGAACAATCCAGATGATTGAACTGCAGAAGTTACCTGAGACATTTTGCTTCCTGAAGCCAAAAACACAAATATTCACCCACCTATGTGCACACATTTTTTTTTCGCTTAGAGGCCATTCTGACCCAGATCACTTCTTCCTCCTGGGATTTGGGAAGCCAAAAGCGGTACTGCAGGATTAAGTGGAGCCTTGTTGAAATCTTGCAGTGTTGTGATGAATTGAGCTGACTGAATGTTCATCCCATGTATGTGATGGTTTACACCTCTGTGGCTGTATGGCCTTGCTCTAATTTCCTATAGCTTTTTAACTTAATTGGAGAAGCTCTAAACTAGGGGTATCAAATGGATGCAGCCCGCAGGGTTCTTAGATCTGGCCCATGGGTCCATCCTGGAAATAGCAAAGAACCTGCCAGTGAAGACAGAGCTCGCAAGAGCTGCATGTGGCCCTCCCAAGTTCTGTTTTTGTTGGCAGAGGCCATCCCAGCCGAAAACAGGAGCCTGTTTTTGCTGGCAGAGTGCTCATCCCCCTCTGACATGAATGACATTATGCCCATGCCCACCCCATCCATGCCCCCCTCCCTTCGAGATCAAACACAACCCCGATGCGGCCCTCAATGAAATCGAGTTTGACACGCCTGCTCTAAACATTGCAGTATATAGCTCCTTAGTAGCTGGTAAGTATCAGCAATCCTTTTCCTGGAACCTACTTTGAAAGAGAAAGGAGAGTTGGAAATACAAGAAAAGAGTAGTATCCCTTTGTCTCTGACACTACCTTTGATTTGCTTCATATATCATTTGTATAGAGCCAGTATGGTGTAGTGGTTAAAACATCAGGCTATGGCCTGGGAGACCATGAGTCTCACTTTAGACATAAAGCCACCTGGATGATCTTGGGCCAGTCACTTTTTCTCAGACCTCGCAATGGTAAGCCACTTCTGAAAATTCTTGCCAAGAAGGAACTTGTCCAAGAAATCTCCAAAAATCAATCACAATTGAATGGAAGAAGAAAAGTGTTACATGAACATTCACCAGCATAATGATGTGGTTAATAATCATGGTAATAATCTTACCTTTTTTTTTCTTTTTTTAAAAAAATGCTTTTATATCTAAACCAGCAAAAGATGGCTGAGGAATTCTAGGAGTTGAAGTCCACAAGTCTTCAAGTTGCCAAGGTTGGAGAGCCTTGGTCTAAACTCTCCTCATTTCTAGATGAAATCCTCTACCCATCAAGATGGACTTGAGATTAATAATTCCTTATTCATTACAGGAATATACAATATGTCATAACTCCTAGGCCTGTATTAGTGGGGATTTTGTTCTGCTTACTATAGGTGGTCCTGCTTTTTTTACGGAAAAGACTGGTGTCAGAAGCAGCTTGCCACAATAAAAAAGGTGTAATAAACAGAAGTGTTCTTCAAGTGTTAGAAGGGTTGCCCAGCTGCACAACCTGTTTCCTCTGATTGTTTCTGTTGCGACCCACAGCTGACGTCTCATTCTGTTCCCATCAGGGAGGAGAGTGAGAGTGTGCTGACTCTGAAAGGGTTGACCCCCACAGGAATGCTGCCCAGCGGGGTGCTCTCTGGAGGAAAGCAAACTCTACAAAGTGGTAAGTGCTTTTGCACATATGTACTGGGATAGAGCTAAATTTTTCGTCCTCTTTCCATTATAACAATATTGTATTTTCACACACACACAAAATTGAGGGAAAGAGTACAGAACGTACTTCACAAAATTGGGTTACACACATAGGTACATACACATATATACACAGAGAGATAGATAGGACAAGTCTAATTTTCAAACCAATTTTATCTCACTTAACATTATTTAGAAGAAGAAAATAGATAATTTCTGGGAAGGAATCTCTTGTAGAAGTAGCACAGCAATCTTGGGGGAAAGTATGTCTAATTTGTGCTGGCTTCCTAAAATTCATCTGCCTTATAGTACAGCTAAACGACTGGGGATCAGATATAAAGATAAAATGTTCAAACCAACCAAGCTTTTTCCTTAGTCTACTCTGTATTGGTTTGAGCAGCAAAAATGTAACTCTGCACCAATTTAAAAAGTCACAAGGCAGAGAGACAGAGTACAAAATGGGTCTGAGTGCCCAATTTATAAATGCAGAAATAGTCCCCTTGTACATGAATACATCTGTGCAGTATTGTTAATAACTTGCACAATTCTGAAAAACCCTCCTTCCTGTAAGCAAGTGTACACTGGAGTCCTTGACGCACCTAATACTTGGTGGGATGCTGACAGGAACTTCTGCCTCTATTGGCTTGTCTGGCTGGCCTAGCTATCATTGTTAACTTCCCAGCAGACAGTTTTGCAGTGCATATGTGATGAGCACTGTATTGTGGGCATGTGAGCAAGGTCAACCATAGAACACTAGTATGCCACTTAGGCTTGCTGGGTTGCTAAGCTTCTTTCCTGTAGAAATGCTAAAAAGAAAGCCAAGTCTATATCATTGGTATAGTGAGTACATTATCTAGTTCCATGTAGTTGCGTCCCAAAAGGCTGAGGTTTCTTTTAGTCCCATGTTTAGCATGATAGCTGAACCCATTGTGGTTTCATAAACACAAGAGGCAGATTGGGGAACACAGTTTCAGAAATACTGATATTTTGGGGGAAGAATAGCTCCATACAGCAATACAGATCTGAGTATTTTTCAGGAACATGTGATCCTTCTCTCCTTCCATAGCAAAATGCAACAATCTCTCCAACAACCTCACCAAAATGCAACAACGTCGCCTTCCCTTCCCCCCCTCCCAAAAAAGTGTGCCTTTTATTATTCTTTTTGTTCATGGAAATCTGCATATTTCAATTGGAATCCAGGTTTCCTTCATAGATCCATATCTAATAGCAAATCTAGTGATGAACAATTCACTAATGCATACCTGGGGAAGTCATAAATGAACTTGAGAACGCATTCATTAATTGATTTTGATCTAAATGCAGCAGGAAAATATTTTTACCCAGTGACTGTATCCAAAGCAGGAAAACATTTTTACCCAGTGACTGTATCCAAAACATATTTTGCATGAATTATGTTATAGAGTCTAGCTGGCAGGATAAACTTCTTGAAGTAAGAAGCCACAATCAAATTTATTAATGTATATAACTGTTATTTTATTACTTGTTTTTAATATATATTTCATGCACCCATGAGTGTCCTATTGTAATTATGATGCAACTTTTAGTAACCATGAGACATGGACATTCGCCTTTCCAATAACTCAGTCTCAGCCTCTAACTTTCCCATTTCTTCTTGGAGTTTCTTCCCTGTACTTTTCCCCTTTTTGTCTCTTTTTCTCTTATCTAGAAGATTCAGGTATTCTGTGGTAAACTCTCTTTTTGGTGGCTTGTGTGTTACACATATTGTAATGCTCTGCTTTGTAAATGCTGCAGTATGACAGAATATTTTTGATACACTGATGCAATTTGTAGTGCATGGAGGATATTTGTCTTTCGGATAATTTGGTCTACCAAAAATGTTGCAGTCCTAGTTAAAGAAGTAAAATTTCCTTCTGTCACATCATTCAAAAGTCTTATTAAACGATGCACTGGCAAATACTGCAGTATTAAATCTAGTAGACCATTACTATACCCACCCATTAGTTAATATCTTACACCATTCATCAAATATACTGAAATTCACATAATTTCTGTTAAAAGCAATTAACAGAAAATATGGGCAATATATTCTGTGAAATGTGCTCATTCTTAGTAGTCATTATTTTCAACATTTCCATGCAATTTAGATCTTGTTGCTCATCTTTGTTCTTTATTTTCTCTTTTTCATATAGATTATGCATCTTTATTTTCATTGTTTGATTCTCCTGCCACAACAAAGGGCTGTAGATTCTATGGGGGAACATACCCTTGATGCAATATGGCATTTAATGAGATATCACAGATGTCTATATTAAATATTTCATTTGCAAAAGTACAATATTCTGATTTGGTCAGACTCAGGCTGATAATATGTTAAAGCCAACTGGCTGTCCAAGGAAATTCAAGCTAACAACAGTATTTTTAATTTCTGCTTGTATATTATTAAGCCCAGTTTTAAAAGGCAAATTTTAAATCTGTGTTATTCTACCAACAACTATGAAATGGCCTGTTTTACAGTATTTTAGCTCCATTCAAAAATTTACATATAGATTGATATAGAACATATCTAACATTTGTTAGAATTTCAGCTATTTATAGATTACCTCAAAATATGAGTGCAAAATAATAAGAAGTGTGTTAAATAAAATGTTGGACACTGGTGTAAATATATAGAGAATGAACGAAAATGGAAGGAAAGATGTTCACCAAAGTTTACAAATAGCATATTCCTTAAAAAAAACTGCTATTAAGACCAGCCTTCCACAACCTTATGCTCTTTGAATGCATTGGAATTCAACTCTCAACAGTTCCCAAATTACTGAGAATAATGGGAGATGAAATCCAAAGCATCTTCAAAGTTACCAAGAAGTGGAATTGAGAGGAAATGCTGTTTCAGCAATGGTGCTGATTTCTTCTGCCTGCTTAAAGTTTTGTTTTCTCTATATGGCGCTCCTCTGTTTAACTTGCCCCATTAAATATGGCAATTGTTCTTGTCCTAAATTGACTTAATCATTGGAACTTCCAATCTATATTCTATTTAACAACTACCGTGATCATTTTCAAATACCAGATCACATGCTTCTTCATCCCCTTGCAAAAATAAATAAGAAATCTATTGCCTGCAAGTTACAAGACCTGTGTTTGTTTTTGTATGTGGCCTTTTGTGTTGTCTTCTGTGTCAAAATCCAGCACTTATAGTAACCTTTAAGTGTACTTAGCTCCTTTGCTATTCACTGACTTGTTCTGAGAGTTAAATCCTCTGCTCATTTTTCTCATTCATTTTGCTACCCCTTTCTTCTCTTCAGCTACTGTTGAGGCTATTGAGGCTGATGAAGGTAAATTGGCCAGATCCCTTTCTGTTGTGGTTGCAACAGAAAAGGGCTCTGCTGGGTGTATTCATTCTTTTGCTGTAGCTTGTATAGAGTGTGTGGGTGTTGAGCTAACAATCGTGGCTCAGTATTAACCTCAGTTTACTTGCTTTAAAGGGGAAAATGTTTCTTTTTGTTGTTGATGTTGTTTCTTAAAGTTGCAAAAAAAATGTTCTGATATGTGTCCATGAAGCTTCAGATGCTGAATCAGTGTCACAGAAGGATAAGAAAGCTTGCAATCCAATTAAAGTTATTTGGCAAACAAGCAGTTTCTTTCAGGGGACCAATCTGTTCATCGTGTTCTCTTTAGCTATCTCCAAAAACGGAGAGTACATCAGTAAAATTGAAAAGAATTTCCCCTGTATTGAAGTCCATAGCAAAGTGAATGGGTCTTCTCTGTAATTCAACACATTTTAAAATACCCTTTGGGGGAAAAAAAATCATTGATACAATGAGAGAATGGTAAGACAGTATTTTTTTTTTCCCCAAGCCTTGGGAACTTCCTGTAATTCCACCCTTAACATCAGCATTATTTTACAGGATTTCTGGCACAAATGAATTACTGTCAGAGCAGTTTGAATGCAAAACGTTAAGCTGCATCTCTTAAGCGTACCTTTCATTTTGACACCTATAAAATTCTGTTAGTTATGCAGTTAAGAGGTCTCCAATTTTTTTATGATGAAAAATGTTCTGTGCAATTAGAAAATAACATTTCAAATTGTTTTGCAAGATGAGAAGACTCTCTAAAATTCCCCTTTAAAACAAAACAAAACAAATATATTCAGTTGTATTTTGTTCTTGCCCACATAAAAATGTGAGTTTTTCTTAAGGAAAAAAAAAAGTAATAGCTTTCTGGCAAGACGTAATAGTACCATTTTGGCTTCTCCTATCTATTTTTGCTTTTAAGAAAGTTTTGTTACAGAGGTGGAAAAAGAATCATAGAAATAAGTAAGAGAAAATACAACTGCTTTCTAAATAGCAGTGAGTAAGCTGCTATTTACATTGGAATTCTCTATTCCTGTTGGCAAATTCTACTCTGCGGTGTGCATTCTTGTTGACAGTTTGGCTGTTTTTTTTTTCCTGTGATTTGTGTGACTGTGTTGTGTTTCTAGCATTACTCTCAATGTAAACTGTTAATAATCATTGTCTGACCAGCAGCAGAACACATTCTTCAACACTATGATGTATAAATATGTCTTATTGACATAAAGATTAATTTACAGTATGCTTCCCATTCTGGAAATAGATCTTGTTCAGATTAAACTTCTATTTATTAGCTTGTACTATAATGGAAGTTTTACTTCATCACTATTTTATAATGGTTTTCTCCTTTGGGAAATCAAATAGAGAATGCAATTACAAGTATAGCTTCACTGGTGGCCTCTCCAGGCCACAGGACACCTCCAGTAGCAACACATGCTCCACAGAAATAGACAAACTTCTACCTCACTGCCATTCTTCATACACCTGGTTCATAACTGAATGGGTCATAACTGGCAGCAATGTGGTGAAAATTTAAAGGAAATGTTCTTAAGAATAATTGTTCACCCTACCTTTAGCTCTGAAACATTTCTAAAATTTGGTGGAGAATGGGTGAGATTTTAAACTTGAGTGATATGTGGGAAAAGAGAATGCCAGGGAAAAAAGGACATTTTTAGCCCTTTGACAATTTCCACAAAAGACTATGTTGTCAAAAAGAAGCCAGTGTACAAACTTCAAATGTATTGGGATATCCAGTACTGTACTGAGATAATATTCCATACATGAAAAATATGTTCCAGTTGATACTTTATACTGAGAGAATTCAAATCAATTTCAACCACATATACATATTCATATACATATACATATATACATACATACATACATACACACACACACACACACACACACACACATATATATATATGTGTGTGTGTGCTGTTCAGCTTCCTTCGGGTATTATCCCACGTCATTGTAGTGCTTTCAAAGTTGTAGCAACATTTCAGCAGAATCTCATCTGCCAACATCAGGCTTCTGTATGGATGTGGGTCTCACAGCTTTTGGTTTCAAATTTGAGGCTGGCCTATTCTGATTGGCTGGGAGTTTTGGTCTGTGTTCACTGGACTTGGAGTTTGATTGATTGGTGTTTCTGGTTTCTTCTGTCTGTTTTGTGGCTTTGATTGGCTGGCAACACTCTGTTCCTGTGTTGGAGGCTTTCAGTGCAGCTTGGCTTCGTGTGAAAGGATGGCTGCTATCCATTAGGAAGCCAGGTTTCACCAGGGTGCCTGGTGGGGGGGTGTTCGAGTTGGAGGCATCAGAGGGAGTCTGTTTGACTGTCAATCATTTGGAAGCCTGCACTCTCAAATAGAAAGATCTCCACACCACAAACCAGGCAAACAGCTGAGCACAAACAGACTCCTTCTGATGCCTCCAACTCAAACACCCCCCCCCACCAGGCACCCAGGTGAAACCTGGCTTCCTAATGGATAGCAGCCGTCCTTTCACACGAAGCCAAGCTGCACTGAAGGCCTCCAACATAGGAACAGAGTGTTGCCAGCCAATCAAAGCCACAAAACAGACAGAAGAAACCAGAAACACCAATCAATCAAACTCCAAGTCCAGTGAACACAGACCAAAACTCCCAGCCAATCAGGATAGGCCAGCCTCAAATTTAAAACCAACGGCTGTGAGACCCACATCCATACAGAAGCCTGATGATGGCAGATGAGATTCTGCTGAAACATTGCTACAACTTTGAAAGCACTACAATGACATGGGATAATACCCGAAGGAAGCTGAACAGCACACATATAAGTACCCGCGAAATCTTAAAAAAACATATATATATATACATATACATATACATATACATACATACATACATACATACATACATACATACATACATACATATATATATA
>BLBF01000026.1:22347913-22360762 GCA_015471245.1 Laticauda colubrina
ATATATATATATATATATATATATATATATATATATATATATATATATATATATATATTTGCTAGCAAATTCTTGTTCAAGTAAAGGAGTAACAACTTTATTATTAAACCCTAACTCTTGGACAAGATTTTTTAGAAGTAAATAATTAATAACGTCCTTTTCACTCTTGGCTCTTTAAATCCAATCCATCAGCAATTCTTTGGGAATTTCACAAACTGAATGCCATTTCAGATGGAATAATATACTGTGGATTTCATTTGGCAATGAATGAAAAAAATTGCCACATAATTTGCGAGAGGGGTGTCAATCTTCCAGAACTTTATGCAATTCTCATTTCCATGGCTGTGGTAGGAAAGACATCAGCATGAGAGGAGTTCTACAAACTTTTACCCAAGTTTAATAATACCAGGGACAGCAAAATTGAAAACAAAATCAAAATTCAGAAAATAATTTGCTTTTTCTTTAATAGAAAATATGTTTGGTTAGTCAACTGACCAACAAAAATTGGATCTCCTTACACTCTTTTCTTTTGCTCACATCCATCCAATAACTCTCTCTCTCTTCCCCCCCCCCCCCCCCGTTTTTGTTTGGATTAGCTGGATTCTCTGCATGTTAAAAAATAACTGAGCAGAAATAAGCATAACCAAACATTATTTAAATCTAATATGAAACATTTGATTTTAATTTTATTGAAAATTAGAATAGTAGCAATTGAAAAGTTAAACAGATTGTTGCCCCAAATTCTTCCCATATTCATTTTGAAAATATTAAGAAAAGTGCTTTGATGGAGCCCTTGAAGGGAATAGAAAGTGAGCAGTATCTAGCGAGAGCAATGACGAACTCAATGACAGTGCTAAATGGAAGATTCATTAACTATTTAAAATTCAGTTACTTTCTCTCCTGTTCTTACACTTTCAAAGCTAAGAATGACAAATATGCTAAAACAATTATATTCAGAGTCCATGGCACATTGAACAACCACCATAATTATCTGGGATTAACAGAAGTTTATTGTTTTTGAATAGCATACAATCCATTCTGATTATGCTGAAGACACTGCAAGTCTTCCATGCAATATAGTTAAAAAGTTTTTCTTCAGTGATGAATCTTATAGATACAACACAGGGTCCTTAACAATGGGGCAGCCAATGTACTACAGTAAAGAAATTCAGCTGTTGCATAGCATGCCACCAACTTAGCAACTCCTTTCTTTTCATTTAAAAAAAAACAAATTATGTGTGAGCAACAGTTAAATGTGGCTTTAGTAATAATATTGATGGGAATAAATAGCTTTCTTCTAGATTAATCAGGATTTTTAATAAACCCCAATTTTAAAAAGCCTTAGGGTTTTTTTAAAAAAAAATCTTGGCTCTAAGATAGCAGTTAGTAGTTGTGAATAATTCCTGCAAGAAGAGCAAAACAATGGATGCTATTTGTAGTTTGGACCCTTTATCTTTTAATAGTGATTGAAAACATAGCTATTTGTTATATTTCCCCTCTGGATTTTCCATAGAGAGCAGCATAGCAAGTTTGCTCATCTAGGAGTGTGACTATAAAATGATTGGAAAGAGTCCTTGGAGAGAGTCCTTGGATAAGCCACACTTTTGAAATCTTAATACAATTATTTGTAGAGCCTTTGGAAGTTGCTAAGAATAGCAAAATTGCTAAATTTCATCCATTTATTTCAAAGAAATAAAAATAATCTACGAAATCAGTATACATTCTATCACAAACAAAACCGTGAAGACCTTTCAAGAATCTATAAAGGGAAACCCACTTAAAAAAACAAACCCTATCACCTCATTTCAAAATATTCTTAAAATCCTCATTTCAAATCTCCATTCACATTCACAGTTTATTGTTGGTATCAGACTGGGTTAATCTCAATGTTAGGACCAAACAGATTTCTTGCTATAATTTCAGCAACCATTATGGAAACAAAGGAAATTTCCTACAGGAAATAATTGTGATCGTCAATTCTTGCCACCTCCCAAAGAAAACTCTAGTGAGAATTGGCTTCCAAATCTCAAGAAAATCAATTTTAGTTGTCTTTTTTTCTTTCTTTCTGAACTCTACTTGTCCTGAAAATTGTTCATTTAGCCAAAACTGCAGAACAAAATGCCAGAACTGGATTTTGTTGGGAGCATATTGATCATTCAAGAGACATTGGCTGTTCACCTTTTAGCTGTTTCCAATTACATTCAGAAACTTTAATTGCGTTGTCATTGTTTGTTTTCTTCACTTTGAAGGAATCTCTCGCTCATTGATCAGTAGTAGCTGATAGAAAAACCCAGCCCTTTATTCCTACTGACTTTCTTTCCTGTTTTGTTTTGTTGTTGTTCTTTTCTTCCCCACTCCCTTTTTTCTCTTCAGCTATCAAAGGATTCTCACCACAGCATAAGATCACAAGCTTTGAAGAAGCCAAAGGCTTGGACCGGATCAATGAAAGGATGCCCCCGCGCAGGGATGCCATGCCTTCTGATGCCAACCTGAATTCCATCAACAAGGGAATCTCTTCAGAGACGAACGGCACCGACAGCAATGGCAGTAACAGCAGCAATATCCAGTGACCCATTCTGACTCGCAGGGATATTTTTTTTTGTTTTTGAGCAGGGCACCGTGGGACTGCTGCTCAACAGCAGTTGGATTTTCTTGCCTCTGACAGTAGCTTACCTGCTCTGGGGCCAGATGTTGGATTTAGTTTACAATATCATCTAAGAAGAGATAGTAAACTTTATTTTGGTGGGGTGGGGGTGGAGGTAGAAACACCTCCTTGGACATGCCTTTAAAATGCTTGTAGAGAAATAAACGAAAGCTAATGCTGGTCTATATTGCAAAGTTGGGGGAATGAACCTGTTTTCCTATTGCATTGGAAATCTCTAGATATGTTAACTGAAAGGCCTTTTATTATTATGTTACTGGACATGACAACTTTGTCTGATTTCTTACTAACTATTGTACGTTTACAGTTGCAGCACTATACATGGACAACATCCAAACCATTTTTAACAGAATGATGTACAAACTAAATAAGGAGACTATTTATTGATAATGTTTTGCTACTCTTGTCAGACAACAGCTATCTAAAACAAAATAAAAAATAAAAAATTAGGCAATCTTTAAAAAAATATATAAAAGAAAAAGAGAATGTTGCAAATTTGTTAAAAATGCCAAAAAAAAAGACAATTTAATTTTGTACACATTATGCTTACCTCAGGTTTCTTTAGTGTGCTTGAATACCCTTCTTTAATTATAACATTTACCTTAATTAATTTGGCGGTGAGAAATCTTTTTCATTTATGTTTTTAAGGAAAAAAAACTGGAATAATGATATCCTTTTTTTTTCTTTTACTAGTTTCAGTTTATATTTAGGATTTTTTTTCTTTTTTTCATTCCTTTTTTTTTTTTGGTAAATCAAGTCTTGGTTGTGGCTTGCTGAATTTAAATATTTATGAGTGGTGCATTTTTAAGTATAGTGAACAAGACACCATATTAAGTGCAGTGAAAGCATCTATATTCTGTAAAAAATCTGCCTATGCATGTTTTTTAAGAAAAAAATTGGCTGTATAGGCCTGTATGGGACTGTAATGCGCTTAGTGGTCTGACTTATACTGGAAATGTATGTATACTGGCGTACTTTATATTCTCTAAAAAGAAAATGCTAATGCCTTTGAAATTTTGTAATCAAAAAAGCTTTGAAAAAATCTAAAGGGGAGAGTATTCTTAAAAGTTTTTAATATAAGCTTGTCAGTGCACATATAGATGGTTAGCATGTTTAGCAAACCTTGTGAAATTTAAACTAAGTTTGTAGTTACATGTGAAACTAAATGCATGAGAACTGTTAACGTCATGATGAGTTAGTCATTTTGTTACGTTCTGTCATGTGCCACAAAATGTGTGATTTTTTTCACTTTTTTTCCCTTTATATATCAGTTACGGGTTACAACTGGTTCAGTCTTAAAGGAGGAGGAAAAACCAACAAAACAGTCCACTTATATTTTTTATCAATTGTATAAGTGCCCAAGTAATTCACTACAGCCTACAGCCTTGCCTTTGTAATTTGACTTATGAAATGTTGGCAATCAAAGCATGCACTTGTAACAATGAAAAAAAAAAGCATTTTATATTACTACTCAATAAAAATGTGCATGAACCTAGAAGATCTCTTGTTAAATCTCCAATATGTGATAGTACATATTCAACACTCGCTCAGGTTTCTTTGTGAGGGGACCTTTTTATTAATTGGTTTGTGTGTTACCTGTCCTAGTCTACAAGCTCTCTGACTTGCCCAAAAGAGTGTCTTTGTTGTTTTTTAAGATGACTAACAAGTCTTTATATAGGAGGTCCAATAAACCAAGAGTGACATTCCTGAAGAAGGATAGTCTATTGACAGTAGGAAATTGCATATCTGTTTCACAGAGATATGTTTTAAAATTTTAGGAAACTGAATGTGGGATCTTCTACTTTCCACATTTGCTGTTGTTTATTGAATCTGCCTAATAATCTATGTTCAAGTGACATCATTGTTTAATGTTTATAAATAAAACAGTATAATGCAATAAATAAATAGCACAGGAAACCTGAAAAAAATCCACCCTACCCATGAAAAACAGGCATTTCAAATAAAATTCTTTTTAGAATTATCAGTATGCCTTTCATTAATTCACAAATGTGAAGAGCATCTTTGTAACAGGAAAAATGTGTCTTGCTTTAAAATCCCAAGCCAGAAATTCTCCTATTCCCTCTTAAAATAGAATGGCCTTTCCAAATTTTCTTCTTTCCATGTTCTAATGGCAGGCAGTGAACTATTTTGCCCATCCTAAGAAGTGAAATCCAAATATTTGGATCCCATATTGCATAGATACTGACATTTGGTGAACCCGTTATTATTTTCTTTGTCCTTATCCCATTCCTGACACATCCTATTTTGTTGTATTTGTGACAGATATAGTCTTCATTTCCTCCAGAAGCTCACTGTGGTTTTCATGGGAAGTCAATTAGGTTGTAAAAAAGTGAATGACTCAAAATTAATTACTAAGTCCAAGGTTTAAAGCGGATTTGAACTTAGGTCTGCAGTCTAGTCCAGTCCTGTAACCTAATGCCGCACTGGCAACCATTTACACAATGGATGTGGATAGTAAGTGCATGGATCTCCTTTGCTTGATTGCTTCAATAGATTAATTTGTTACAGCATACTACATATTTGTTATGTTAGTATTTAAATATATTTTCATGTTCTTACATTTTTAGGCAATAAGAATGTAAAACTTTTGTTTTCTATTTAAATGAAACTGGAACCTCACCAAATTTATAGATACTATATTTTTTTTTTCTGTGCACAGAGATTCCAGCTTCAGTCTTGATGTAGTTACGTACAACTTTTAATTTCATATCAGAGGCCATCTGCAACAAATATCATACTTTTCATTAGTACTGTGTGGAATTAGACAAAGCATAATCCTTTTTGCCTTTGTATTTTTTTACATCTCGCATTCTAACTAATCCCACTAAAACTAGCACAAGTCCTGCAATTCCTGAAAGGAATGAAGCCTCTGACGATTTCATAAAATGGGTTGATCTATCTCCCTCAAGTCATTATTTTAATATAAACAAAAACAATGAGATAAGTTCTCCTGGAGTACATATAATAAGTCACAATTGTCTAAGTTGAAACTTTTGATGAGGTAGTCTTCAATTTATAACTGCAATTGGCACTGGATTTCCAGTCATAAATTGTTACAGTTTTAAGTCAATGACCAGACCAAATTTTGTTATTTATTTTGCACCAGTCATTAAGTGAATCATCATAATCACTGAGCAAATATCACAGTCATAAGTACAAATAATTCTTCCGAATTGGTGTTTTTTGCCAGCAAATTGTCAAAAAATGCTGGAAACCAGCAAAAATGTGCAAATCACAATCCTGTATGGTGCATGAAACTGCAACTGGTTGTAAAGGCAAACCATTTACCAAGTACCTGGAAATGCAGTCGTGTAATGGTGGGGGGGGGGCAATATTTTATGGTTTTAGTGCTATGTGGCCAATCATAATTTCAAACAGTTGATAACAAGCAGTCATAAGTCAAGGACTACCTACGCACTATGCTGAAACCACCGAATTGTATTACAGAAAAGAAGTTTGCATACTTCCTTTCTTGAGAGTAGATAACTGTATGTTAATCCCTTCAAATCTCAAATTTAGGACAAATTATTTCAAAGCTAATCAGAATCAAACATATTCCTTAGTTCTTGTTTTGATGAATGGCTACATACCTCCAAGTCTGCTGTGAACAAATCTGGGCAGGTTTTCAGAATGGTTTGCCATTGCCTTTTCCTTGGACATGACAGGCCAAAATCACCCAACTAATTGCCTATTGCAGGACTAGAGGTTATACTCACCTAGTTTGTAGCCTGGTACCTTTACTACTAAACCAAATTGGCTCTGTCTAATTCTTTTTAAACAAGTCTGTTCCAAGCCTTCACACCCTTGCACACCTGCTCTCGCATCCTAGACAAATAGCTGTGTAATGTTTATTTGAAAACCTTCAGTAACCTCACAGGCTGAATAATTCACATCTTTTAGCTTAATTGGCTAAAAGTTCCCATAGCCAGGAAATATCTTCTAATATTGAGTTAAGATCTCTTTGTGTACAGATCTCTATTGATTCTTGCCCTATCCTCAGATGTTATAAAGAACAATCCACACCCACTTACCTATAATGGCCCTTCAGGTATTGAAAAGTGTCATTTCTCCATTTAGCCTTTTCTTCATCAGGCTAAGTATAGCAGTTCTTTTAATCATTCTGTACAAGATTTGGTCTCCAAGTCCATTATCATCTTCCTTAATCTTCTTCTCTGCACTCTCCAGTTCTTCTGCTTTTTTTGTATTGTTATGACCAAAATTGGACACAATTCCACATGTGGTCTAACTAGTGCAGCAAAAAGCAGAACAATCACTTCCCATGATCTTGACACTATACCTATATTAATACAAGCCATGATTGCACTGCTTCATTTTGCAACTGAAGCACACTGTTGGCTCATGTTAAATTTGCTATCCACCAGAATGCCAAGATCCTTCTCACTAGTACCACTCCAGTTTTTGCCTCTTTTGTATCTTGGTCTAGTTTTCCCAACCTTAAAGTCTATCAAGAACCTTTTGATTCCTGAGCCTGACTTCTGAGATGTTACCAATCTTCATCCTTGGTAAAGAGGGAATAAGTACTATTTACCAAGTTAATTTCTGTTTTGTTTTTTCCAGTTCTAAATAATAACTTATCACTGAAAAATATGAATGTGAGATACTAAGGTCACACATGTTACAGTCACTCTGTCCCAAACATGCCACACTTTCTCCTCCTGTATTTTTGGAACAATGAAATTATGCAGACAGATTACTGCACAGGAGCATCTGTCACCATAAGGTACTGAGTGTTCCATTGCTTGATATTTCACACTTTGAATTCTGCAGTAGAGGCACCACCAAGATCTGTAGCATATGGAAAGAGAACAATGGTAGGCACCCTTCCCTGATCACAGAAAACCACACTCTGTAAACAGCTTGAGAAAATTCAGGGCACAGCATCACCAATGCACTATATCAGGGGTGTCAAACTTAATTTCATTGAGGGCTGCATCAAGGTTGTATTTGACCTCGGGGGCTGAGTGGGTGTGGGACATCACTCATGTTGGGGTGAGTGGGACATCACTCATGTTGGGGCACCCTTTCCAGGTTCCGTTTTCAGCTGTGATGTCCTGCAGTGCTCTGCCAGTGAAGACTGAGGATGGCCTTCCCAAGCTCCATTTTTTTTTGGCAGAGCATTGCAGGAGGATGTCACAGCTGAAAACAGCTTGGGAGGGCTGCATATGCCCCCCCCCAGCTCCATTTTTTCTGGCAGAGACGCCGTTGGCTGGTCCTTCACTGTTTTCAGGACAGCCCCACAGGCCAAATCTAAGCACCCACAGCCCAGATCCAGCCCATAAACCTTGAATTTGACACCCCTGCACTATACCATAGACTCAGCTATGTAATTTTCATATATGTTTTAGGATGTTCCATGCGGTTTTTGTAAGACTTTTCAAGATTTTATATTTCAAGATTCCACACTTAGTTGTTCTGCACTGATTAGTGGTAAGTGAGGGCTTTTTAAAGCAGCTGGCAGAAATGTTGAGAGCTAAAGGATAGTTTTGTTACTTATACACTAGATTTGCACAATGTTCTTGGTTAAAATTAGTTAAGCCTCTGTCCCACTGCACTAACGGATGCAAAGAGGATGTAAAACATTTAAAAAAGCTTGCCATCCATTGGAAAACGCTATGCATCTGTTGTGTACTCATTGCATACCTGTTTCATACGCTCTATCCGTCAAGTATCCATCCACTGCGATTTCATCCGTGCAAGAAGTTTTGAGCTGCACAAAACTTTGTGAACGGATGAACTTTCCACTGTGTACGATGTAAATCCACGACATCCGAGCAACAAATGTTCTATGTCCATTTATCATCCATTAAACATCCGCTGTATCCTCTCTGCATCCTCTGGGCATCCTCGCAACTCACATCCACTGCAGCTGAAAACGGAAAGAGGGAGGAAACAAAAGGTACACGGAACGTCTACACAGCGTTAGTAGCATGGAAATAGAAAGGATGCACAGTGAACAGTTTGCATCCTATATACATCCACTAGGCTTCCTATGAACATCCGTTTAACATCCCCGCTACATACTACCCACGTCCATTCTTTTCCGTTCTTTTCTGTTCTGTTTATGCAAATTTTTGCCACTTTTTGGAGCAGATGACAACAGATGGAGCCACCCCCGAAATTTTGCTCATCCGCTGTGTCCTTTATGCATATGTTTTGCGTCCGTCGGCCAGTGGGACCTAGCCTTTAGTTTGTGACTCTGAATATTGTATAAGCCCAATCACTGTAATTACTTTGCTTTGAGATGTGGAGCAAACCCAATAAATTTCAGTTTAACTAACTGTGGGTTTACATACCATGTGAATATGGCCCCTAGCAGGAGTGAGATTCTACCAGTTCTCACCTATTCACTAGAACCAGTTGTTAATATTCTAAGCAGTTCGGAGAACCGGTTGTTCGAAGAAATTACTGGCCTAATCCTGTAAGGAAGGTAGGAAAGAAACATTCTGGTGTTGCTTACAGAAACTGCCTCTCCTTTAATCCTTATTACATTCTTGACAGGACTCGACTTCCTGTCTCAGGAATGTTTCTGGAATTTTTTTGCCCTCCTTTGCTGGTACTTTGCTTGTGTGGAGTGACCATTCAAAGTTACAATGGCGCTGAAAAAAGTGACATGACCATTTTTCACACTTACGACTGTTGCAACATCCTCACAGTCACGAGAGGCCAGGTGAGGAGATGCGTGCCTCGATGTGAGTGATGTTGAGTTACCCACACCCAGCCAATAACATGACCACCAAGCCATGATCACCAAGCCACGCCCACCATCTAAGCCACAGAACTGGTTGTTAAAAAATTTGAATCCCATCCTTGCCTTCTAGGACAACTTATGAGCTTTATATTCTTGCTCAATTAGTTCATGTCCCCTTCTCTCCTCCCCAATATTTTCTCCTCTAAAACTAGCATCATATTTCAGACCAGTGGTGGGATTCAATCTTTTTTAAAAACTGGTTCAGTGGATATAGCTTGGTAAGTGTGGCAAGGAAAGGATACTGTAAAATCTCCAGTCAGAGGTGGTATTTGCCATTTCTCTGAACTACTCAAAATTTCTTCTACCATTTCTCCAGAACTGGTCAGAACCTGTTGAATACCACCTCTGCTTCAGATGTTGACTCAGATAAAGGACCCTGGTTCATATCTGCTACTAAGCCAATGCCAACTAAAGCACACTGCATGAACCACTTTGTGTTCAACAACTTTTGAGCCTGTCTCCCAAAGTCTAGCCTGACAACACAGCTGCATTAGGGGAATGGAGGTGCTTCCTATAACGAGCTCACAGAATGGGGGACATTATTTGCTATATGTTTATATCCATGTTACCGCAATCTGGAAATAATCCTACCATGTTAACTTAGGGAAAGGATCTAGATGTTGGTTGAAACTAGCAGTAATTATCATGATGTGCTTGAAAAAAGTTATTTGAATTTGTTAATCATCCACTCATACAGGAGGCTTGCCAAGTTCTAGAACCCAGCTCATTTAGCCACCAAATAGCAATAGCACTTAGACTTATATACCGCTTCACAGTACTTTTACAGCTCTCTCTAAGCGGTTTACAGAGTCAGCATCTTGCCCCCAACAATCTGGGTGCTCACTTTACCCACCTGGGAAGCATGGAAGGCTGAGCCAACCTTGACCCTGGTGAGATTTGAACTGCCAAATTGTAGGCAGCCGGCAGGCAGTCAGCAGAAGTAGCTGCAGTACTGCCCCCTAATCACTGTGCCACAATGGCTCATGTTGGTGATGTCACTAAAGACATATCAAGATTTGGACTGTTCTTTCTGAAATTCATCTTAGAGGGCTCTAAGGGTACTTCTTGGATCAAAGTTCACAATGATTGAGTTCCTGTAACACACTGACTTAAAGAGCTTGGTTCCTGGGAATCTGATCTTGTTACACACTATTTTCCACCACTTGATAAATGTAGGGCATCTGAGTTGAGTAAGCCTTAAGTGCCGTGAAAAAAGGGCAAAATAGCAAACACACTCAATAATGAAGCTTTTGGGCTTAGCATATTGTGTGAAGGCTGCCTTCCTCTTCTCCCCTCTCTCTCAGTTTGGCGAAACTATTAACAGAATAGGGAAGTGTGTTGGGGCCATGGTCACAGAGGGGTATTTTGTGCAGAAAGCTGATTTGTTTGAAAAAGCAGAGCCAGACCAACTGCACAAATATCTCAAGCAGTTATTCCTGGTTTTAAATATATAATCACACCAAAATAAACATTTGCTCCAGCTTCAAATTCAGCAGTGCAAATATAAACTATTTTTAACTAATATCTCCATCAAAGGTGGGGACTATTAGCTTATCTGAACCAGTCCAGAGAATCTCCTAGATTTCAAAGAATTCAGAGAAAACAATTTTAATTTAAATTTGATTTTTATCTCCCAACCCCCCATCCCCCCCAAAAAAATAAAATCTTGCAATTTTCCAGAATGAAATATTTAAAAACAACTTAATAAAATTGTCGGTTATTGTCAAATAAATATACACTTTATTTCTTGGGCTGCAGACCCAACGTCTGAGAAAGGTAAAAATAAAATTATAATTTGCCTCTTTGGCTGTATTTTAACTCTTTAGGACAATATCAGCTGAAGATGTTTCAAAAAATAAATCTGAACTGTTTGAGAAGTGGTTGCATTCTTTATGAATTTTATGAATGTTCTTATGAATGTTTTGCTCGAGATGTGCTGATTCCTTCTATATAAAAACCACTCTTTTATAGACAAACTTGAACCAGGAGCAAATGTCGAACTGTGTGCTGCCTTATTCACAGATTACCTACTATTAATTTAGGTTTTAGAAAGAAGTAGAAAAGCAGTAGAAAATACACAAAATAGCAGCCTAAAACCGGATCAAGTAATCATATGTTTAGAAAAATGTCTCTGAAATTTACATACCAAAGCTCTGGGGGTTTTTTATTAACATCTCTCACTTCTTATTTTACAAATTGTGGTAACTTTAAGATGTGTAAAATTATCTTAAAGCATCCATTTTGTTCTCTCAAACTTCCAAAATGTAAAACATCCAAATCCATTGGAGACTAAAAAGAATAAAAAATGAAATCCTATTCCTGACTGCAAATATGTGTGTGTGTGTGTGTGTGTGTGTGTATAAGTTTTCGCGGGTACTTACATGTGAAGCTGAACAGCACATATATATGTCTTAAATTGATAATTAATTTAAGGCTTTTAGAAATTTGTTTTGTCATAGCCAGGGCATACATTTTTTTTTTTCTCCCAATGTTCCTTGTGGACTGTGTTTTAGCTTTAATGGATTAGAGCAAAAATGTCAGACTCACAGAGCAAAATATTTTATGGGCAACCATGATAAATAGTTTGATAGCTTGATACATACACAGATATCAAAGTTCAGTGATCTGTGAATAGCAATGCTACCTCAGATTTTTCTTTTCCTCATTTAATTGAGACTATGCTTTCCATTCACAGTTATGTTTAAGCAAAGTCAGTTGCCATAGTGACACCAGAGCTTTCTAAAAGTATCCGTTCCTGTCCAAAATTTCATTTTGAAATTAACTGTTTAGTTGAACCATAAAGAGATGCGAACCTTTAGATATTGAACTGATCTCACCACAGATGTTAAAAAGGTCAAAATAATTCTTACCATTTACCTAGTGCTTTAGCACTTGATATTCTCACATTTTTCCAACCTTTGATGCAAATTCTGGAAGACAATGCATTTGTCCTTTTGATTTCGAATGCATTTGATCATCTGTATTCCTGCCGGAATTAGTTCCAGGAAAGGGCACAAAAACAAGTACCTTAACTGAAATTTGGCACAAATGTACTCTTTCAAAGGGCAATTGTCACATTCCATTCTGAAATAAGAGTATAATGGTGCTGGGGATGAAGAGAGACCCTTAATACAACATAGTTTCTGTAAAATGTACCATACTGCATTTCCTCATGGCATTTCTGGACTTTAATTCCTTTGCTTTATTAAAAAAAAAAAAAAAAAGCATGAGTCCCATAGGAAAAAATAAACATCAGCTTTCCCAAATCATATTCCAGATATGAACATCACATTGATAAGCAGAGGAAGACATATACAACAAACAAACAAATAATAAATAAATAGATAGATAGATAGATAGATAGATAGATAGATAGATAGATAGATAGATAGATAGA
>BLBF01000026.1:22360772-22385883 GCA_015471245.1 Laticauda colubrina
AGATAGATAGATAGATAGATAGATAGATAGATAGATAGATAGATAGAAAATGAGGGAGGAGGGGTTTAGTTCCCAGTGACTCCATTAGAAATTCTACTCCCATTGTAAATATTAAATCTTGGTTCAGTCTGAGATCATAGGGACAAAAACTTTATTCCACAGAATCTTTATGGAGACCTTCAACTTGCCTCATAGAGATTTGATCAGTGGTGGGATTCAAAAAATTTTACTACTAGTTCTGTGGGTGTGGCTTGGTGGGCGTGGCAGGGGAAGATTACTGAAAAATCCCCATTCCCATCCCACTCCTGAGGGAAGGTTACTGCAAAATCCCATTCTTTCCCCACTCCACTAACCTGCTTTCCAGCTCTGTTCTCCTGTGCAGGGCAACAAAAGAAAACCCAGCCGATCAGTTGGGACTCAGGAGGCAGAGAATAAATGGAGGTGGGACCAGTCAAAAGTGGTATTTATTTGTTCTCCAAACTACTCAAAATTTTCATTACCGGTTCTCCAAAACTGGTCAGAACCTGCTGAATATCACCTCTGAATTGGATACATTATGTTCTTTTTCCTTTCCCTTTTCTCCAAACTAGATATCCCAATGTTGGGGTGGAGAGCCAGGGTGGGGGTGGGAGTCAGCTCTTAAAAGGATGGATTCCTGCTAAATAATTTAAGAGAAAGATGTCCATGGGACAGGAGCTCTTCAGAAAACATGTCCTATTAACAAGAATAAAAACAAGCCCAAAATATCCTACCTCCCCCTAAAAAGTGTGAGGTTAAAATAAGAAACACACATATACATACGCAAGAGCTTGAAAATCACATCATCTTTCATTTTATGGATTGATAATTGGTTAAAAAGAAAGGAAATTCATGTGCCATCTTCTCAATTGAGGGAAGTTAGAAATGAAGTCTCTTGCGGATGTGAGTTGGAACTGATGCTTTCTAATTTGTTCATAAATGAACTTGATTTGTGGGTAACTAGTAAGCTGGTCTATTTGTAGGTGCATTAAACCATACATGCTAAAAGATGACTGAGAAGAATTCCAGGATATATTTCAGATGGGTAAGTAGCCAAGTAAATGGGGAATGCAATTCAAGGAAGCATAAAATGATACACATTGAGGGGTATGGGAAATGGAAGAAAGGCATAGATATTGAAGACTGTCTGTAATTAACCTGCAGTGAGAAATTTTAATAATAGTCAATGATCCAACAATGTTGTACAGCTACTGTGGAAAAGATAAATTCTGCCTGCAGAATCATTAAGGAAAGATCTGAAAATAAAAATGACAGCAACGCATGTCTCTAATTGAAACTATGTTACATCAACATGCAAAAATTTTGTCTAAACCTCTGGTCACCACACTTGAAAAAGGATGCAAGAGAACTGAAAAAAGTGCATAAAATGACAACCCAAATGAACAAAGAAAAGGCTAGAATTTTGAGGAGCCTAGTAGGAGAAAAAGAAAACCAATCAGACATGTGATGGGGTGCCTAAAATGATGGATAAAAAACCTTAAAAGGGAAAGATTTCACTGATTTATGTGGTTCTCTTCCAGAGTTGCTTAGTGTTTTCCAGGAATATAAATAAAGATGTTTATTCTGGACATTAAATAAAATGAAAAGTAAACTAGCAGCTACACAGCAGCCAAGCTCATTAGAGCCAGTATCTAGGCCTGGGCATATGCAGTAAACTCAGATGAGATTGTTTTGGTATGGATGTGTTGTGTTTTCTAAACCCCTGGAGCACTGCAGCTAAT
Source organism: Laticauda colubrina (assembly GCA_015471245.1). NCBI lineage: Eukaryota > Metazoa > Chordata > Lepidosauria > Squamata > Elapidae > Laticauda > Laticauda colubrina. Next base: position 22,362,533 of record BLBF01000026.1, read on the forward strand.
TTAAGCCCAATTTGGGATGATGGAATGTTTTCAAAATAAAAGCCACAGCAAGAGGCAAACCCCACATTATGTTGGTGTATTTCTTTGCCATTTTTTTATGTAATAGACTGCAATTATTATTGTTATCATTATCGTTATCATTATTATTCGCACAGTCAATGTTCAGATTGGGTTTGGCATTTTTGTCTACCGATCGAGTCCTTACCATGGACCTGGGATAGGCAAATCTGGATGGTTGATGGTGTTACAGATATTGCCATAGGGTGGTGGGAGCTGTTCCAAGTAAAGCTGCCTTTTTTATTATTTATTATTGTTATTATTTACCATGGGACTGCAGTTACACAGGTTTATGAGGGAAAAGTTTCTCCTCCAGAAATATCAAATTGCTAACTAAAGCATACAAAACTTTTGCCAGACTAATACTCAAATACAGCTCATCAGTCTGGAATCCGCACTGCATTTCAGACATTAATACAATCAAGCGAGTCCAGAAGTATTTCATGAGAAGAGTACTGCATTCCTCTGCTCGCAAAAGAATATCTTATATCAATCACCAGGCTTGAGATTTTGGGCTTGGACAGCCTTGAACTACGCTGCCTACAGTTAGACTTAAGCGTAGCACACAAAATTATCTGCTACAATGTCTTACCAGTCAATAACTACTTCAGCTTCAACCGCAACAATACAAGAGCACACAACAGATACAAACTCAATGTAAACTGCTCCAAACTTGATTGCAGAAAGTACAACTTCAACAGAGTGATCAATGTCTGGAATGCACTACCTGACTCTGTTGTTACATCCTCTAACCCCCCGACTCTTTTAACCTCAAACTAACCACTATTGACCTAACCCCATTCCTAAGAGGTCTGTAAGGGACGTGCATAAGTACACCATCATGCTTACTCTCCCTGTCCTATTGTCCCCATTTATTTGTACCTATTTCCTATATTCTTACTCATGTTTATACTTATATCTATTACCTTGTAAACGATTGACAAATCAAATAAAAAAATAAATAAATAAAAATTAATAAAGTGACTTTTTAATAACATAGACAATGGAACCACCATGCTCTTCTCTGTGAGGCAGAACCTCAAGGTTTTCTTGAAACTCTTGTGTCTACTCATATCAATGCCTTGTGATGGAGCAATGACAATGAAAGAGAAGAAAAATAGAATGCACACATGTTTGGCTTCTCCATAAACCATTCATAACATTTTACATTTCATAAATCTGAGAATAAAGAGGAAGGATAACAAAGAAGCAAAGTTTGCCTTGAGGATGTGGTAGCAGTGTTTTGAAGTGCTGTCAACTATCTTCACAGATAAGGAAAAAGGAGGGTTAGTGTAAGAAATGCAGGTGTAAACATGACAGCAGGTCATCAACAAACATTTCTGACTAGGTTTCTGGCAAGAATCTCTATATAACATGCCAAAATCAATATGGATTTGTTGTGAAAACAGCAACACCATACCTGAGGGAAGAGTAACTGACTGCAGACCATCAGGTTAGAGTAGCCAAGTGTTAAAAGGACATAGATGATACAGGACAGAAATGTGAGCTTTTGAACACAGATATATTACATATTTCTATATTTGAAATTAAAATAATTATTTTATCAAAGCATGTTGACTGGAAGAGAGAGAGAGAGAGGTTATTGATGGTGCCCACAAGAGGCTATTGATGAGCCTTTGGAACAGCTCACCCCATGAAATTCAATCAGCTCCCATTTTATTGGTCCTGGAAAAGTGAGTCTTTTTATATGGTAACTGTGTGGATTTAACCGAATGTTAACTGAATGCTAACTGTGTGGCAGTATAAACATCCATGCAGCATTCCCTCAACTAATTAAAAAGGTCCTTCAGACTAGCTGTGATTTAACTTGCTTCCAGAAGCCATTAAGATAAGGGTTAATCTGTTTACAGCAGTGGTGGGATTCAAAAAATTGTATTACCGGTTCTGTGGACATGGCTTTGTGGGAGTGGTGTGGCTTAGTGAGCGTGGCAGGGAAAGGATACTGTGAAATCCACATTCCCTCCCCACTCCTGGGGGAAGGTTTCCTGCAAAATCCCATTCCCTCCCCACCTGACTAACCTGCTTTCCAGCTCTGTTCAACTGTGCAGGGCAACAAAAAAAGACCCAGCTGATAGCTGGGGTTCTGGAGGCAGAGAATAGATGGGAGTGGGGCCAGTCAGAGGTAGTATTTTGAACTACTCATAATTTCCACTAATGATTCACCAAACTACTCAAAATTTTTGCTATTGGTTCTCCAGAACTGGTCAGAACCTGCTGAATCCTACTTCTGGTTTACAGGTAGTCCTCAACTTACAACAGTTCTCTTAGTTTTTTAAATTCAATTTTCAGTTCATCAACAAGTAGTGCCATTGTAAAAAGTTTTTTTAGACAACCCAAATATTTTTAGTCTTTCAAATAATAATTTCCAAAAGTTCCAAAGTCACCAAGCAATCCTAATACACACAGTCTGTTTTATTTAGCACTTTCTTCTTTTTATATTTTCTCTTCCTGGGGTTATAGTTCAGTTATAAAGCTCCAGTTAAAATATATCTTTTAGAAGTTTTGTTACAGTTTTGCTCTAATCTTATAAATTCCAAGCAGCCTCCTTCAAGAAAATTTTAATATTAATTCTTTTCCTCTCCCTTCTCACTTATAGCAAAAAAAGTTTTGTTTTTTTTCAATGCTCAAAGATCTTTATTGTCCCCTTGGCTTCAATTTTCAATTTAATTACCTGCTGATGCCAAAATGGGTTTTTCCAATTTCTCCATTCATTTGCTATCACTGTAAGGAAGGAGAGAGAGAAAAAACAAACTTTCCCTTTTTACTTTCATTCACCGCTTTTTCCGTCTTCGTCGGGAACGATGTATCTTTAATAAAACTTAAATTCCAGGGTATTTAAATATTACTTGTCATCCCGGTTAGCCAAAAACTTTCACTTTCTCAGCTTCCTCCTGCACATTCTTATCCGGATGAAAGCTTCTTTGTGGCGGCCATTGCTGATCGCCGCTCCACCACTTTCGGAAAAAGGAGTTAAGCCAGCTGAGGAGGAGGGTTTGTGATTCCCTCAGACCCCTGCTGAGTCTCCCCTATCTTCAGTTACCTCTATGGGATAACTATAGCCCCCAAATCCAGCTGGATCGGGGGCACTCCAGCGGTGAGCGCAGCAGGAACCGTGCACGATCATGGATTCCTGCTGCCACCGAACCCTTGCAAACCAGAAGTCAACAGTTCTCTTAGTTATTCAAAGTTACAATGGCATTGAAAGAAGTGTCTTGTGTGACCATTTTTCACACTTACAGATCATAATTCAGCTTGGCAACTGATACATTTGTGATGGTTGCAGTGTCCCAGAGTCATGCGATCCCCTTTTATGACCTTCTGACAAGCAAAGCCAATGGGGAAGCCAGATTCACATAACATCCAATTTAATAACTGCAATGATTCACTAGTCATAAGCAAGAACTACCTGCACTTTATTGTAAATAACAAATTAAAATTTGGGGGGAAATGAATTCAGTATTATGATGTGTCCATTCATGCAATTTACAACTGGGTTAATCTTAAGTCATCATTTTGTTCTTTCACCTACATTGCCATTAAACTCAAACATTGAGATAAAATTGGTTTATCTGCACCTTTTGCATTTCTAACCTATCAAAAGTATGTCATTTATGGAAGGCTGAAGGGGTTGGATATTCAAACTGAAGCAACTTCTTTATTACCATATTGCCTGCTGGGATATTTTTAACTCTCAGTATTTTTGAAGCTATTTTGTTTTAGACATATTGTAGTGTCCTGTTGATTTTTTTTTTTTTAAATATACACATATCGTACTTTTTTAAGCAGGTGAACAGGTTTAGTAAGAAAGTAGGAAAGACCAGGAGGAAAGGAGGGGCACTTTTCCCCTTTTTATTTTACTTTTTTCTCATCTATTTTATTTGACTAGTCTAGCGCTTACCCCAAAAAGCAAATTCTGGCAGCTCACAGCTAGAACACGCAAACAAGAATGACTTGCATAGAAATTTGAATAGGAGACTTAGTAGGGAATGGCCCAAGCAATATGGACAGAAAGGAAAGCATTATAAGTAGTCCTCAACTGATGATCACCACTGAGCCCAAAATTTATGTTATTAAGTGAGAAATGTAAGTGAATTTTGCCCATTTTATGACTTTTTTCAACCCATTTGTTCAATGAATCACTGCAGTTGTTCAATTGGTAACATGGTTGTTGTGAGAAACTGACTTCTTCACTGATTTTGCTTGTCAGAAGGTTACAAAAGGGGATCACACGGCCCAGGAATACTGCAAGTGACATAAATATAAGTCAATTGTCAAGCATCCTAATGTAAGTCACATGACCATGGGGTTATTGCAACGGTCGTAAGTATGAAAAATGGTCAAAAGTCACTTTTTTCAGGGCCGTTGTAACAATGAATGGTCACTAAATGAACTGTTGAGTTGTGTGTTGTGATTTGCAAAGATTGCACAATGCTTGTCTGCAGAAGAAATGATTACTACCAAACTGCCTTCAATCGAGGACCTGTATACTGCACGAGTCAAAAAGAGGGCTGTGAAAATATTTACAGATATCCCAGACATAAACTGTTTCAACTTCTACTCTCAAAACGATGCTATAGAGCACTGCACATCAGAACAACTAGACACAAGGACAGTTTTTTCCCAAATGCCATCACTCTGCTAAACAAATAATTCCCTCAACACTATCCAACTATTTACAAAGTCTGTGCTACTACTGTTAATCTTCTCATCTCTCTTTATCACCCATCCCTCCCAACTTGTGACTGTATGACTATAACTTTGTCACTTGTATTCTTACGATTTATATTTCATAGTATGATTTGATTGCTTATTGTACCCTATGACTATTGTTATATCTGATGATTCTTGACTCTCGACGAATGTACCTTTTCTTTTATGTACACTGAGAGCATATGCACCAAGACAAATTCCTTGTGTGTCCAATCACACTTGGCCAATAAAGAATTCTATTCTATTCTATTCTATTCTATTCTATTCTATTCTATTCTGTTCTGTTCTGTTCTGTTCTGTTCTGCTCTGCTCTGCTCTGCTCTGCTCTGCTCTTCTCTGCTCTGCTCTGCTCTGCTCTGCTCTGCTCTGCTCTGCTCTGTTCTGTTCTGTTCTACTCTACTCTACTCTACTCTACTCTATCCTATTCTTCTAAAGATACCCCAAACTACACCTGCTCTTAGTGCAAACTCATTTCTTCATTGGAAGAGTAGAGAACATATAGCAGACTCAAGAAGAAAGTTGTTGAGAAATGCATGACAGAAGACCTTTCTGGACAAGAAAAGCTTCCCAAGAGACACTGATGTGTCATACATGGATGAATGTGACAACCCTATCCCTCTCAAAAAAAAAAAAAAAAGATCAGAAATCACTCGATGCCAGTGGAACTTAAATAAACCACACAGCAGAGAATTATAGAAGATACGTAGGCACCTGTGGAATAGAATATGAAGATTTATGCAGAAGACCAGCATGGGCAGTTAGAGCTTTGCTAGTTCGTATAATACACCAGTAGTGATACTTAAACTTCAGGACATTAAACCTTAAAAACATGGAAGGAAAAAATGTGCATAATTGGTATATTTTAAATTGTGCCACATTAATCTCATCCTTAATTTTGAGAGTTAATAGTAGAATGTCATAGACCCAGTTAACCAAACCTCAGCAAGCCTTTCAGCTAAATGTCCTACAATATTCTCCTCCACAAAATGGTAAAAGATAGAGCAAATGATGCTCCTTTTAGATGAGCTCACCGTGGGCTGAATGGCTGAACCCAAAAAGTGTTTTTTAATGGTTCCATTTCAGCTTGGAGAGTTGTACATAGACACAATGGAGAGGCCACTTGAAAATGGCCCAGAACTGTAATGGGTAGCTCATGCTTTAGGTGACAGAGAAAAGATTCAGAATGTAGGCTTGAGCAGTGGGCTGAAATGAGTAGGACAGAATTTAACTTCGAAAAATCAAAATATATACATCAGGGTCAGAAACCTCTACAAGTATAGGATACAAGGTATAAAAAGCTCATCTGTAACACTTGGGGAAGAGATCTGGTTGTGATGTTATGCAAAATGCAAATGCTAAAAAAGCAAATATTATCTTGGGGTGCATGAACAGGAGTATGGTGTCCAGATCACAGGAAGCAATTCTTCTACTCCACTCCTCCACGGTAAAACACTGTGTCAAATTCTGGGTATTGTGATCCAAAAAGAACAGTAAACAAGTTTGGAAAAAAGATGGAGAATGATCTGGAAACCAAGCAACATGAGAAAAAGTTAAAGTTCTCTAAGGTTAACCAATTGAAAATATGACTAGGGGAGATAGGACAACAATTTTGAAATATCTGAAAGGTTGGCACACAGAAGATGGAGGAGACTTATTATCTCTTGCTACAGAAAGTAGGATTTGAATTAATAGATTAAAACTATAAGGAAAGAAGCTTGGGCTCAATATCTGAAGGAGAACTTCTGAAATATCCAAGCTGTCAGCCAGTAGAATGGCCTACTACATGAAGTAGTGAACTCTCCTTTGCTAGACAACTCCAAAAAAATCCAACAGCAAACCACTTCAAAAAAAAAATTGCAGAAATAACTGCAGCACTGATTCTGAGACAAGAGAGGGAGAGAGAGATACAGACAGACAGACAGACAGACAGACAGACAGACAGACAGACAGACAGACAGACAGACAGACAGAGACCTTCAAGCAGAGGCTAGATGGTTTTCAACCAGCAATGTTCTAATGGATTCTGCAAGAAGAAGGATTATTATATAATTATGGATTGGTTTATGAAGTTGGTTAAAGGATTTGATGTTTAGCTGTGTTGAATATTATAATCCAGTTCAATAGTTTTGGATGTGTGTTTCCAACCAGATGAACAGCATGGATGCAATAGTTCATGTTTCCTGTTCATGTTTCCCAGAAACTGGTACACAGAGAAATATGAGCTTCCCTAGTGCAGATTATACTGTATAATCATCATTGTTAATAATTTTATTTTATGCAAATTTGTAAAATTTATCTTTTGAAGCCCTCATTGCATTACTTAGTAACAAATTCCATAGTCTGTCATGCACTGAATGAAATAGTTATTTTTATCTACTTTAATTGCTATACTCTGGATACCATTATTGTTATCAGACATAAATATGAATAAAATATTAAAAGTGAAGAACAAGGTATGATAGAAAATCAAGAGATTGAAGAGATCTCAGTTATTTTGTGATATGGAAACTGAACAACCAAGTGAATAATAGGAGGTGACCTTTTGGGAAGAAGTTGCAATGAGATTCTGAAAAGAGAGCAAACATGGTAAATTATAGATAGACATATTACTACTCTGTTCCATTGATTCATTTATAATTTCCAAAAAGTATTTAAGTACATTTCTAACCTAAACAGACCAAAATAGTATAAAAACCATACATTCAAGTACTGTAATTGATTCAAAGTATTTTTCATATATCTCCTTACACGTTTGTCACAAGAAGGAGCTTTCACTAGCATTTGTTAAGTTGAGTAAAATCAGTCCAGATCTTCCCTCTGGATTTGCAGATTTCATCCGGTTGACACAATTTGATTGCCTTTTGCTTGTTAGTTTTGTAAAAAAAGAGACAACTCACCAGGATTCACCACAGTTTTTAATCCAATGTTTTTAAGCAGCAAAATCAAAGATCTTTAATGAAAGTGCCCAAAGATGAAATTATATGGACATTAGACAATTAGTGTGACAAATGTTTTGCTTGCAAACACAGTATGAGCTGTGCCAAAGACTTCCACTGCTTTTGAGTGAATATCTCAAATGAATCCATACCAGTTCAAAAACTGTGGACTTAATCGATTCTTCTTGGCCTATTTATCCATTTGATAAAAAGTGGCATCACACAGTTGCACCACAAAGTTCACCCATTTTGTATGTGAATGTATATAGAAAAGGACCAGATTTTCCACCATGACCTCATAGTGGTACCTTTGTCAGCTGCCCCTCAGTTCACTCTGCCAACAAAGGCTTCTGACAACCAACCTCTCAGTAATTCTGCACAAGCAGCGTTCTGTGCTTCTATAAATCTTTCTCCAAAGTTAAAATAAAAGTAACATTCCATAAAATGACATGATGATGATGATATAAAACCATCTCTGCCTCCTTAAATCTCAAGATATGCCATGCCATCATTAATACAGACTCTTTACAGAGCTATCTTCAGTCATTTTCACTGTGGAAACATTAGTTGTCCCAAGGTTTATAGTTTTGGACATGCAATAAATCTCAGGAGTACAAAAGTTCTAGATGTTCTGCAATGCTGCTCCACCTCCTCCTGTGATCTTTGGACTATCACAGCATGTCTGTCTTCACAAAAAAAGAGAACTGCCTCCCAAAGATCCAATTTAATACAGTTCCATATCTTCAAGTGGGTGAGTCTGACAAACTTTTACTTCATAATATTCTCCAGAGTATGTCTGCTTTGAGAAAAACTGGAATGTCATTTGCAAAAGAAAAAATCACCAGTCTGATCATTCACTGACATTGACTGTTCCATTGTTTTTAGCCGACACAAAGACATTATTCTTATTATTTTGCTTGTCAGGGCCACCTGGAGTACTTACAATACATGCCATTAAATTGCCCAGATGGAAAGAGCCAATCAGAACTGTTCCAAAGATTTCAAAAAAGGTTTGTCAGATAATTAGAAGTGACCAAATGACCCTGTCAAGCTAGTTGTGTTATGAAGACAGGGCTGGTTAGCACTTAGCACTAGCACTTAGACTTATATACCGCTTCACAGTGCTTTATAGCCCTCTGTAAGCCATTTGCAGAATAAGCATGTTGCCCCAAACAACCTGGGTCCTCATTTTACCGATCTGGGAAGTTTTTGGGCATGTTTTTTCTTCTGGATGACAATTCGGTCATCCCAAAAATCCTATTAATATAAATAGGTCTTAATTTTCTCTCTGACCTCAGACTCTGTATTCCTGGTGGAGGATCCAGGAATACCTAATAGAAAGTTGGCTCCCAATCCTCCTCCAGAATCAGCAACTTTAAACAATTGCAATTCAGCAATGCTCCCTTGAAATATCCAGCTTGCCTTCATTACTCAGCCTGAAAACAGAATTTATTTCTGGCCTTGACTTTTTATTGAAGATATTTTTGAAGAATTTTTATTCTTCAAATCTTATTGAAGAATTTTAATTGAAGATTTTAAATATGATTGTGAAAGCCTGGTAAGTAATCTTGGGACAGTCTTTCTCACAATGTTGCTGTTGTGGAGAAAATAAGAGGGGTAAGGTATATTGAATATGTTCACTGGATTGAGTTATTGATAAAATTTGGTAGGATACAAATAAATAAATAAATGATACAAATTAAACTCAGAAATAGAAAAGGAGATCAAGAGAAAGAATAAAAAGTGCAAAGAAAGACAAAACAGAAAAGAGGAAATAAGTAGAATAAAGAAAAAGAAATTAAATAGGTAAGGAATTGACTTCCAGTCTTCCTCACGATAAATAAAAACAAATTGAATTCACTCATAATTTCCTATAAAGTTGCAAACAAATAATTCAGCTTCTCATAACTCAGACCTTCTATATGTAGAATCATGATTAATGAATTTTTCAGCCCAAGGTGTCAACAAAATGTCTGTAAAGAGTTATCAGAGCTTGATAAAAAAAACATGTCTGGTTTTAAATTTGATCAAACAAACCAACTTTATATTTTTCTCTCTTATGTCGAACAGTCTTAATCTTTAATTCCTTCAGATATTGTCTTTTTGCCCTCTCATTGCAAAGGCTTTTTTTTGAGATTTAACAGAAATCCAGTGAAAAGTGATTTCAAAGTCTAAACTAGCTTCTTTTGTGTATCCAGTAAAAAGTCCTTCTCAGTCATTCCCTTGGTTCTTCACTGTCTTGTAATCCACACTTTTACTAGCATTTGTATTTTCAATTTGAATGCTTGTTTATTTTGTAAGTCACCACTTTTTACCAATATTTATCATTCTTCCAGTCTATAAAAACAGACATTGCTATTGATATTGTTGATATGGTGCCTAATAATTTCTGTCTCCATTCTTTAAACATCTTTAATATTTAATATTTCTTCTTTAATGTTTCAGTTGGGCTTTGTGTCATTTTGTAAATCCCAATCTTAAATGAAAGGTGGAGTTTGTCCAAAATATTATTTCACCTTTCCAAACTACTTTTCAAAGCAATGCAATTTCCTCCTTTTAGAAGAAGACAACAAAGTTGTCAAGTTGTTTCACTTCACACCATTTCCAAGATCTCTTCCAGCTACAGGAAGTGTCAAGAGGTACCAGGGGTAAGATGCGGTACTTACACCACTGCTTCATTGTTGTATTGCAATGAGGAAAATCATGTCATATTTGAAGTACAAAAACTTTTCATTGAAACAAATGCACTTTACATAAGCCAAGTCAAATGTATGTCTTCCATTTCAAGAAAGCACGTTTTAATAAAACCAGAACAAGTATAATTCCATGGCAGAAAATGTCACAGGCAAAAATAGTCCACTATTTAAAGGAGTTCCTACAGGAAGAAACAGTTTAAAAAATGGTGAAAAAAAGGGAGACAGAAAAAAAGCCAGTGGGTCAATAAAAAAATGCTTGGGAAAAATTAGACATTCCAAAAGTGCAAGTATTGGAATGGGAAAAGGAACAAGACGCTGAGTTCATTCATGGTGCCTACATTTTCAGAGATGGTGCAGGAAAACCAAATGTCAGAATAGAATTTGTGAAAGATGGAAACTTGGATAATTTCAATACTAATTAATAAAGTTAATGTTTGATTGCAAACTTCTAGGATGAAGAAGTAAAGTTAAAACCTGAATGAAAGGACCTATAATTTTTACTTTATTTTTTTATCAAATTTATATGCCTTCCACTGAGTGGATTACAACCTCATAAAAGCAAGTACAAAATCTTAAAGCACTAAATATTAAAATAAATAGAGATGAAATAAGTTAAGAATGAAAGTACAAAAGAGTAGAGATGGGATCTTCCTCCAAGTCCATTAATAACTTCCAACCCCATTAAGGCAGAAAGCAGAAAGGGTGGAGAAAGATCTCACTTGAGGAGCATAATTTTCAGAGGGCAGGAGTCAGAGCAGAAAAGACCATTCTCCTGTACCCACTAGCCAGAATTCCTTGACCAATAGGGACTGCAGCATATGGAGTGAATGGGGGCTGGCCCATTTATAATTAAAGAATGTCAAGAATCAGGAGAAAATAAGCTGTGGAAATATTAACACTCTAAAGTGTTGCTGCTACTGCTGCATTCAGAATGAATAAGCAGAGTGGATTCAGCGAAGAAATAAGGCTACCTATCTTCAAAATTGAAGGGGTTTCCCCCCTCAAAGAGCAAAGAGGCAGAAACAAAACAGAATTGGGAGGCTTTAAAAGAGACCAAACTGTTGGTACAAAAGAGCTGTAAGGACAGAAGAGAAGCATGAAGAAGCTAAAGGCTAGGTCACACTGACCGACAGATGCAAAATGTATGCAAAAAGGACACAGCGGACAAGCAAAATTTCCATCCATTGTTATCCGCTCTCAAAATGCCCCAAATTTGCATAAACAGAGCGGACAACAACGGAAAGGAACGGACGTGGGGAGGATGTAGCGGGGATATAAAGAGGATGTTCGTAGGAAGCCTCGCGGATGGAAGTGGATAGAAGTGGATGACACATCCGCAGGGCTTCTGGGGGAGAACAGCGAAACGGACACATAGCGGAAGGAGCGGATGTGTAGCAGATGCGTAGCAGATGACGCAGATGCATCACAGACACCTATAGGATGCATAGCAGATGCAAAGCATTCACCGCGCATGCGGGGAGGATGAATTGCGTAAGCTCCAGGGATATAAAAGGATGCAGCTTGCAAGCAGTCAGCATTCAGAGGAAAAACCTGCTGCCAGAGACATCTTGAAAGAACACCATGGGGAAGAAGAGGAAGCCTGTGCCTACTCCTGCCAGCCCTGGCAAGAAGGACAGAACTACCATCCCACCCCCTGGCGCTGACTCTGAAGCTGCTGGTGCTTCTCCTGCTGGTGCTGCTGGTGCTTCTCCTGCTGCTGCTGCTGTGATGGACCAGCCCCAAGGCCCTCAAAGCCCTGCTGCTGAAGGCCCTGAAGCCCCTGCCAGAGGGAGGAAGAGGCAAGGCAAGGAGAAGTAAGAGAGGAAACAGTACTCCATTTCCGAACACCATGAGGAGGAGGTGCTGGAATGGCTGAGGGAGAACGAGTACCTGTGGAGGAAGGGCCACAGGCTCTATTGTGACACCAAGAGGAAGCAGGCAGCATGGAGAGAGAAGGCAGAGAGCCTGGGCTACATTTCAGATGTACTCCTTGGGTGTTGGAAGCACATGCACACCTGGTATGGCAAGCTGCACCTGAAGAAATCCGGGCAGGCCACTGTCAAGCTCACTGACCGGGAGACCTATGTCATGGCCAGGTGCAGCTTCCTGGAGGGTGAGATCCATGACCGAGGAGCAGCCCCTCTGTCAACCCTCTCCCTCACAGGCCACAGAGAGCCATTCCTCTTCCAGCCAGGAGACAGCTACCATTTCCAGGCAGGTGTCTTTGGAGGGGCCCACGACAGAGACCCCCCCGACAGCTGCACTCCCCGTGCCAGAGGACGTGGAGGATCCCCTGTCTCAGATGGAACCCACCCCCACCCCCAGCTCCACCTCCACATAAAACAGGCAGAGAGGCAGACCGGAGGGACAGAGCCAAACTGTCCTCTTGGAGATCAGGGACACAATCAAAGCCAGCACAGATCTCCTCTCCCAGCTGGTCCACTTTGACATACCATCCTATAACCACAAGCCCTTCATCACCTACGTGAGCCAGACCCTCATGGACATACCCGAGGCCCAGTACCAGGCGATGAAGGGGAGGATCACAGCTCTTTGGCACCACCCTCCAGACCCAGCTGAACCTGTTCCTACCCACTCCAGGTCTGCTCCTCCACCCCAGGTGATGTCACAGCCCTTCCACGGATTTCAACAGCCCCTCGCCTACCAAGCCTATCACTACCAGGACTTCCCACAGCAATGGTAGCCCTTCCCAGTCCAGGCCACAGACACCTCACCTGACCCAGCTGCAGACCAGAAAGCCCCATTGCACTCCTCCTTCCTCCACCCCACAGCCAAGCCCTTCCTCAGAACATCTGTCATCAGTCTTGGGCCTCACATCCCAGGTACTTGATGAAGGGCCTCTCAACCTCACGGCACTGAGTCAGCTCTCTGAGAGCTTCCTGCACACACCATCCCCTGTTGTACTCTCGGGGCCAGGCACCCCAATGGAGCCTCAGACTAGCACTCCAGAAACAGCCACCTCCACAGTCCCTGGCCCTTTACATCTGAGACCATGGGCACGCCTCAGAGTGACTGAGAAGAGTGCCAGAGACTGAGTTGTTACCTGTTCACTTTATCTTTGCTTAAGACACTTTACTTGGGTCATTTTGCTTTTTAATAAAGTCATACAGTTTGTTATTAATAAAGGTTATCTTTGCTTCATACACTTGGTTCATTTTTTTTACTTAATAAAGTGTTGGGGAAAACTTTGAAAAAAGGGTGAAGCCTTTGCATGCTTGTGGGATTGGTAAGGATAGCTGTGGGATGGATAGCTGTGGGATGGGTAAGGATAGCTGTGGGATGGATAGCTGTGGGATGGGTAAGGATAGCTGTTGGATTGGTAAGGATAGCTGTGGGATAGATAAACCTCCAGTGCAAGCATAGTGGGACTGTATGGTCCACCCTCCCAGCTACCACACATATGGCCCTTTATTATCAATAACAATTTAATCATTGATCAACAGATTTCAACATAAACAAAACTCTTTATTAATGCCCTGATCATTGTAGGGCCACTCAACATACATGGCACAATCTCATCAGTGTGATGAGACAGGCTGAAGGAAGCATCCATTAAGCATCTATCATCCTGTCTTGCCACTCCACTGCTCCAGTTGAGGAGTTGCACCAGTGTTTCAGGAGGTTGCGCTGCTTCTTCCCTTCACGTGAAGCTCTGTTGGGGCTTTGCACATCTAGAGTGTCTATCAGGTTTTGTCCTTGCCTCCATTCACCAGGCTCCATGTTCCCATTGCCTTGTTGACGGTCCACAAGCCTGTTCTGCAACACTGGGTAGCGGGTGCGCATGAGATTTTGCAGGACACAGCAAGCTTCCACGATGCTCCTCATAGTCTGTGGGTGATGCTGGATGGTGGTGAGAAGTGCCTGGAACCTGTTGGCCAGGATGCCAAAGGCGTTCTCCACCACCCGTCTTGCCCTGGACAGCCTGTAGTTGAAGATCCTCTCTTCACGGGTGAGGCATCTGGAAGTGTAGGGCTTCATGAGGTAGGTTCTGAGGGAGAAGGCATCATCACCCACAATGAAGTAGGGCACATCTTGTGTGTCGTTGGGTAGGGGGTCTGGATCTGGAAAACCAGCCCATCCTTGAGGTCACTGGCGTTGAATATCTGGGCATCTGAAGCTGACCCGTTGCCTGAAGCATCGATGTACATGAACTTGTAGTCAGCATCAACCATGGCAAAAAGGATGATGCTGAAGAAGCCCTTGTAGTTGGGTAGAGCTTTGCAGTCCACGTTCTTGCCATCTATGGCTCCAACGGTGTGGGGAAAGTTCTACTTCTGATACCACTGCTCTGCAACTTTCGTCCAGCCTTCTTCAGTGGTGGGACACTGGAGGAGCTCCTCCGCGTATTCTTCGATGATGGCCTGCATCACTTCTCTGACCACAATACTGATGGTGTTGTGTGGCACCCTCCAGGCATACTGCATGGTTCTGTATGTGGTTCCAGAGGCCAGGTGGCACAGAGTCAGTGCCACCTTCAGTCCAGGGTCCAGGCTGGGACAGAAGTTGGTGCTTGGCTTGGTCAACCTGGGTCTCAGACTCTCCACAACTTCGTCAAACATGGCTGGTGGCATCCTCATGATGTGCTGGAATGCATGAGGGTCTGCATTCCTCAGCTCCACCATCAGCTTGTCATACAGTCCAAACTTCACTCTTCTCCCAATCCATCTTCAGACCCAGACAGCTCTTGGACGTCTCCTTCTTCTCCTTGCATAGAAAAGGTGAAACAGTCTGAAGAGGGCTTGGTTCTGGTGTTGAATGATGGCAGCTACCAAAAGGAGTGTGCGATGATCCATGGTGGAGATCAATGGATGATGTGGAAGAGCAAGAGCAAGGCTGAAGAGGTCTGCACACCAGGGCTGCTGGACTGATAGTGAGATCCAGGTGATTTCCTCCCCCTTTTTATAGGAAATGTCGGTTTTCCGCTAGGTGTCCTTCCACATACTCTAGGCATCCTCCAGATATTCTAAATATCTGAGATACATCCCATATATGAATGTTTTGTCCATTTTAATGCTTTATATCCGAGCTGCATCCGCTTTCATCCTTTCTATGTCCGTGCTACTAACACTGTGTGGATGTTCCACGTACCTTTCGCTTCCTCCCTCTTTCCGTTTTCCACTGGAGCGGATGTGAGTTGCGTGGATGCCCAGAAGATGCCGAGAGGATACATCCGATGTGTTACGGATGACAACGGACTTAGAACGTTTGTTGCCCGTATGTGTCGCGGATGTAGATCGTACACGGTGGAAAGTTTATCCGCTCAAAAAGTTTTGTGCAGCTCAAAACTTTTTGAGTGGATGAAATAGCAGTAGATGGATGTTTGATGGATAGAGCGTATGAAAGCCGTATGCATTGAGTACACAACGGATGCATTGCGTTTTCCAACGGATGGCAAGCTTTTTTGTCCGTTTTACATCCTCTTTGCATCCATTGGTGCAGTGTGACATGGGCTTAAAGAAGAAGGTGAAGAGGTATCACAGCAAGGAAAAGAAAGAAAAAGGAAGAAAGGAGGTTGCAAAAAGAGATAAGAAACAAACTGAGCAATCATTTATTGTCTGAAAAAGAAGGGTAGGAAAAATGGCTTGCTAGAAAGCAAAGGATTGCAATAGCACTTAGACTTATATGCCACATCACAGTGCTTTTACAGCCCTCTCTAAGCAGTTTACAGAGTAGCATATTGCCCCCAACAATCTGGCTCTTCATTTTACCAACCTCAGAAGGATGGAAGGCTGACTCAACCTTAAGCCTGGTGAGATTTGAACTGCCAAATTGCAGGCAGCCAGCAGGCAGCAGAAGTGTCCTGCAGTATTGCATTCTAACCACTGTGCCATTGAGGCTCTTAGGATAAAAGGAAGAATTTCTTTACTTTCAAGGGTTCCCCTTACTATGACTAACAAGGAGTTTTGCATGGTAACAAGGAGCCCCAGCCATCATTTTTCCTGTACAAGCTTGAGCTTCTCCATCCTATACTTGTGCCTTTCCTTTTTTTTCTCCTCAGATTCCATGCTGTGCATTTCTTCTTATTACATTTCACCTTTTTTCCCCATTGTTTGGCTTACATTCCAATTTGTCTACTTTTGAATTTTTTTCTTTCTCTTTTAAAGTGTTAGCCATTCCTTTTCATTGTCTATCATCTGCAAGATTGATAATCATCCCTTGAAACCATTGCATTCATGTGATGAATAAAAATGGTGATTGTGCACCAAGTGCTGGACAAAGCCCTTTGACGGTCTTATTTTATTACATTTCTCAGGAAGGGAAAGAAATTTGACTCATTGGTGGCCAGCCACAGACTGGAGATTGAGTAGTAGAATTTCTTTTAAAACAAACTTGGTAAGTGGGAGAGATCACTTAGAAATTTCAAAGCAAATCCAGCTTGGCAGGACAGGTTTTGTCTTAATAAATTAGCAACAGATGCTAAGAATAACGCATGGGACTTATTGATACGTGCTTATCATATAAGACAAAGGAAAGATTTATCAGGTGCTCAATGAAGAGATAGTAGCAAGAGTTGGATTCAAAAATGCCAGCAACCGGTTTACTATTCAGTTGCTGGGTGGGCGTGGCCATGCTGGGCATGGCCTGATAGAACTTCTGAGAGGGCCATTTTTCGCCTTCCCAAGGCTTCCCTTAGGCCTCTGGGAGAGCAAAAATGGCCTCCCCCAGGCTCTGGAGGCCCTCCGGAAGCTGGAAACAGGCCAATTTCCAGACTTCCAGTACTTCCAGAAGGGCTGTTTTCCCCCTCCCGGAACCTCTGCATGGACCCTACACTTACCTGCATTAAAAATGGGCCATGTGGAGACTCCTGGGAGGGGAAGGCCAGGGTGGGCAGGGCCAGCCAGTTGGTTCAAATACCAGTTCAGCAAACCAGATGCAAATTTGATATCCAGTTCACCCAAACCAGTCCGAATCAGTAGAATCCTACCCCTAGATAGCAGTTAATAAAGAATACATCAAATTCTTTCTTTAGACCTAGAAGAATAAATGAGATAAATACTTGGAATTATGGACCTATGTATGTCGAGAAAATATATGTGTTGTGATTTGACTTCTTCTGAGGACAAACGAAGTTTAGGGGAAAAAAACATTCTATTCCAGGCTCTATCAGGCTTTGCTGGCTAGGAAATGAAATAATGCCTAATAAAGAACATAAAAAGTAATGAAAAGTGAAAATTAAATCTATTTACTGACCTTGATAAGGCTTGGGGTAATGTATATCCAGATTGCTTATTTTGTTGTTTTTAAATAAAAGAGAACAATCTGGAAACCTGGTCTTATTCCCCATCAAAACTTGACCATGGGGCTTTGATTGCAGAATTATTGGAAAGAATTGTGGAGAATAGGTTTATCAAAACCTATCAATCTTGAAAAATCAATATTACTTATGGGTGCAGGTATATGTAACTTCCAATAGCCATCACTGGGCCAAAAAAAAAAAAAAAACCCACTGAAAGATCATGTTTCCATTTTTCAGATACCTCAGAGGCATCTGATTGAAACTCAGGAGAAGCAAAAAGCTGACCTAAATGAGCTTTTGCAGATCTTGTCGGGCTGTTTTAAGTTCCTTTGGTTCTCCACCTTATCTAACCAGCACTTTACAGAGGGCACCATGGCAGATGAAGAAATTCAGGGAATATTCAGCCAAAAGTATAGATCACAGACAGGTCAAATGTTATTTTTATTATTAGAATAGTGAAATAAATATCCATGTTAGATAGTGACAGTAGAATAGTATAAAGATAATCACTACTACTAAATTAAAAAAAAAATTAGAAACCTTTCTGGGGACCTATTCTCCACATCACTCCTGTTTGTTTTCTCAGCTGCTGAGAAATATCTAAACATCTGTACTTTACATTGAAGATTATTGCTGAAATCTATTTAAGTTATTTTGTCTGTTATTATTGGGCCCAAAATTTTCCTGTAGAAATCATATTCCAAACATCTAATTCTGCCCAACTAAGTAACATGGGAGCCATTCTTGATAACATTTGGTTAGACCTCTGTTGTGCATATTCCATCAATTTTGCCGTTGCTATATACAGTGTCTCCAATTTTGTTTTCACAATCTGATATCATCAAGGTTCATCTTTTCCAATATTGTGACACATCTGGTCTTGCAGCTGTCACCATACAACTTAATAAATCATGACATTTTTCACTTGGGGTTTCTGTGAATTATACCTAATAAATGTATTTGTGGCCTTGGTTCAAATTTTATTTCTAGGATTTTCTCAATATTTTTATGTTTTTCTTTCCTGTACTTTTGAGGATTTTTGGTTTTGTTTTGCATAACCCCCATGCAATGGGGACATGTATGATAACATGTTCTTTCTTTGTTATGACATTTCCAGCATTTATTGTTGTATGATTTGTCTATTATAGTGATTGCTGATAGAGTTATGTACCATTTTCCTTAAATAATAACTTGGAGTAAGCCTGATTTATTTTTTCCCTGATTCTTCCCATTGTTGAACTGTGATTATTTCCATAATGCTATGTGTCACTTTATCATACAAATGTTTATTTGTTCCATCTCCATGTCATAGTTCAATAACAATTTATATATATTTCCTAATAATGATGTTAATTTTGTAGAAGTGTTTCAAATTCTATCAATTTTGTCAAAGTTCCTCTTCCTTTCTGCAGATGTGTTACTATTCTTCCAGAAATTTGTGAATGTATCAACCACAGTAAATTCTTGTCTGCATTAAGTTCTTGCTGACTTTAAACTCTTTCCCTTAGTCTGGATGTACCATTTTGGCATCTGCAATTAAATGTTTCTTATTTTAATTTTCTCTAAAGTAAAATGCATTTCATGGTAAAGCATTTTAAAAAATATCTTACAATATCTTAAATCCTATTCTTGTTTTTATTACTTATTGTTGAGTGTGGGGGTGTGTTTTTATTATGCTTTGGTGTTGTTTTTTCTGAGAGGGATTGCTAGTACTTTAGAATCCAAGACAAAACTTTAATAGATCTTACTGGATGAGAAAAGTGGTTTAAAAATATCAGAATAAAATTAACAGAAACAAATGCAAAAGTCTTCACCTTGGAGTTAAAACTCAAATGCAGAGATATAGATGGAGTATAGGCATAGCTAGCTTAGTCAAAGTATGTGTGGAAAAGATCTCACAGGAATAGTTAATTACCAAATGATATGAGTCAGCAAAATAACATTGCCAAAGAGGAAATACAATTCTAAGCTGTATCAACAGAATATAGCTGCCATCACAGGAAGTATTTCCACTGTGCTCTGCATGGGTCAGACTTCAAGTATTGTGACCAGTTCAAGCAGCCACATTTTAAGAAAAAAATCAGGAAATTGGAATAGGTGCAGAGAAGGGAAATGTGAATTAGTTGCTTTTCTCTCTGAAAACTTTATTAATGGAAATAGTTGAACAGAGCTGGTGAGTTTTACATGCAAAAAGCCTGAGTTCTGCAAGGATGCTATCTCTTTTCAAATAGTTTGAGAGAACAAAACAAATAACTTCAGCCTGGGCGTTTAAAAACTCAAATGTGAAAGAAAACAATTATAATTCTAACGCAAAGAGGTCAGTAAAGTATACTCTTCCAGAAAATTATCGCAATGCTTTCTTGATGTGTGAGTTTCTCCTTACTTTCCTGTAAATATCAAATTTTCATGACCACAAAATCTCACTTAAAATATAATAATAACATTCCATCTATACAAAATATTACCGCTGCATTGCATCCAATTAGTGAAACTGGTTGGTAGATTTCCTGATACTAAGTGTCCATGGGATATTTCCACCTACAAACCTAAGTAATTATGTAAATTTTACCTGATCTATGCCTTTATTTTCTGTGCAAGACTAATAGCAAACAAAGGCATGGATCAAGCAAAAACCAGATGAAATTTATGTCTACTTTAAAAAAAAAAAAAGTCTTCAAATAAAGCCTGATGGTAATTAAATGAGTCTTACCCAATTTTACACCTGTGTTGCTATGGTTGTTAAGTAAATCACACAGTGGTTAAGTAAATTTTGCTTCTTCCATTGACTTCACTTGTCAGAAGCCTCCTGGGAAGTTCAAAAATTGTGATCATGTGACCCTAGGATGCTGCAACCATTGTAAGACATACTGGTTGCCAAGCTCCCAATTTTTGATCACATGATCATGGAAATGCTATGACAGTTGTAAGTGTGTGGACCAGTCATAAGTCATTATTTACAGCATAATAACTTTGAACTGTAACTAAGGAATATTTATAAGCCAAGAACTTCCTGTAATTTTCTTGGCATTTTCATGAAAATCCTTGCCACACCCTTCTTTTTATTACTATCTTACTTTCTTGTACAACAATAGCTTTTCACAGTCAGCCAAAGTCATCCTGATTCTACCACT
This sequence comes from Laticauda colubrina, assembly GCA_015471245.1. Classification (NCBI taxonomy): domain Eukaryota; kingdom Metazoa; phylum Chordata; class Lepidosauria; order Squamata; family Elapidae; genus Laticauda; species Laticauda colubrina. Next base: position 22,383,342 of record BLBF01000026.1, read on the forward strand.
TTCTGTAAATCTCTTGTGAGTAAAGCAGGTGGGATCCTACCAGCATAACAACCAGTTTGGTGAGCTGCGCACAGGGATGGGATTCAAATTTTTAACAACCAGTTCTGTGGGTGTGGCTTAGGTGGTGGGCAAGGCTTGGTGCTCATGTAACTGGGTAGACATGGCTTGGTGGTCATGTTATTGGCTGGGTGTGGACAACTCAATATCATCGAGGCACGCATCTCCTTGCCTGGCCTCTCATTACTGTGGGGATTCTGCAACAATCGTAAGTGTGAAAAATGGTCATGTCACTTTTTTCAGTGCCATTGTAATTTTGAATGGTCACTCCACACAAGCAAAGTACCAGCAAAGGAGGAAGAAAAACTCCAGAGATGTTCCTGAGATAGGAAATCTAGTCCTACCAAGAATATAATAAGGGTTAATGGAGAGGTAGATTCTTTAAGCAACACCAGAATATTTCCTTCCTGCCTTCCTTACAGGATTAGGCCAGTAATTTCTTCTAACAACCAGTTCTCTGAACTGCTTGGAATGTTAACAACCGGTTCTAGAGAATAGGTGCGAACTGGTAGAATCCCACCCTGGCCCCGCCCCCATCTATTCTCTGCCTCCTGAGCCCCAGCTGATTGTCTAGGTCTTCTTTTGTTACCCTGCACAGGAGAATGGAGCAGATATATTGGATTGAAACTCCAACAATGCCCAGTTGCTGGTAAGGGATTGTGGGATCTGAAATCTAACTGAATTGAATGCTTTATTTGAATTGAATACTTTATTCACCATGTATGATTAAACACACAATAAATTTGTCTGTGATACAGAAGCACTTTGCAAGTATTTGCAAGGCAACAGAGAAAATAATAATAATAAACATAATAATATCATTAAAAGAGAGAAGTAGAGAAGATAGGAATAAATAATAATACAATACTAATATGAAAAATATCAACTTGAACCAATTTGTTCTGGAATATTATACTATGGGAAGGAGGAAATTATGTTCTCAGGTAAGGACTATACAATTAAATGAATATTTCTACTGATAAAGGGTAAGAAGAAAAGAAAGAAAATTTCAAGATGGCTTAGCTTTTTTTAGGACCATGTGTCATTCAAATGTTAAAACTGCAAGTCTTTAAAAGCTCCCTTTTGAATAATGAAAAACTTGGAAAAGCAAGATCCATTTTTTTGCTAAGGAATACATTCTTGGATGTTCTCTAAAATTGCTAAAAAAAATATTGAGCCAGCTTCTGGTAACTAAAGTAATACCAATGTTTAAAAGAAAAAGAACTGGAACTACAATATTTTTACACATGGTCTTCTGTCCCCAGATAACATAATTCCTATTAATGTGGAGAAACTTTATGATACATTTCTATTTACAAGTACACTAGAAAACTATACAGTTATGGAAACAATCCATTCAATAATATCTGCAAGGGACAGCCAAAATAGGCAAGAATATGGACTCAATATTGGAAATAAAACTCTACTCCTTATATACCTTCATCCACCTCAAATTGCTAAAAAGAGACAGTGCTTGCACAACACAATCTATTATGTTGTGCATTTTGATCTTTTCTATATTCTGAAGCATATAGATTTGTACCCTTCATTATTGAACATTAATCTAGATTTTTTTCTGTCTTTTTCTTTAATGAGTTCTTTTGATTTTTCCATTAGATCAGCCACCCAAGTCATGTTGTTTGCATATCTCAACTGATTAGTCTTTGACCTTCACATTTTGACGATCACTTTTAATATTACAATTGTATATTAAACATAACTGTACTTCTTTATTAGATCTATATTCCACTTTTGTTCAAAAGCTCAAGCTCTACCCCTTTGATCTAAGCTGTGCTGATAAACAATGGCTAGTGATGAATCTCCTATGTTGGAGAGAGAACCAGAAGTTTGATCTCCACACTTGTTGGCCAGCACCTTAATACTACGTCATTCTGTTCCTCTTATGCATCCATGTCTTATTCCCTTGTGAACTTTTTGTTTTTGCAAATTCAGCTTTAACAGTAGAATTTATTCATTTTGAACTATTACAATAGACTGTAATAAAATGATCCAGGAGAGACCTGAACTGTTTTATCAAAGCATGTACCATAAGGAAGACATATCCAACTAGACACAACTAGACACAATAACAGTTTTTCCCCGAACACCATCATTTTGCTGAACAAATAATTCCCTCAACATTGTCCAACTATTTACTAAGTTTGCATTACTATTACTATTAATCTTCTCATCATTCCTATCACCCATCCCCTCCCACTTGTGACTGTATGACTATAACTTTGCTGGTTGTATCCTTATGTTTCATATTGACTGCTTCCTAGTATGATTTGATTGGTTACTTGTACCCTATGGCTATTATTAAATATTGAACCTTATGATTCTTGACAAATGTATCTTTTCTTTTTATGTACACTGAGAGCATATGCACCAAGACCAATTTCTTGTGTGTCTAATCACACTTGGCCAATAAAGAATTCATTCATTCATTCATTCATTCATTCATTCATTCATTCATTCATTCATT
>BLBF01000026.1:22385893-22407386 GCA_015471245.1 Laticauda colubrina
ATTCATTCATTCATTCATTCATTCATTCATTCATTCATTCATTCATTTATTCATTTATTCATTCATTCATTCCAAGGATATCTGCAGGATCCAGAGCTTTCCTCAGAATTATGTTGCAGCTTTGCTGTTTTTGTACATGCATGCAACATTCTGGTATATGCTCAAAAAAAGTGATGTTTGTGCTGTAACAATACCACACAGCAGCCTTCATCTGACCTCCTTGAATCCCACCTGCAGATGCTTCACAATACTTCTAAGCTTATGCAGAAGTCTGAAAAATATGTATGGGCTTAAATGAACCTTAAATGTGAGGTTCCATGCTCACGTTTTGCATTCATGGTGTGAAGGTTCCATGCTCACATTTTGCATTCAAGTGTGAAGCACTTATTCTGAATCATTTCTGTGCATAGTCCTTATGATTTGTACATTTTCACGCATCTCTCTTTTTTGGGATATGAATTCCTATTTCCCAGTTTTGGGGTCAAACAATCTTGTTCCATTTGACAAAATGTAGCTAACACTCAAACTTCCCCTGTGGTCTTAAACAATGTAAGAAGTATTTCATTTATACCTGGTGTTGGTTTTTTTTCCTATTTGACAGCTTGTGCTGTCCCAGCCAATCTATGGGAATTGGATGGTTACTTATGAGCTGTCCCAAGGTATCCTGGGAAATGTAGTTCATGTCACTTGGCCACATCTGTAATTGGTCACTAGTTTGACCCTCAGTGGGTTGGGGGAGATTTTCCTCATTCTCTAACTCATGGCAGCTTCTTTCTATCACGATGAGATGGGTTAGGAGATAAGCATCTTTTACTACAAGGTAGATATACAAAGGATTGGTCATTAAAGAAGAACTTCATCACAAACATGAGTTATGAGGAGACCTGATGAACCAATAAATGCAATTTGTTATGGACGTCTTGTTATTTATCTGCATCTGTACAGCTTCAAATCCACCTCTGTGCAGAAGGCAGAAAACAGTTGGTCTATTGCTCATCATACTTCACTTTCTAATATAGTCAGGTCCTGAACATATATTTCCACAAATGTTCCAATGGTTTTATAAACCCCTTTGTAAGGGGTTTCAGTAGCCTTTCTACTTTCCTTATCTCTACCAGAAGTATTCAGTGACAATTATTGAATATTTCTGTGTTAAGAGAAACATTTCTTGGTATTTCTCTGATCATCTTTAAAAAGGCATCTCAGTTCCCATTTCTTATAATAATTATTCACTGTGTGTGGATATTTTTAATGAAGGTCTCTTTCCTTGTGCTTTCTTGTTTGATATTGGAAGTCTGTGTTCAATCAACATACATCTTTCTTGATGCTCAAGGCTTACATCTTCTCTCTTTTTCTGGTTATTAAGATAATTTATTCTTAAAGATACTTCCTGTGTAAAATTTTGGGAACATTTTTTTTCTTCTGCATTTTACATAATTTCTCATCTTTTCTAGTAGTTTTTTCAAGATTTTTTTCTGCAAAAATTAAGCATACTGAATTCATCTCTACTTAAGGCAAGCAAAGCTGTTCAGGAATTAGCTCAGTGCTGAAAAGTGTAAAGGCCTGGATGGAGCTCAACTGGCTTTGTTTCAACTCCAGCAATGCAGAGTGGTTGTGGGTCTTTGTTGTGTGGAGTCAGGATTGTTAATATCTCTGACTCCCCCAGAAATGATTGTTGTGAAATTTGGGAGTTCTCCTGGATATATAGTTCCTTCTGGAAGAGAAAGTGGCAGCCATGGCCAAGTGGCTCTTTGCACAAATTCATCTTTTGTGTTAATTACTCCCATTCTAGGATCAAGAAGACTTGCTTAAAATCATTTATGCCTTAGTCACCTCCAGATTGAATTACTTTAATACAGTCTACATGAAGCTACTCTTGCAGACCATCTGAAAGCTACAACTGCTCCAGAATGAAGTTCTGATACCCTATGATTCATTTTACACTATTGTTGCATGAGCTGCAATAGTTTATAGTTGCTTTCCAGGTTCAAGATGCTTTTTATCACCTTTAAAGCTGTACATGCCACAAACAATCTGTAGTATTGCCTTTCTTTGATGTTATCTGCTTGTTCCATTAGGTCAGATAGAGCAAGCAACCTCCAGATTCCTGCCTTACTAAATATTGTCCTTGGTGGATCTTCAGAGGTGCACTTTCTCTGCCCCTATACACCTATAAATAGGTTTATAAACCTATAAACAGGTTTAAAGATCTACCTGAGATTTGAGGCAGAAGCCTTCCAGAATGCTTCTGAGGGCCTAAATTTTCCCCTCAACTTTGAGTTTGGATGGAGCTTGAGTCAGATTGATAATAGTTTGCTTGGTCTGGTCCCTGGTAGATAGGTTTATTTTACTTTTATTTCTGTTTTTATTGGTTGTTGTGACCAATCTATGATAACCATGTAAGTAGGCAGCCATGTAAAATCTTTAAATAGATAAATACAGTAGTTGTGATATTCCAGGCATGCCTTTGTAAACAATTCATTTTCATTTTTTCATCATGTACAAATATGACTCTAGACAGGCAATCCAAAAGAGAAATGGTGGAGGGAGCTGAAGATGAAATAGGCAGAAAGTATAAAGAAGTTTCAGTTGCTTCATCAGTAGTTTCAACGGTGATAAAGAGACTCTCCAAGACTGTGTTCATCATTGACCATCATTTACCACATTCACCACCATTGAAAACTTACTCATATCCTCTCTTGAACATCACTTCATCTCCCAAACATCATACATTTGTTTAATAAATAAATAATAAAATAAATATCTCCAGTCCTTGGCATGTCTCATCATGCCTTGTTCTCTGGGATTTTCCTTCTTTCCCTCCCACTTTCCATCTGTTTAAACTTTTCAAGAAAGAAGAGACTTAATACTAAAAATTGAAATGAATTGTAGATAGGTTTATCCTTCCCTCCAACAAAACCTGCTGCCAAAAAGGCTTCCTTTGACTCTTAAAATGCTACAATTTAGCAAATCAGCAAAGCTCACTATGCTGAATGTTCTACTGGCCATGCTTTTCATGACCCAACATTGTTGCCAGAAAAAAAAAGGAAAGAAAATTAAGGGCCTGTCACATTGGCCGACGGATGCAAAACGTTTGTAAAAAGGACACAGCGGACGAGAAAATGTTCCATCCATTGTTATCCGCTCTCAAAAGTGCCCCAAATTTGCATAAGCAGAGCGGACAACAACGGACAGGAATGGACGGGGGGAGGACGTAGCCAGGATGGAAAGCGGATGTTCCACGGAAGCCTAGCGGATGGAAGCGGATGGAAGTGGATGACACATCCGCAGGGCTTCCAGGGGAGCACAGCGAAGCAGATGCGCAACGGAAAGAGCGGATGCAGAGCGGATGCCGAGCGGATGAAGCTGATGCAGAGTGGAAGCCTAGTGGATGCCTAGCAGATGCCTAGCGGATGCAGAGCATTCACTGCGCATGCGGGGAGGATGCATTGCGTAAGCTCCACGGATATACAGGGAAGCAGCTCGCAAGCAGGTCACCATTCAGAGGAAAGACCTGCTGCCAGACACAGCTCCAGCCAGCCAGCCAGCCAGCCAACAACCATGGGGAAGAAGAGAAAGCCTCTGCCATCTGCTGCCAGCTCTGGCAAGAGGGACAGGGCCACCATCCCACCCCGTAGCCCTGACTCTGCTTCTGCTGGGGCTTCTGCTGCTGGGGCTGACTCTTTTGGTGCTGGAGCTTCTGCTGGTGCTGCTCCTGGTGCTGAGGCTTCTGCTGGGGCTCACTCTGCTGGCACTACTCCTGGTCCTGCTGGTGCTCCTGGTCCTGCTGGTCCTGCTGGTGCTGCTGGCGCTGCTGGTGCTTACTTTGCTGCTGGTGGTGCTGGTGGTGCTGGTGGTGCTGGTGGTGCTGGTGGTGCTGGTGCTGCTGGTGCTGCTGGTGCTGCTGCTGCTGGTGTGGAGGAGCAGCCCCTACAACCTTGAAGCCCCTCTGATGAGGGCCCAGATGTCCCTGCCAGAGGAAGGAAGAGGCATATGCATGAACGAGAATGGGAGAGGAGGCAGTACTCCATCGAAGAGGAACATGAGGATGAGGTGCTGGAAAAGCTGAGGAGAATGAGTATCTTTGGCGGAAGGGACACAGTCTCTATCGAGACACCAAAAGGAAGCAGGCTGCTTGGAGAGAGAAGGCAGAGAGCCTGGGCTACACTTCGGAGCTGCTCCTCAGCTGGTGGAAGCACATGCACACCTGGTACGGGAAGCTGCACCTCAAGAAATCTGGCCAAGCCATGGTCAAGCTGACAGACCGAGAGACCTACGTGATGGCCGAGTGCAGCTTCTTGGAGGGTGAGATCCGCCACCGAGGAGCAGCCCCTCTGACAACCCTCTCTCTCAGGCAGCCCGCAGAGAGCCAGTCCTCTTCTGGCCAAGAGTCAGCTCCTGTGTCCAGGCAGGTATCTGTGGAGCGTGCCACGACGGAGACCCCCCCCAGACAGCTGCACTACCCGTGGCGGAGTGCATGGAGGATGCAGTGGGAGCAAGGAGAGGGCCCTTCCACCAGAGACCAACCCACATCCACCCCCAGCACCACCTCCCCAGAAAGCAGGCAGAGAGGCAGACCGGAGGGACAGAGCCACACTGTCCTGCTGAAGATCAGGGACACCATCAGAAGCAACGTAGATCTCCTCTCTCAGCTGGTACACACTGACGTCCCATCCTCCAACTGCAAGCCCTTCCTCACCTACGTCAGCCAGACCCTCATGAACATGTCGGAATCACAGTACCAGGTGATAAAGGACAGGATCACTGGTCTTCACAACCCTCCAGACCCAGCTGAACCTGCTCCCACCCAGTCCAGGCCTGCTCCTCCACCCCAGGTGATGTCACAGCCCTTCCAAGGCTTTCCACAGGCCCTCACCTACCAAGGCTACGGCTACCAGGAGCTCCAGCAGCACAGGCAGCCCTTCCCAGTCCAGGCACAGGTACATCGAACGCTACCGGTGCCACCGATGTCACTGATGCCACCAATACCACCCACGCCACTGATGCCACCCATGCCACAAATGCCACCCACACCTCACCTCGCTCAGCTGCAGACCAGACAGCCCCACTACACTGCTCCTTCCTCCACCCCACAGCCAAGCCCAGCCTCAGAACATCTGTCATCGGTATTGGGGCTGACACCCCATGTCCTGGAGGAAGGGGCTCTCAACATCACAGGACTGAGCCAGCTCTCTGAGAGCTTCCTCCACACACCATCCCCTGTTGTCGTCTCGGGGCCAGGCACCCCAATGGCGCCTCAGACCATCACTCCAGCAGCAGCCACCTCCACAGCATCTGGACCCTTCACCCCTGAGACTGGGCATGCGTCAGAGTGACTAAGAAGAGTGCCAGAGACTGGGTGGCTACCTGTTGACTTTATCTTTGCTTGGGACACTTGGGTCATTTTGCTTTTACAGCTTGTTATTAATAAAGATTATCTTTCCTTCACACACTTGCTTCATTTATTTTATTAAATAAAGTCTTGGTGGAAACTTTTAGAAATGGTTCAAGCCTTTGCATGCTTGTGGGATGGGTTAAGATAGCAGTGGGATGGGCAGGGATACCTTTGGGATGAGTAATAGCTGTGGGATGGGTTAGGACAGCAATGGGATGGGTAATAGCTGTGGGATGGGCAGGGATACCTTTGGGATGGGTAATAGCTGTGGGATGGGCAGGGATACCTTTGGGATGGGTAATAGCTGTGGGATGGGTTAGGATACCTGTGGGATGGGTAATAGCTGTGGGATGGGTAATTGCTTTGGGATGGGTAATAGCTGTGGGATAGATAAACCTCCAGTGCAATCACAGTGGGACTGTATGGTCCACCCTCCCAGGTGCCACACCTATGGCCCTTTATTATCAATAACAATGTAATCATTGATCCACACATTTCAACATAAACACAACTCTTTATTAAATGCCCCGTTCATTGTAGGACCACTCAACATACATGGCACAATCTCATCAGTGTGATGAGACAGGCTGAAGGAAGCATCCATTAAACATTTAGCATCCTGTCTTGCCACTCCACTGCTCCAGCTGGGGAGTTGCACCAGTGTTTCAGGAGGTTGTGCTGCTTCTTCCCTTCACGTGAAGCTCTGTTGGGGCCTTGCACATCCACAGTATCTATCAGGTTTCGCCCTTGCCTCCATTCACCAGGCTCCATGTTCCCATTGCCTTGTTGGAGGTCCACGAGCCTGTTCTGCAAGACTGGGTAGCGGGTGCACATGAGATTGTGCAGGATGCAGCAAGCTTCCACGGTCTCTGGGCGATGCTGCATGGTGGTGAGAAGTACCTGGAACCTGTTGGCCAGGATGCCAAAGGAGTTCTCCGCCACCCGCCTTGCCCTGGACAGCCTGTAGTTGAAGATCCTCTCTTCACGGGTGAGGCATCTGAAAGTGTAGGGCTTCATGAGGTAGGTTCTGAGGGAGAAGGCGTCATCCCCCATGATGAAGTAGGGCACATCTTGTGTGTCATTGGGCCGGGGATCTGGATCTGGGAAGCCCATGATGAGGTTGTGTTCCAGCTCCTCCTTGAGGTGACTGGCATTGTACACCTGGGCATCTGAAGATGAGCCGTTGCCTGAAGCATCGATGTACATGAACTTGTAGTCAGCTTGCCATCTTTGGCTCCAATGGTGTGGGGGAAGTTCCACTTCTGATACCACTGCTCTGCAACTTTCTTCCAGCCTTCTTCAGTGGAGGGGCACTGGAGGAGCTCCTCCAGGTATTCTTCGATGATGGCCTGCACCACTTCTCTGACCACAATGCTGATGGTGTTGTGTGACATCCTCCAGCCGTACTGCATGCTCCTGCACGTGGTCCCTGAGGCCAGGTGGCGCAGAGTGAGTGCCACCTTGAGCCCAGGGTCCAGGCTGGGCCAGAAGTTGGTGCTCTGCTTGGTCAAACTGGGTCTCAGCCGCTCCACAACTTCGTCAAACATGGCTGGAGGCATCCTCATGAAGTTCTGGAATGCTTGAGTGTCTTCGTTCCTCAGCTCCACCATCAGCTTGTTATACAGCCCGTACTCTGCTCTTCTGTTGATCCATCTTTGGACCCAGACACTTCTTCTATGCCTCCTTTTCTTCCCGTAGAACAGGTGAAACAGCCTGTAGATGGCTTCGCACAGTTGTAGAACGATGGTGGCTACCAAAAGGAGTGCGTGATGATCCATGGTGGAGATGACTGGATGCTGTGGAAGAGCAAGAGCAAGGCTGAAGAGGTTCTGCACCGCAGGGCTGCTGGACTGAAAGTGAGATCCAGGTGAGTTCCTCCCCCTTTTTATAGGAAATATAGGTTTTCCGCTTGGTGTCCTTTTGCATCCTCTAGGCATCCTGCAGACATCCTAAATATCCGAGATCCATCCCCTCTGCGAACGTTTTTTCTGTTTTAATGCTTTGTATGCGAGCTGCATCTGCTTTCATCCTTTCTCCGTCCGTGCTTATTACGCTTTGTGTCCGTTCCGCGTCCGTTTCACTTCCTCCCTGTGTTCGTTTTCCGCTGGAGCGGATGAGAGTTGCGCAGATGTGCAGCGGATGCCTAGCGGATATAGCGGATGCATAACAGATGACGATGGATGCATAACATATGTTGATGGATGTAGAACAGATGTTCCCCATATGCGTTGCGGATGCAAAACGGACACGTTGGATACATTTTCCACTCAAAAAGTTTTGTGCAGCTCAAAACTTTTTGAGCGGATGAAATGTCAGTCGATGGATGCTGGACGGATAGAGAGGATGAAAAACGGATGCAGTGAGTACAGAACGGAAGTATCACGTTAACCAATGGATGGCAAGTGTTTCTCTCTGTTTTACATCCTCTTTCCATCCGTTGGTGCAGTCTGACAGGGGCTTTAGTAACTATCATCCAGAAAAATATGCATTTAGGTCGCAAAGGAGGTTATAAAGAGAGTTTTTAGAAGACCCACAGTGCTTCTTCTGGTTCAGAGTTTCAGATGTAGAAGCAAAAGCAGGTTTACCATTTTTATTTTTCATTTCTTAAATTGAAAATTTCCTCTTACTAATACCTATCAATGTACATCTTTACAACTCTTGGTTTGGCTGGTAGGCAAGCTTTTAGTTTCAGAAGAACTGAGATAAGACATCTAGTGTATACAGTATCTTGTTCTATGTGATGATTCTAAAGAACTACAATTCTCAGGCACTTTCATAATTTCCAACAAGGATTGACAATTTTATGAAAGCTCGACTTTGGCACTTTTGTCTTGGTGCTTTCCCTTTGAAATACAACTACCTTATTTTATTTTGCTATTACTGCTTATTGTCCTCATAACAAGCCATCATTTTCCCTAACCTGTATCAGCTGAAAACTTTGTGAGTGAACCTTTCTGCCTTTTTTTTTTTTTTTGACTCTTTTAAGAGTTCTCGTGCTCCATTTTTCATTAATGTCCCTTTGGTTAAATATGTGGAAGAAAGCTTCATGTCAATTAGCACATAAAATATAAGGTGGCTATCTGTTCATTGGTTATAGATTTCATGGTTATATATACTTAAGCACCAAATCATTAAATATTCAAATTAGATGATTTAGTTATGGACTTTTATTATTAATAGTTTTACAACTGATACATTTATATCAAAAAATACCTTTGTTCAGTTTCTGATTAAACCATATACACTTTACTTATTTTTTTCATGATCATCATTTGTAGTTCATTTCCCCAGATGGTTCCTAAATGTGATATGTATTGTAGAGATCTCTGCCACTTATCAAAATTTTCTAAAAAGTAATTTTCAGCTTTTTAAAGCAGAATACTTCAGCTACCTTGTCAGACTTTAAAGTAACTACTTAGAATTACCAAAGCTATTTTACTCATTTCTCAGCAACAGCGTCCTGCCACATTTAAGAATGGCTATCTCAGTGAACATGACTTTATCCTGCAATGTACTAATTCTGGCTGAGGCATACATGTTATGTCTCACTGGTACCAACAAAGTAAAAAGTCCAAATTTCAAACTGAAAACACAAATAAGCAAGCAAGTCCAGGAATTACCGGGTTAAATTACTTGAGCTGATAATGTTCTTGGAAGTCTCATGCAAGCTGTCTGCCAAGTTTCATAAGAAAGCAGGAACATAAATCAAAAGCTGTCGACACACACAGAATCCAGCGAAGCCTCTCTCAGTAGTTAACACGTTGTCCCGAACAAGAACCCAGAGCTAACACACCCACTTTTATTCCCTGTGGGGCGTGTCAGTCTCTCATCTCAGTCTCTGATTTGTCTTTTCTTTTTGTGTTGCATCTCACGCTTTTGTCTGTGTCTTTGCCTCGCATCAAACCAACATTCCTCAGCTTTATCCTCAGTTAGAGGCTCTGATACGCTCTCCTGATTATCTGCCGACACCTGAGGTACAATCAGGAGGAAGATCCTGCCGAGGAGGAAAGTCCTGGGGAGGAAGGCAATTCCAAATCATCCAACAAAGCAGGCTCAAACCTCAGAGTCAAATCTTCCCCTTCCTCATTGTCCAAGTCCTTGACCTCTGGCAAAGCAGGCTCAAACCTCTGAGTCACAACACATACATAAACATGATGTATATGCATCATATACATGATGATACACATATTGATATGTGCCATTAAGTTAGTGTTGATTCTTAGCAGCTATGTAGATAGACCTGGTCAAGGATGATCTGTCCCTAGTCTGCTTCTTCAACCACCTAAAAGGGCATCCATCTATGCTGTAATCAAATCCACCCAACTTCTGATCCTTTTCTGTCCATTCATTATTCCCACATTATAAAAAGAGGCCACAGTGGCTCACATGCAAAGATGCTGGGCTTACACACCATTCTAATCCTGTGAGTGAATAAAACATGGAGGGACAAGAAAGGAGCCTTCCCTGAGTTCCTACCAGCATTCAAGCATAACACCAACCCAAAAATCCCTTTCACAGAGGCAGCCAATCATATTGGTGATCCCTGGCTAACACATGCCATATGCTACATAAATATTGTAAACTTCATTATAAACTTCTCAAGAGATGTCCTTGACCTTTGCATATTGTGTCCAAAATAAATAGCTTGAGCCTCAAGTGAGAACTACGAATGAATCTGCTGTATGATGCTCATTGGTTTGACTTCTTGGATATTTGTGGAATTTTCAGGACTCTTTTTACCCAACATTAAAGTTTAAAATATATTGATACATTTTCTATCCAGCTTTTTTGTGCATTGCATGCACAAGGAAAACTATTTCCTGTGGAGTTCTGAACTTAGTAAGTGTAGACAACATGTCATAATATCTGAATAGCTTCCCCAAGAGCCTTCATTGCTACCCTAAAAAGGTATGCAATGCATTTCTTGAATCTTGGTTCCATTACTGTTGAGAATTGAACTTCAAAACAAATGCTATCTACCAGTATCTTCATTGTTCACTGTTAATTCTAAAGGTGACTGCGGTATTTGTTATCATTACTTTGGTCTTTATTTTAAAGTATATGCTACACCAAATCCTCAACTTTATGACTTGATAATGACTGGAATACATATCTAGCTTCATTTTCTAGTAATAGAGGTTCATGTAATTTATGTAAAAGAGTTGTTAGAATGCAGTATTGCAGATTAATTCTGCTGACTGCTGATTGCCAGCAGTTTGGCAGTTTGAGTCTGAACGGCTCAAGATTGACTCAGCCTTTCATCATTCAAAGTTTGGTAAAATGAGGACTCAATTGTTGGGGGCAATATGCTGACTCTGTTAACTGCTTAGAGAGGGCTGTAAAGCACTATCAAGTGGTATATAAGCCTAAGTGCTTTTGCTATTGCTATTGCTAATTACAAATATTTTCTAAATCTTTGTAGAAGATTGAATATTGTTTTCAATCTTGAATTCAATATAATTTTTCTATGTTTGCTTGATCTTGTTTGAATCAGATCCTTTAGTATATCATATCAAGGTTAGAACCTCCTTCTGAGTACTGAGAACTTTGGGTAAACTTTCCTTCTATGAGAGAGAGAGAGAGAAAGGGACTAAAGATGGTGGCAGCAGTAGAGGCAGCATGAGGAGTTCCAGTGGGCATGGGCAACGCCAGGTGACCAAACCCTATAATCCCTGTGGGTCCAGCCAGCAAGGTGGAAAGCCAAACATCCAAGACTTGCCAGCAAGCCAGAAAAGAGTTCCATTCCTCAGCAAATGCTCAATTCAAAAGTACTCGGAGATCTCCAATTCAGCATGCCAGAAAAGAACTCATTCCTTGGTGGGCACTAAGTTTGGAGCACTCTATTCAAAAGCGCTCAACAATCTGTGACTCAACCCATCCTTGCTAGATGATAAGGCGGTGGGGCTCACCAGTACCTGGAGGTTCAACAATCTCCTTGCAGGGCAGTGAGACGGTGAGATTCATCCCATCCTTGCAGGGCAGTGAGCACTGGGAGATGTGAGTCAGTCTTCAGACATTTGCAGCCAGAGTGTGAAACAGACTGCTTCCCCCCTGTCACCCCTCTTTCCCTCTTCCCTCTTCACCAAATTGCAAATCTTTCTCTTTAAAAGGACAGTAACTTTGGACTTTCAATAAGTAGGGAAGTATTGTTATAACCAAACTCCTGTGAAGATTGGAAGCAATTTTATTTCCTGTGATATAAGCAGAAGTATATTGAAGCCAGGAGCAAATGCTCAATACAAATCTGAGTCTACATAGTAAAAATACAAACTGTTCAAATTGCCGGTGCAAGACTATCTTTCTTTCTCTTTCTCTTAAAAGCAACAAACTTTGAAAGTGTATTTAAATTAACTAGGAGAGGCCAGAAATCCCATTCATCAAGAGAAAACAAAACAAAAAGTCTCCTGTTGCCTCCCAGTCAGGGGCCAGAGATCCCCCCTTCAACATCTTTGTATCTTTACTATATCAAAAAATCAATCTACAAAACAAGAAAGAGAGTGTAAACCCTTGCTCATTGATTGTTTTTCAAACAGCCCAGGAAAAGAGACTTTCTACCAGTTTATAAAGGGTTATAAACCTATTCTCTGATATCAGCAACAGCTAAGCAAAACAAAGCAAAGCATTAACCCTTTACTTACCAACTCTCAATACTACTTCATACTACTTACTTTCATTATCTCAAAAAAAATCAATTTCTTTAAAATAATTAGTTTTTATCAAATGATCAATTGATTTTTTTTTTGCTTAGTATGATTGAATGTTTAGTGCATATCATGTAATTAAAATCAGTGATTTAGTGAATTTAATTTACCAGCGTGTTTAGTAATTATTGTGAAAAATTAGGCTGTTTGTTGCTTAGCAAAATTTGATAAGAGTGATTTGAATAACCAATTGATTGATTGATTGATTTTTAGTAATAAGCAACCTTACTTTTCATTTTTCTAACATATCAATTAACATTTATTAATTACCAACATTCATTAAGTAACTGTCTACCTATCACATTAACTAGCTATTGTAATTGATTACTGTAATATTGCCATTGACCATGCCAGCCAAAAACTTCAAATAATTCCACAAATAATATCTCCTTACTCATCAGAGACACCATGGAACATGAACAGAAATGTCCAAATGCCATCTTATTTGGTCTCAAAGACACCAACAAATCAGATGAATCACCAAAGTTCATGATATCATAAGCAACTCTAATACAACAAACATCTCTCCTGAAGATATCATTGAAATAACCAGAAATGGGCATGGGTACAAATACAATGACAGCTCTGTGGCCCCAAGATTCATCCATACAATAAATACCATTGCAAAAAACAATCCCAACCACATAAAACTTTGCTCAAGACTGAGATTTCTGGTTGCAGCACTGTGGTGGGGTGGGGAAAGAAGAGCAAGCTCTGTTCTCTCTTCCCCAATCAGCACGTTTGGAGGTCCCATTGAGGAGCGCATAGACCCTGGAGGGGAAAACGAACGTGTGAGGAAGCCCGAGGAGAAGTTTGACAGTGGTGGCTGCTGACAGCTTCGAGGGAGACCTCATTTGCTCCAACAAATGAGTGAGTGATCGGCCATCTCGATGGCAGATCGAAGTCACAGTGCTTTAGCCCAATGAGGAAGATACCAGAGCACAAGCAGCGTTTTTGGCATCAATTGATGGGTTGAACTTGGAGTGAAGGAGGCGGAAAGTGAAAGTCAAGGAGAGTAACAGCAGAGAGAGGCGGCAGAACTGTGAGTCTTAAATGAGAGGATGGAAGTCTGAAGGGAAATGGCAATCTGGCAATGAAATCAAGGAACTCTTAAGACAGAAATCAAAGCCAATTTAGTTGATTAAAGATTGACTGGTGTCTTGGACCTGTTCTGAAGAATTTGGAGTTGATTTAGGCTGATTATCTAGGAAGTTGGAGTTTAATCTGAGGATTTGTGACTTGTAAAAGAAAAAGAACAGTGGAAAAAAAGTAAGAGACAGGACTAAACCCAAGAACGGATGTGACACTTTGAGATTATACAGAGAGAAGAGAAGCTGATGTAACAGACTGTGACTAAACAAAACGTTAACGGACAAGGAAAGGAAAGTGATTGAATATTACTGGACTTCCTTTTATAGAATATAATTAATGAAACATTTTGATTAAGGTTTGATTGAATTTATTAACAATTTAAAAGTTTAAATGATATGAAACTGTGAAAACTGGTGAAATACTATTTTGATGATTATTGATTGATTGATTACTCACAACTAATGAAATAAGTAAGGTCATATATATAAGAAGTGGAATATAGAATTTTTTAAAGGAAACCGAACTTTACACTTAAAGATAAAGAATACAGTTGATATACCATAATATAGTAATATAAATAATTGTATAAGAACAATTTACAGCAAGTATATTTTAGGATATTATACTACACTCTTTCTCCCTTTTTTCTTTCATTTTGATATTATCCTTCCTGTCATTCCTTTAGCTCTCTTCCTTCTTTATCTTCTTTAATTTTGGTGATTCAGTTAGTTTCAGATTCTATAAAAGATTGAATCAAATCTGAATAATTTAGAATATCATAAGTGGGAAAAGATATTTATATTCTAAGAGAAACTACTGAATGGAACTAATAACAAAATAAAAATTAAACAGTGAATGGTAAAGTGGAAAGATATCTACAATAAAGTTAGGAATATGACTAGTACTACAACAGCGAACCTGAAAGGGAAAAAACGATGTCTGGTTCATCAATGTCTATTGCATCTCCAGCGGGCCAAAAAACAATAGAAGGAATGTTGAATACGGAAAAGATGTGAAACACAGCCAACATGCAGACAATGCAAGCAACATTAACAGCTATTCAGGAAACAATGTTTAAAATGCAGGAGACAGTGGTTAATAACCATACATATATGAAGACGGAAATGGGAGAAATGAAGGATAAGATTCAAAATTTAGAGGAGAAGATGGGAACGATCCAACAGACACTGGAGAAGAATGAACAAAGAATAAAGAATATAGAAACTAAAGCTCAACAAACAGATAAGAGATTGGAAGGGATGGATAGGAAAGTTATAAAGATGAACAGAGACTTAGAAGATTCGATTATCCATCTCGAAATGGAACATGCAGCATTCTGTTTGAGGTTCCAAAATGTATTGGAATCCAAAGATGAAGACCTGGGAGACATAGTGTCCCACTTAATAGCAGAGACATGGCAAAGGGACCAGCAGGAAATCGTGAAAGAATTAGATGAGGTCTACCGAATCCATACAAACTACGCCAGATGAAGCAAGCTGCCTAGAGAGGTCCACATCAGGTTCGCCAGAAAAAATGTAAGAGACATTGTATATAGAATCACGACCTTGAAACAAATTCTGAGGTGGGTAAGAGAGTTGAGGAAGGACTATAGATCTCTGGCGATAGTACTGAATAAATGAAACATCTGGTTCCGATGGCTGGTCCCTGAAGGATTGCTGGTGACATGGCAAGAAAGAAGAGTAAAAATTGATAGTATTGAAAAGGCACAAGAACTTTACAATCAGTTGATGGAAACAGAGGAAGAGGGGAGCAGTAAAGAAGAGTCAGAAAGCAAGAGTCAGGAGGATGAACAAGAAGATCAGCAACAGGAATACAGGAAACGGACCAAGAAGAGAGAGGTAAAGAAAAGAGAGAATACCCAAGGAGAGAAGAACTAAGAACAAGACCCCAAAGAGAAGCAAGAACAAACAGAAGATTTAGGTAGACTCAGAATAAACAATGGAAGAAGAGATTAAATTACTCTCAATAAACATCAATGGATTAAACTCCCAGATCAAGAGGAAACAAATATTAACCAAATTAACTAAACAAAACAGTGATATAATATGCCTACAGGAGGTACATATCCAAAAACAGCATAAAAATATCTAGAATATCCCAAGTTGGGTGTATTATTTACAGCATTGACAGATCAAAAGAAAAGGGGGGTAGCAATTTATGGAAAAAAAAGGTATAGATGCAAAAAAAAAATCTATGCAGATGAACAAGACAGAATTTTAATGATACAAATTAATTTACATCAAAAACAATTACTATTTGTGGGGATATATGCCCCTAATGATAACCAGAAGAAATTTTATAAGTGACTGTATGATAAAATAATTAGTGTAGGTGAAGAAAATATTTGCTTGATAGGGGACTTTAATGCCATTGTTGATATTAAAAAAGACTATATTAATATGGAAGGGACTAGGAAGAAAAAAAAATTTTTACAAAAAATTTTTTTTGATTTAACACATGAGACCAATTTGGAAGATATATGAAGGAAGAGGAATCCAAATGAGAAGAAATATACGTTTTATTCTAGTCCACAAAAATCATGGTCCAGAATCGATATGGTATGGGTTAATGGGGCAATCGAGAAAGACATTAGTGAAGTAGAGATAATGCCTAATATATGGGCTGACCATAGCCTGGTTAAAATTACATGGAAAGGACATAGTAAAAGGAAAAGGTGATGGATATTAAATTCACAAATAATAAAGGAAAAAAATATATCTCAAGAATGAAGAATTAGTTAGAAACATTCTTTAAGGTTAATCTAAAACAACATACTAGTTTACAAAATTTATGGGACACTACAAAGGCCTTCATGAGAGGCATATCAATAGCCTATATAGCTAAGAAAAATAAATAAAAATGGAAGAAACAGAATGAATTACAAGAAAGGATTAAAAAATTTGAATATGAGCTCCAAAAAGACCCAAAGAATATGGAAGTTAAGAAAGAAATAGGGATGATTAGACATGAACTAAATTTAATAGATATTGAGGAAAATGCGCATAACTTAAAAACTCTTAAACATAATTTCTTTGAATCAGCAAATAAACCAGGAAGGTGGTTGTCCCATAAATTAAAAAATAGAGAAAGAGAAAAGACTAATTCAGCAACTCAAGGATGAGGAAGGGACAGTGTATTATCAGATGGAGGAGAAAAAGAGAATTGTACAAAGGTATTTTGGCGAGCTTTATAAGCAAGAAGATGTTAGGGAAGAAAACATTAGATGCTATTTGGAGGGAAATGGTCTGAGTCCAATTTCAGAAGAAAATAGAGAAGTACTTAATAAAGAAATAACATTAACAGAGTTACAAAAGGAGATACAAAAACAAAAAAATAATAAAACACCAGGCCCGGATGGTCTACCAGGTGAATTATATAAAAATTTATCTGAAATATTTGAACCAATATTACCGGAACTATATAATGAGGCATTAAAGCAAGCTAGACCTCCGAATGAATACTTTACCAAAACTAATATATCTATTCCAAATGATTTCAATTAAATTAGGGAAATCTTTTTTTATAGAACTAAATAAAAAGACATCCAAGTTTGTCTGGTTGGGCAAGTGGTCACATATTAAAATGAAACTATTACAAGATAATAGGAACAGAGGCGGTCTTGGACTACCAGAATGGGAGCTTTATTATCAGGCAGCAGTGTTGAGTTGGATTAAGGATGGGATCAAATTAAAAGACAAGATAATCTTAACATTAGAAGGACATGACCTCTTGATAGGTTGGCATGCATTTTTGTGGGAAAATAAAAGTAATATGCATACCTATTTCAATCAACACCTAATAAGAGATTCATTGATTACAATTTGGAAAAAAATCAAAGGTAAACACAACACAGAAATCCCACGATGGCTGTCAACCATGGAAGCCATAATACATCCAAATAGATTAGACCGATGGAAAATGGTAAGCTACAAAGAATTATTAGATAGTCAAGGGAAATTAAAATAAAACCAAGAACTGAAAGAAAATGGAATTATAATCGATTGGTGGCCATATTTGCAAATTCAAAATAAATATAAAAAAGACTCAAAAGATTTTGGACTTGACAAAGGGCAGAGCCAACTGGATAAAATATTAATAGGACTGGAACAAAAACTTATAACCAAAATATATAAATATTTATTAGATTTTAAAATGGAAGAGGAAATAGTTAAAAGTCCAATGATTGCATGGGGACAGAATTTTGGATACAGTATAGAATTAGAGGAATGGGAAAAAATATGGAATATAAATTATAAATTAACAGTATCTGCCGCATACAAAGAAAACATATATAAAATATTTTATGGATCGTATTTAGCCCCGACAAAATTGGCAAAGATCTACTCCAATATGAGTCCTAAATGTTGGAAGTGCAAAAAAGTTGATGGTACATTTTATCACATGTGGTGGATGTGCCCCTAGGCCAGGACATACTGGATTCAAATTAAAAATTGGTTAAAAGAGATCACCGGCTATCAGATTGAGCTCAGACCAGAATCCTTCCTATTAGGAATCATTAAAGAAAGACTACCGAAAGAAGTAAAATACCTAGTGTAACATATTATAACAGTCGCCAGAATAGCCCTTGGGCAGGTATGGAAAACACCAACTACCCCTTATGAAGAACTAATAATACACAAAGTAACAGAAAGTGCTGAGATGAATGTGCTAACAATGAAACTGAAAGAAAAAGACGACTCTGAACTCTTTACAATTTGGAACAATTGGTATAAATGGCTAACAAACAGAACCAAGAAATGAGACAAAAATGTTAATTGAAACAAACCTTAAGAAAGTAAAATAAAATTTTGTAAACTACATAAAAATATAAGAATAGTAATTACAGCTAAAGATATTATTTAATAGTAGATAAACACAATATAACGCAATATGATATTTAAATCAAAATCTTGTATAGATGCCAAGAATGTTGTTGATACCATGATGTTTTACAATGTAAAAAAAAAGAAAATTAATAAAAAATATTTTTTTAAAAAAAACTTTGCTCAAGACCAGACTTATCCATATTGCAAAGAATCTGCTCCCATGAACTCTGTGCAGAACTCAAAAACCGTCCAGACAATGGAGAAAAGGACCTATAAATTGACTACAGAGCTAATTGCATCAAAAGAAAGTCACACAACCCACAACTCCGCATCCAACCCCACCGCATCCAATCCAACATCACTCAAAACTAGGCATGCACGCCCCTAACTACCTCTATTCCAACCACAACTGGCCTTAAGTGCAAGCTACTCAATGCAAGAAGCCTTGTAAATAAAATAGCTGAATTTCTCCTCTTACTAAATACAGCTAAATTCAACATTATATTTGTCTGTGAAAGATGGCTCAATGCATCTCTCCCTGACTCCATTACCACAGTAAGAGACAATCATGTTTACCGATCAGATCGTGAAATCCATAGAGGAGGTGGTGTTTCTATCTTCTGTAAAAGGTCCCTGCATCTAAAAAACATCCAAGTTACCCAGGAGCTTGCTATTCTCAAGACCACCATCTGTGAACTGTCCTTAAATTTCACATTTTGGTTCTTACTATGTTACAGAGGCCCTGATTATGACATCGAACATGTTAACAAGCTAAATACAAGACGAACATGGACAGCATCCTGCCCACACACTTTTATCTTTCTTTGTGACTTCAATCTACCTCATATTAACTGGACCCTGAACAAATGTACAACTGAACCCACACATGCAACCTTCTACAATGCAGTAACAAATCTGGGACTAGAACAACACTAGACTAAACAACTGCCTCGATCTCATCTTCTGCAATAGTTTGAATTCAATTTACGAAACACAAATTAAAGAACCCTTTTCCAACAGTGACCACAACATGATTGACTTTTGTCTCAACAAACGTCCACACAAATATCACAATGATGGAATTCCCAAAGATAACTTCAAAACAGGCCACTATGATCTTATAAACAACAATCTCTCATCCCTTGATTGGCAATTTCTATTCTCTGGATGCAATACTGTTGAAGACCATTACAACATATTTTTACTTGAAATCAAAAGAGTCATCAGACTATATGTACCACTAACAACTACCAAAACCAGAAAAAACAAATTACCCAAAACAATAAGGAAGCTTCAATCAAAAAAAAAATCACTTTGGAGGAAAAACAAATCTGGTCACGTTGCCAACTTCAAAAGCTGATACAAAAATTTATGCCACCGGATAAAAACTGAATGCACCAATTATCACATTAAACAAGAAGAAAACCTTCTGCGCACCAATTCCATCCGTGCTTTCTACAATTTTATAAACAACAAAATAAAAGACTCAAGGTCCAACCCACCCCTGAAACGACCTAATGGTAAAGACTGCAATGATAACATTATTAAAGCCAACCTCTTTAACAAATTCTCTGGCTCATTATTTGTAAACAGCTATGCATCATGCCCAGTATTTCCTAGTCGAACCACAGAAAACTACAATGATCTAATACATATCGATTTTACAGAAGACATTGTTGGAAAAGCACTGCACAATCTAAAACCATCTCTATCTATTGGACCAGACAGAATATGTACCTACTTTAAAAAGCTATCCACTGCCACAGCTGAACCTCTAAGCTTTGAAAAATCTTTCAGGACCAGCTCCTTGCCAAACCTATGGTCACAAGCCATGGTCATCCCTATCTTCAAAAAGGAAGAGCCCAGCCTGGTTGAAAATTACAGACCAATCTCTTTATGCTGCATCACCTCTAAACTCATGGAAACAATTATTAATCAATCCATCATCTTCCACTTAGAAACAAACAACCTACTCTCGAATAAACAATTTGGTTTCAGAAAAAAAAAGCATGCAATCTGCAACTCTTACACTGCAAAAACATATGGACTACACAACTTGATCAGGTCAAAGCAATAGACACAATATACATAAGCTTCTGTAAAGCCTTTGATTCAGTGGTACATGACAAACTACTCCTAAAACTAAAATATTATGGTATCTCGGGACACCTGCATAACTGGATAGAAGCATTCCTGTCAAACAGACAACAAATGGTCAAAATTGGGAGTGTCCTATCAAATTCTCTACCTGTCAACAGTGGTGTCCCCCAAGGCAGTGTTCTTGGACCAACTCCCTTCACACTCTACATAAATGACCTCTGTGATCATATCAAGAGCAACTGAGTTCTCTTTGCTGATGATGTAAAGCTGTTCAACACCACAGACAATACTGCTACCCTTCAAAAAGATCTCGACTATGTATCAGAATGGTCAAACAAATGGCAACTTCAAATCTCAACAAATAAATGCTCTGTCTTACATATTGGCAAAAAAAATCAGAACATAAAATACGGACTGAATAGTCAAGACCTTGTTGATGATCCAAACTCTGCGAAGGACCTTGGAGTACTCGTCTCTAATGATCTAAGTGCTGGAGCCCACTGTAACTACACAGCCAAAAAGGCATGAAGAGTTGTTAACCTAATCTTATGTAGCTTTTTCTCTGATAATATTACACTAATAACTAGAGCATACAAAACATTTGCTAGACCAGTCCTCAAATACAGCTCATCAGTCTGGAACCCACATTACATATCTGATATTAACTCAGTTGAGAGTGTCCAGAAATATTTCATCATCAGGCTTCTGTACTGAGTTCGTATGTGGGTCAAGCTATCACAGCCGTTAGTTTTAAATTTGAAGCTAGCCTATTGCTGTCCCAGGATGGATTTTTTTACATCCTGATTGGTTGGGAGTCTTGGTCTGGATTTATTGTTCTTGGAGTTTGTTTGACTGGTGTTTCTGGTTTCTTCTGTCTGTTTTGTGGCTTTCATTGGCTGGCAACACTGTGTTCCTGTATTGGAGGCTTTCAGTGCAGCTTGGCTTTCCGTGAAAGGACGGCTATTATCTATTAGGAAGCTAGGTTTCACCTGGGTGCCTGGTTGGGGGGTGTTTGAGTTGGAGGCATTAGAGGGAGTCTGTTTGTGCTCAGGTGTTTGTCTGTTTTGTGTTGTGGAGATCTTTCTATTTGAGAGTGCAGGCTTCCAAATGATTGACAGTCTGGTGGAATCATCTCTTCTATGCATGCTTTCAGGTCTTTTTTCAATCTCTATTGCTTGTCTGATGATTCTGTGGCTGGGGTTTTCTATAATGGCTAGGGTTTTGGTGCCATTGAAGTTGATGTTGTGACCTGTGGTTTTCATGTGTTGGACTAGTGAGGAGGTGTGTTCCAGCTTTTTTACTGCATTTTTGTGTTCATCCAGGCGGGTACTTATTCTTCTATTGGTCTGTCCAATGTA
>BLBF01000026.1:22412386-22448469 GCA_015471245.1 Laticauda colubrina
ATATATATATATATATATATATGTGTGCTGTTCAGCTTCCTTCGGGTATTATCCCACGTCATTGTAGTTCTGTTAAAGTTGTAGCAACGTTTCAGCAGAATCTCATCTGCCATCATCAGGCTTCTGTATGGATGTGGGTCTTACAGCTCCTGGTTTTAAATTTGAGGCTGGTCCATTTTGATTGGTTGGGAGCCTGGACCTGTGTTCATTGGACTTGGAGTTTGATTGATTGGTGTTCCTGGTTTCTTCTGTCTGTTTTGTGGCTTTGATTGGCTGGCAACAGTCTGTTCTTGTGTTGGAGGCTATCAGTGCAGCTTGGCTGCGTGTGAAGGGACGGCTGCTCTTTATTAGCAAGCTGGGTTTCACCTGGGTGCATGGTGGGGGGGTTAGGTTGGAGCTTTCAGAGAGAGTCTGTTTTTGCCCAGGTGTTTGCCTGGCTTGTGGCATGGAGATCTTTCTATTTGAGAGTGCAGGCTTCCAAATGATTGCTCTTCATTAGCAAGCTAGCAAGCTAGTTTTCACCTGGGTGCCTGGTGATATATATTTGACATATAGCAACAGAGTGGTCAATGTCTGGAATACTCGACCTGACTGTGCTTTTTTCCCCAAACCCCAAAAACTTTAACCTTAGAATGTCTACTATTTACCTCACCCCTTTCCTAAGAGGTCTGTAGGGGGTGGGCATAAGCGCACCAACATGCCTACCTCCCTGTCCTATTGTTTCTTTTATATATTTTTTATTTTTCTTATATGTATCCATGTATTCATAACTATGTTTTTCTTATACCTATTATCTTGTAAGCAATTGACAAATAAAAATAAATAAAATAAATAAATATGTTTGTGCGTTCAATAACTTATAGATGTCACTGTGATACTGTTCTCAGTTCTTGTCTCTTCAAACAGCTCTCTGAAATTCTTTTAAATTCCTTCCTGAAATCTTTCTTTTTCTTGACATTTGTGTCTCTTTTCTTCTTGGCAATTTTTGCTACCTGTTCTGAGATCCTGTTTGGTTTCTTCTATTTCTTGAATGTGTTGGGTGCCTGGCCATGCCTTTGCTGTCATAACTATACTTTTCCACCTCCTGGTGCCAATAATGTCATTAATTTGATTTCTATGGGAGGTTTTTGTGATGCATTGCTTTGATTGTTTGAATAATATTTTAGAAATGAAGATAACATTGGGTTTGAGACAGAAAGTCTCAAAAGAGAAGACTAAGGAACAGTGATTCCTTTTTTCTGGTTTTCTGTCAGTGGACATCTATTTGACCAGGATGGTATAAGGTGTCCTGCCTTGAGTGGAAAGACCTTTACACTAGAGTGTAACTTCCAGCCATGTGATTCTATATTCTATGTTATATATTATGTAATAAAATATATCTATGTAATGTCATTTAATTAATTAATTAATTAATGCAGAAAATGTTTCTGCATTTTCTTTCTCAAACTATTGTTCTGATCATTCCTCTTCTGACTCCTTGGCCTAGAAATAAAATAACTAGTGTACCGCCTAATACTTGATTAATTTTGAATAAGCAAGGGAAAATGAGAAGCAGAGAAAGAGAGGAAGAGGCAGGGAGGGAAACTCTAGAACTGTGAGAGTTTAAAACAGCCATTTCTCAATTCACAAAGTTATCTCTCAGTTAACACTAATACATCTGGCAAGCTGTACTAATCTCGAGCAAACTGCATAGAAGCTATTTAATAAAACAACATCCTCCAACAATTTTGGTAGTTGGCATTTAAACCTTTATTATTATATTTTTAAATGTAACAGCTTTTAACTTATACAAGATAGTTCTTTGCTAAAGAAGAGACTGTCATGGAAGATGATATGATTTTCGACTCTTTCTTTTCAAATACAACTTTCTTAATCTAAAATAAGGGAAAATCTCTCCCATTAATATTTTTCTACTAACTCTTCCTTTTAAAGTTCTGTTTATGCTACTTGACAGTCTTTGCTAATGTCCTCATTATTTAGAAGTGACAAGGAGAAAATATATTATGTTTCTGGGAGAGTAAAAGGTCTTAATTTTCTTAACATGTTTATCTCACTTGGGAGCTATACTCAGTAGAGGGCTATTATAATAGCATACATTTAGAGCAAGTGCTGAAAGCTTAAAGACTTCCCTGCGTTGTTTGTTTTGTGAATGTGGGTGTTCTAATGATAACCACGATGCAGATATATTGATGGGCAAAAATGGAACTCTTATTAGAGTATTGAGATGCCTACTCATTTTCCCACTTTGGCCAGTTTTGGATGGATCATCCAATTGAAAAACCCACCATAAGAAAATCATGCAAACATAGGAAAATCATAACACCAAAATAACAATAGCACTTAGACTTATATAGTGCTTCACAGTACTTTACAGCTATCCTAAGCAGTTTACAGAGTCAGCATATTGTTGCCAACAATCTGGGTTCTCATTTTAACTGACCTTGGAAGAATGGAAGGCTGAGTTGGTGATGATTGAACTGCTAGCAGTCAGAGAAGTAGCCTGCAGTACTGCATTTTAACCACTGCACCACCATGGCTTACAAAGTAACCCTCGCTGCTTCCCTCAAGAGCAGGGCTGTCAAACTCCTGGCCTATGGGCCAGATGCATCATGCACTGGCCATGCCCATACCCGGTTTAGCAGTGTACCATACCCAATACATCATAGGATGATGTAAATATAATACCTCTGCTCTAGAGCATGAGTTCCATGGAAGTAATTTGTCCATTATCTACCTTAAGGATCCCATGTTTTCACTGTTTATGAAGGATCTCACTTGCCCCAACATAGCCTTTCCCACCTAATGCATCAGGGGATGGAATCATCAAGGGAGAGCTGGTGGCATTGCCAGTAACACTATCTAGTGCATTGTTGGAGATATTTGAAGTTAAAGCTTATTTTTCAAGCATAGGAAGACAAGAATCAGTGTGCATGAAGACAGCAGGGCAGCAGATAGCAAGGATAATAGCACCACACCCAAAACTGCTATCATATTACAGTGAGACAAGAGTAGGGAATAACGACAGGGAACTTCCAGTTTGCAGGGCTTTGGCGGCAGGCAGGAATCCGCGATAGTGCACAGTTTCTATCTGGGCGTGCCGCCGGAGCGCCCCGAGCCAGCTGGCTTCGAGGCTAAGCCACCCCGTAGATGTCGGTGAAGACAGGGGAGATTCCAGCAGGGTTGAGGAAAGCCACATCTTTCCTCCCCAGCTGGCTAAACTCTCTTTCCCGAAGGCAGTAGAGCAGCAGTCAGAAATGGCCACCTTAGAGAAGCCCTCATCCAGAAAAGAATGTGCAGGAGGAAGAAAGTGCTGAAGTGAAAGTTTTGGCTGACCGGGATAAGAAACAATAATTAAGGCATCCTGAAACTCGAATGTTAAAAAAGGATATATCGCTCCCAAAGAAGATTCAGAAGCAGCGAATGAAAGTGAAAAGGGAAAAAAAAAATTTCACTCTCCTTCCTTATGTTGACAGCGAACAGAGATGAATGAGAAATCAGAAAAATCTGCTTGGCATCAAAAGGTATTTAAGCTGGAAAACTTAATGCCAAGGGGATGATAAAGATTTCTGAATATAAAAGGAAAAACAAAGAGAAGGAATTTTTTTTTTCTTTTTGCTGTAAGTGGAAAGGGAGAGGAAGAGAATAAGAACAGGATTTGGAAGGAGGAGATAGCCTGGAATCTAAAGTAAAATTTTAACAGGACTTCTAAAAGATACATTTTAACTGGAACTTTGTAACTAAATACTAACCCCAGGAAGAGAAAGTGAAAAAAGGAAGAAGGTGTCAAAAGAAACTGCTTGTGTGTATTTGGATTGCTTGCTGACTTTGGGACTTTTGGAACTATATTTGAAGGATTAAAAACACTTGGGTGGTTGTTTTAAAAGAAAAAAACCGCTACAATGGCATCACTTGTGGATGAACTGAAAATAGAATTTAAAAAACTTAAAGAAGAAGAACAAGAAGGGAAGGGATCTCTTGGTTCCATTTTTCAATTTTTAGAAATGGCGATCTCTACCTACGAGAAATTACAAGAAAAGACTATGCAACAAGAAGATTGGGACAAAGAAGAAGCCATTTTAAATGAACAAGTAACTCTACTTGGGGAAGGAAGGCAAAAGAGGGGAAAGAAAATGGAGAAATTGAGACCTAAAAAAAACAACCAAAAAAGGAAAAACTAAGGTGAAAAGTGGATATAATGTGAGAAAGCAACAGAAAAAGGGAATACAGAAAAGGGAAATCGAGGTGGAGAGATAAGGGGGTAAAAAGGGCAGAGAGAAGAAGCAAAGGAGGAGGGAAGGGAAGAGAAGCTACAAGGGTGTGAAACAAGATGTAAAGAAACAGGATTTATTTAGAGATAATGGGTAAAAATTTAATTGAAAAAACGAGGTACATATGATTGTATTGTTATATTTGTATTTAGAAATAATGTTAGAAAACTGGAAAAAAATGTATGATTGCGGTATCTGCTATCCCGCATCAGATGGGCGTCTCATGATAGGGAGCGAAGGAGAGAAAAAACGACAGGAGACGAAGTTCCTCGCGATGAGTGCGCCCCGAATGTCCGGGTACACGCTCTTTTATTATGCTCATTCAAAAGGGGGTGATTGTTTATTCAGAACCTAGGTTAAGCCTAGGTCAGACGGAATATACAAATTTAACAATGACTCAAAAAACAGCAGGATATCAGGACAGACAGGATGGCAGGAATTATATTTGATCAGGATATTACTTCTTTACCAAGCTGCATGCCAGACAATGTAATCCCAAGTGAATAAACCATTTCTGCAAATGTTTGATTCCTTGTCTCTGTACGTGCCCTGTAAAAGGTCACTGAGAAGACAGAAGCTTAATGATTACACGTGAAATGATACAATGTTGAAATGTCTGAATGATCCACAGTTGCATTGATATACAATTGCAAACACATAAATGATACATAGTTACAACATATGATTTAGTAAAATATTTGAGAATAAAATAAATGGAATGAATTAAATGAGAATTAATTTAGAAAGGAATGGGAACATTTTAATGACATTATCTCATTAAAATGTTCCCATAATGTTTTAAAATGCAAGTGAAGTGGGGGGGAAGTAATTATGGAAAGTTTATAAGCGTTCCCATAGAAGCATGATACCTACTTGAAAAGTAATGTGTTAAATGTTTAAAATTCAAATGAATATTAACATTAATGATAGAATTGAATTGGTATAGATCGTTGTTTTAATTATATTATATATTTATATTTTTCTTTTCTTTTTCTTTTTAAAATGTAGCGTGTAGCTTTAATGTACTACGCAAAATCCGAATGGAAGTTATGTTCTATATTAAGTGTTATAATTTTAGGGGAAAGATATAAAAGCATCATACTGCACTCAGTGGCCACAGGAGGAATTTTGTTTAATGAGAAAAGATAATAGACAGTTGAAGTAGGACAGATGAAGAATATAAATATAATGATCTGATTTGAGATGAAATAAATAAAAATAAAATTAAGAAAGTTAAAAGAGGGGAGAAGCTATATAGAAAATGTAGAATGGTTATAATATATGGAATGGTAAATGAAAATGAGCATGAATTTGAATTGGTGTCTGTACAAAGAGATGTAACCAGGGATCAGGCTGCTTTCAGAAAAGAGGTTTTATGTTTTCATGTTCTGTGTTGTGTTTGTTTATGTTTGTTTCTAAAAATCAATAAAATTTTCTTCAAAAAAAAAAAGAGAGTAGGGAATAACTACCAATGTAACATAAGATAATCTGAGAGAGGATCAAATAATTTCAAATTCACTACAGAGGGATCCTAAACGCCAAGTTGTATCAGAGTTCATGGAAATGCCAGTGGTCATTCTTAGGCAGTTGATTCTACTTCATAGAGAGCAAAAGTTGAAAGAGATTAATATTTGGAAACATTCCTAAATCCCTGAATCGACAGCTGGAAGCAACTGTACTACAGGAGTAATACTGTTATGCAACTAAGACATTGGTATATCAGTATAGATCCTCTTAACATTCATATTTTATACTGTGCTTTTAATTTAGGTTAAGTGTCACATAATTCGTGTATCTTTTGCCATAAGCTGGCATAAACTAGTTGTATATGTTATATCAGATGTGGTATTCAGCAGGTTCTGACCAGTTCTGGAGAACCAGCAGCAGAAATTTTGAGTAGTTCGGAGAACCGGCAAATATCACCTCTGACTGGAGATTTTACAGTATCCTTTCCCTGCCATGCCCACCAAACCACGCGCACAGAACCAGTTGTAAAAAAAAATTGAATCCCACCACTGAGTTTATACCATAAGCTAGCTACCTAAATGAATAAATAAATGTAATGAATATAAGTCAAACATATGAGGAGTGGATATTAAGTTCAACATCCTATTCATTATCCAGAACCAAAATTATTTGAATGTTTTAAAATTATTATTTTAAATTTTAACCATTCTCATAAACTCTTAAAGTAGGGTTTTATTTTAAAAAAGGAGTTGAGCACTTTTGTTGTTGTTTCAGGTGATTCCAATATAAACTGCTGGTATTTAAAAGTTGGGTCAGAACACAGTAGGGTTGGCTTTCCTTGGCTCTGCTACAGTATGTCCTTTTGCAATTTCAATACAATAATAAAAGTTTCTTCATACCTATCTGACTGACATCTCTTTAGAAAGAAAAAAATATGACAGAGTTTCATTTTCAAAATTGATTAAAGTAAGTAACATTCTTATCCTAGACAATATTTATTTTTTTCAAAAACCACTTAAGTGTTTGAGTAAAATGCATTTTTATGTAAAAAACAAATAAATCTAATTTTTCACAAACTTCTCCTGAACTGAATACAAGACATTTTCTTACACTAAAGAAATTATAAATGGAAATACCGTATTACATTTAGTTCCTCATTCTTCAGAGAGCAAAAGATTTGTGTAGACATCTGGGAAAGTTAAAAACAAATGCCATTTGGGAAACACATGCTTGTGACTTCTTAATATCTCATAATTGGATTTATGGTGTAAAGGGATATACCATGCCCATTTTCTTTTTCATTGTTTAATTAAAAGACTCTTTATAGATTAAAGTTAGATATGGCAGACAACCAAATGAATGCCCAGAGAGGAGTTTTATTAGCATATGGTATCTACCGATACAGTTTCCTCTAGTCTTCTCCTAAGATATTAAAACACCAATCAAAATAAGTGTGAAAGGTGCACAACGAATGTAAGAGAAGTATTCCTCCAAACACATTATGAACTTTAAAAATGTGTATCTAATACTGGATGGAATATTTCATTAAAAAAAAATCCACCTGTGGTTACTCCAAAATTTTCATTTCAGCTTCCCATTTTAGGTGAGAAAAAAATCATACTGGTGTTCCATTAGGGAATCAGACTTTTTTTTAGATGATTTACTGCAAATCGCTCAGGGATTTATGAGTAGATCATAATTTATGTTCTGCCCACATCTGCCTTAGTCCAACTGGGATGCAATGCAAATGTCAGTGAAATATCAGACATATGAATCACACAGCCTCTTGGCCTGAATCAGCATTCTCAGCCTGTGAGGATAAAATCTGTGAAAACAATATCTTCTCCCTTGAACTGAGAAGACTGAGCCTAAGGATCAATTCAGATATGATGTTAAGGGCAATTTAAAAAATTTTCTTCGTAAAGAGAAGTGGTGCAGAGGTGGTATTCAGCAGGCTCTGACCAGTTCTGGAGAACTGGTAGCAAAAATTTTGAATAATTCAGAGAATCAGCAAATACCACCTCTTACTGCTCCCCTGCAACTATTCTCTGCCTCCTGAGTCCCAGCTGAATATCTGAGTCTTCTTTTGTTTCCCTGCAAAAAGAGAACGAAGCTGGAAAACAGGCTAGTAGGGTGGGGAGGGAATGGAAATGTTACAGTATCCTTCCCCTGCCATGCCTACCAAACCACACTTACCAAGCCATGCCATATTCTCCAAGCCACGCCACAGGAGCAGTGATAAAAAAAAATTGAATCCCACCTCTGCAGTGGCAGAAAGGAAATCTTCCAAAAACAAGCAGCTTAAGGTAGCTGGTAGAGCATAATCAAATAATTAACGTTTTGCTTGGATGAAAGCCAGCCATGTTCGGATCTCCACTCCACTCCATCACAGATCTAGCTAAACAACTCTAATTTTTGCAACCCAATCTGCATTATGGAGGTCTTGTGGAAATATAATTATGGAAAACATCCATATATTGCTACCTGGAGCTGTGAGGAAAGAAGATAGGATATAAATGCAGACAGTAAATAATAACAAAAACAATAAAACAATTTCCTTCCCACAGAAACGTTTATTCTACTCATTTTAATCTGAGATTAAATCTAATTCTCTTTTAGATAATTTTCTCTAAAAGGTACTTATTTTTTACAGTTTCTTTCATAAGATGCATAGAGTGACTAAAACTGTATCTCATGCAAATATATGCACAAATTATCAGTCTGAAAAGATATTACCAGATTCCTTCTGTCAAGCTGTTTTCAAAAATGTTTTTTTAGAGAAATGCATGGATTACTCCATAGAGACTCTAGGAGTCAGGTCTGACCAGAAGGAAATTAAGAGACTGAAAAACAGAGACAGAATTATGAGAGATGGAATTATGATAAGGATGTGCTACTGTATTCTCCTTGTTTCTTGTCTCTCGCCTCCTCTCTGCCTACTCCCTAGCCAATTATTTATCCATAATGATGTATCTATGGAATTAGCTGATTCCTCCGTAAATTCTAGCAGTGTCAGAAGGAAAGGTCACTGTAGAAGTCTGAAAGAAGAGGAAGAGGCAATAGCTATGAAAGCACTAAGAGAGACTGAGTGGTGGGCGTCCTTTGATACTTCAAAAGCAGAGAGAGAGAGAAAGAGAGAGAGAGAGAGAAATAGAGAGACAGACAGACAGAGACAGAGACAGAGACAGAGACAGAGACAGAGACAGAGACAGAGACAGAGAAAGACAGAGAAATTACAGAGACAGAGAGACAGTGACACAGACAGAGAAACAGGGACAGGGAGAAAGGTTATTCAGAGCAATATGCTCAGTTTTGGCCATAACTGTTTCCAGTTTTTAAACTAATAGGAAGTTAAGCCCATGTCACACAGCACCAACGGATGGAAAGAGGATGTAAAATGGAGAGAAACACTTGCCATCCGTTGGTTAACGCGATGCTTCCGTTCTATACTCAGTGCGTCCGTTTTTCATACTCTCTATTCGTCCAGCATCCGTCTACTGAGATTTCATCCGCTCAAAAAGTTTTGAGCTGCACAAAACTTTTTGAGCGGATAAAGTATCCAACATGTCTGTTATACATCCGTGACGCATATGGGGAACATCGTTATATGTCCATCGTCATCCGTTACGCGTCCGCTATATCCGCTAGGCATCCACTGCACATCCACGCAACTGACATCCGCTCCAGTGGAAAATGGACACAGAGAGGAAGAGAAACAGACGTGGAACAGACATGCAGCGTTAGTAGCATGGACGTAGAAAGGATGAAAGTGGATGCAGCTCACATATAAAGCATTAAAACGGAAAAAACGTTCATATAGGGGATGTATCTCAGATATTTAGGATGTCTGCAGGATGTCTAGAGGATGCAAAAGGACACCTAGCGGAAAACCTATATTTCCTATAAAAAGGGGGAGGAAATCACCTGGATCTCACTTTCAGTCCAGCAGCCCTGCTGTGCAGACCTCTTCAGCCTTGATCTTGCTCTTGCTCTTGCTTTTGCTCTTCCACAGCATCCAGTCATTTCCACCATGGATCGTCGCACACTCCTTTTGGTAGCCGCCATCGTTCTACAACAGTGTGAAGCCCTCTACAGGCTCTTTCACCTGTTCTACGCAAGTTAAAGGAGGCGTCCAAGAAGTGTGTGGGTCTGAAGATGGATCATGAGAAGAGCTGAGTACGGACTGTATAAAAAGTTGATGGTGAAGCTGAGGAACGAAGACCCTCGTGCATTCCAGAACTTCATGAGGATGCCGCCAGCCATGTTTGACGAAGTTGTGGAGCGACTGAGACCCAGGTTGACCAAGGCAAACACCAACTTCCAGCCCAGCCTGGACCCTGGGCTGAAAGTGGCACTGACTCTGTGACACCTGGCCTCAGGGACCACGTACAAGAACATGCAGTACGCCTGGAGGGTGCCACACAACACCATCAGTGTTGTGGTCAGAGAAGTGGTGCAGGCCATCATCAAAGAATACCTGGAGGAGCTCCAGTGCCCCTCCACTGAAGAAGGCTGGAAGAAAGTTGCAGAGCAGTGCTATCAGAGGTGGAATTTCCCCCACACCGTTGGAGCCATTGATGACAAGCACGTGGCCTGCAAAGCTCCAGCCAACTCAGGGTCCACATCACAATTACAAGGACTTCTTCAGCATCATCCTCTTCGCCATGGTCGATGCTGACTACAAGTTCATGTACATCCATGCTTCAGGCAACGGGTCAGCTTCAGATGCCCAGGTATACAACACCAGTGACCTCAAGGAGGGGCTGGAACACAACCTCATCATGGGCTTCCCAGATCCAGACCCCCTGCCCAACGACACACAAGATGTGCCCTACTTCATCATGGGGGATGATGCCTTCTCCTTCAGAACCTACCTCATGAAGCCCTACACTTCCAGATGCCTCACCCGTGAAGAGAGGTTCTTCAACTACAGGCTGTCCAGAGCAAGACGGAGAACGCCTTTGGCATCCTGGCCAACAGGTTCCAGCTACTTCTCACCACCATGCAGCATCACCCAGAGACCGTGAGGAACATCGTGGAAGCTTGCTGCATCCTGCACAATCTCATGCGCACCTGCTACCCAGTGTTGCAGAACAGGCTTTTGGACCATCAACAAGGCAATGGGGACATGGAGCCTGGTGAATGAGGCAAGGGCGACCTGCTTGCGAGCTGCATCCTTTTATATCCGCAGGGCTGACACAATGCATCCTCCCCGCATGCGCAGTGAACACTTTGCATCCGCTTGGTATCCGCTATGCATCCTCTAGGCGTCCGTGATACACCCGGTCATCCACTTGGGATCCGCTCTGCATCCCTTCCTTCTGCTGCGCGTCCGCTTCGCTGTGCTCCCCCGGAAGCCCTGTGGATGTGCCATCCGCTTCCATCCGCTTCCATCCGCTAGGCTTCCGTGGAGCATCCGCTTAACATCCTCGCTACGTCCTCTCCCCGTCCGTTCCTTTCCATTGTTGTCTGTTCTCTTTATGCAAATTTGGGGCACTTTTGAGAGCGGATAACAAGAGATGGAACATTTTTTCGTCCACTGTGTCCTTTTTACATACTTTTTGCATTCGTCGGCCGATGTGACAGGGCCTTTAGTTGCAAAGAAAAGTGCAAGGCTATTGTTTCCCATGTATAATTAAAAAAAAACCTTTGTAGCATTGATTTTTTCAAATCTTCACAGGAGACATTTTCTCAACATATTTTGATACTATGTATGGAATCAGGTTTTTTTTTTTCCAGACTTCTGTTTTTGTTGTTATTGTTGCAGTTTCCAATATTTTGGATTACTACACCTTTATCTTTACCCAGGACAAAATGATTGTGTAATTTTTCTATCAAGCCAACTTTTCCATCATTTTCTAACTTTAGATGGAAAGGCTTTATGCTAAATAAAATAAAAATAAAAACATTGGTGCTTTGTTTTTTCCCATTCTCCTGAAAACAGATGGCACTTGCTTTGGCCTCCTTGCTTGAAGCCATGAACCTGAGCACTCAGAATCTCTACTGCAAACTTTTAATGCCTTCAAATTACACCTTTGCAAAGATTACGCCTTTGCAAATAAATTGAGGCTTAACAAAACACTAGACATCCTTTCCTTTTGAAGTGGTAGTTGTGGCTTAACAGCAAAATTAGAGAACAGGTTCACAGGGTTATTAGCAGAGATAAATTATTTTTGCAGTAAAATATAAAATGTGTATCCTTTTGTGTTCATGAAGCTGAATATAGCTTGTTGAAGGGGCAAGAAGCAAATCTGTCTCCAAGTTCAGGCTGTATGATTTTCTTCTAATTGTGTGACAATCCCTTCACCTCAGGAATCCTCTTCATTATAGGGTAATCCTGTAATTGCATTTTATGGAATGACTGATTGATTGATGATTGCTCCACTATTTTGTTCAGGTGTTGCAGCCCCAGGCATGCTACACAAGAGCCACATGTGATTTTCTGTTGAGAAGAAATTATACAGTTCCCCCTGGTATATAGCATGGAGAAAATAAAAAGCAATGCTACATTTATTAGCATAAAACTGAGGCTCAGCACTGAAAGAAATAAAGATCTTGGCATTCACTGTTGGCTCAAATTAAGGCCCACCTGCCATTGTATGTTAGCAGGTTAAGAGGAAGAATGACAACGAATATGAGGAAAATTGATGCTATCTGAAGTATTCAAAAAAATTCATTGCTTCTCTCTTGTTTGAAAAACAGATTTCTAGAACCTCATGGATACCACCTCTCTTTTCTTTTTTCAGATTCATGGGATGATTTGAGGTCAGTTCTTCTTCCTCACAAGTTAGCTGACTTCACAGAAGTGCTGCTACAAGCATTACATGAAGAGAGGGCCTATGTAAGTTACTTTTTTGCTCCTGAAGTAAAATGGGATATAAAACTACCAAACAAAGAATTGAACACTTCTGAAAGTGCAGACTGTTTTTAAAACACTTAAATGCTATTAAAATTTTATGAAGATTTACATTTATCCCAAGTTTCAGATACCTATAATATCTGTATTTATTGATATAGTCATTGGCTTCCTGTTACTTGGTTACTTGACCTTTTCACAGTTAATCACCAACTCTCAGTGTCATAAACAAACAAACAAACAAATAAATAAATAAAATAAAGCATGAATCTAGGATCTAGCTTAGGATAACTATCATAATGTCTGGTAGTTTTTTTTAAATTTGCTTACACACTGAGTTGTTCATTGAAATTTTCTGTCTATGAAACAACTAAAATGGATGCTGGCAGCTGACAAAGAAGGGGAAATTGCCTTAATAGAAAAGTGCTTCAGATAGTCATTGTTTTAACCTGACTAGGATAATGACCTATGATTGTAAGAGAGACAAGGGTGGGGGAGTGAGCTGCAGAGGGAACTGTTGCTATGTTCAGGGTGTTGTGCCATATAATATTTTTTCCCACACATCTAGGCAGGCAGTTTAAAACTTGTAAACCTAATTGTACATATTTAAAGTGGTAACCTGTATATCTGAGGATCTATTTATTTTTTAGCTTAGTGGGATTTGCCACTGAGATGTGTTCAACAAGCAATGGTTAAAACAAATCATGATTGAGTTCATTGAATGTTTCAATAACAGGATCTGTAAAGGCATTACCCATGACAAGGTGTTTTTCATGGAGCTTTTGTTAGCTTGTTATCGTAAAGTTCTCATGTGTCTTCTACAAATGGAAACTGCAATATTATTTCTTTTTATTTCTTCTGTAAAAGTGCTATATTAATATTAATGTAAAATCTTCTTTGTTAATTGCTGGGACATTCAGTTCTAAAACTGATGAACTATAGAAAAAGACGGACAGCAATTCAGAGGTTGCATATTACACATCTTTGATCCTATGGAGATAAGACAGTAAGTGGCCAATAGTAGGTGTTATTCTTAATTAAAATTTGTGAGAGAGACTCACTAGGAATTATACTATCAGTCTAGTATACAAACACACATGTACCCAAACATCTCACTTGGAGATTGGCCATATTGGCAGTGGAAACTAGGACTGGTTGCTGTTACCAGAAAGGAAGCTCATTTTCAAAAGCTAGTATTGCCTTGAGCTTGTGTTGATGAGAGCTGTAGGAAAGCCTTGGTGATAATGAACATAGGTATGCAAGTCTCTCCAGAAACATTAAGCTCCTTAACAGATTTTATTATTATTGGTTTTGAATTGAATAAGCATCGATGTATTTATTTGCTAATTAATTTAGATATCCTGATATTTGTCCAAAAGTGAGTGTGGCTCCATCTCTAGTGATTAGATACATTACACTGCTAACAATTTGGATTTCAAGTTGCATTCAAGGATTATAGTCAGGTTGATGGAAGACACTCACATTCATTGTCAAAAAATGAGTATTTTTTGTAGATCAATCCTGATTTTAAAAAAAAAAAACTTAACATGGAGTATTGGAAGAAAAAGACATAATGATTTTGATCAGAAGTCTTAGCTTTTCAATTCTTTAGTCCTATCTAAATATGATTACAGTATTGAAATAAGTAAATCTGATCTATAACAGTAGCACTTGGGATCTGTAAAAATCCTCAAGGGATTTTGAGTACATCTGAAATCTCATAATGGCATAGGACACTTAACTCACTGCTGCCTGGTTCCATCTATGATTCTTATGTTTCAGGTTGTCACAATGATAGAGTAGAATTCTTTATTGGCCAAATGTGATTGAACACACAAGGACTTTGTCTTGGTGCAAATGCTCTCAGTGTACATACAAGAAAAGATATGTTCGTCAAGAATCATAAGGTACAACACTTAATAATAGTCATAGGGCACAATAAGCAATCAAATCATACTAGAAACAGTCAATAAAAATTGTTAGGATACAAGCAACAAGGTTACAGTCATACAGTCATAAGTGGGAGGAGATAGGTGAAAGAAAAGATGGGTAGATTAACAGTAACAGTAAAAAGTTGGACACTGTGGAGGAAATTATTTGTTTAGCAGGGTGATGGTGTTCAGGGGAAAACTATTCTTGTGTCTAGTTGTTCTGGTGTGCAGTGCTCTATAGCATTGTTTTGAGGGTTAGGGTTAGCGTTAATATGTGAGAAGACATCACTGTCATTTTGACAATTAATGATAATCTTTTGATTATTCAGAATTAATAGGAGGACTTCCGGTTTGCAGGGCTTCAGCAGCAGGTAGGAATCCGCAATAGTGCGTGATTTCTGCATAGGCACGCCACCGGAGCACGCCGAGCCAGCTGGCTTTGGGGCTAAGCCACCCTGTAGAGGTCAGTGAAGACGGGGGAGATTCCAACAAGGTCGAGGAAAGCCGCGCCTTTCCTCCCCAGCTGGCTAAACTCCCTTTCCTGAAGGCGGTAGAGTGGCGGTCAGAAATGGCCGCCTCAAAGAAGCCCTCATATGAAAAAGAATGTGCAGGAGGAAGAAAGTGCTGAAGTGAAAATTTTGGTTGACCGGGATAAGAAACAACAATTAAGGCATCCAGGAACTCAAATTTTAAAAAAGATACATCGCTCCCAAAGAAGATTCGGAAGCAGCAAATGAAAGTGAAAAGGGAAAAAAAAAATTTCACTCTCCTTCCTTACGTTGACAGCGAACAAAGATGAATGAGAAATCGGAAAAATCTGCTTTGGCATCAACAGGTATTTAAGCTGGAAAACTTAATGCCAAGGGGACAATAAAGATTTCTGAATATAAAAGGAAAAAAAAGAGAGAATGATTTTTATTTATTTTTTGCTGTAAGTGGAAAGGGA
Organism: Laticauda colubrina; assembly: GCA_015471245.1. Lineage (NCBI taxonomy): Eukaryota > Metazoa > Chordata > Lepidosauria > Squamata > Elapidae > Laticauda > Laticauda colubrina. Next base: position 22,427,855 of record BLBF01000026.1, read on the forward strand.
GAGAAAAAGAATAAGAACAGGATTTGGAAGGAGGAGATAGCCTGGAATCTAAAGTTAAATTTTAACAGGACTTCTAAAAGATACATTTTAACTGGAACTTTGTAACTAAATACTAATCCCAGGAAGAGAAAGTGAAAAAAGGAAGAAGGTGTCAAAAGAAACAGCTTGTGTGTATTTGGATTGCTTGCTGACTTTGGGACTTTTGGAACTATATTTGAAGGATTAAAAACACTTGGGTGGTTGTTTTAAAAGAAAAAAACCTCTACAATGGCATCACTTGTGGATGAACTGAAAATAGAATTTAAAAAAATTAAAGAAGAGGAACAAGAAGGGAAGGGCTCTCTTGGTTCCATTTTTCAATTCCTAGAAATGGCGATCTCTACCTACGAGAAATTACAAGAAAAGGCTATGCAACAGGAAGACTGGGACAAGGAAAAGCCATTTTAAATGAACAAGTAACTCTACTTGGGGAAGAAAGGCAAAAGAGGTGAAAGAGAATGGAGAAATTGAGACCTAAAAAAACAATCAAAAAAGGGGAAACTAAGGTGAAAAGTGGATATAATGTGAGAAAGCAACAGAAAAAGGGAATACAGAAAAAGGAAATCGAGGTGGAGAGACAAGGGGGTAAAAAGGGCAGAGAGAAGAAGCAAAGGAGGAGGGAAGGGAAGAGAAGTTATAAGGGTGTGAAGCAAGATGTAAAGAAACAGGATTTATTTAGAGATAATGGGTAAAAATTTAATTGGAAAAGTGATTCTGCAAAGGTTGTATTATATTGTTTGTATTGTTATGATTGTATTGTTATATTTATATTTAGAAATAATGTTAGAAAATTGGAAACAATGTATGATTTAGTGAAACTTTTGTGAATAAAATAAATGGAATGAATTAAATGAGAGAATTAATTTAGAAAGGAATGGGAACATTTTAATGACATTATGTCATTAAATGAAGTGAAGTGGGGGGGAAGTAATTATGGAAAGTTGATAAGCGTTTAATGTGTTAAATGTTTTAAATTTAAATTAATATTAACATTAATGATAGATCGTTGTTTTAATTATATTATATATTTATATTTTTCTTTTCTTTTTCTTTTTAAAATGAAGCGTGTAGCTTTAATTACTACACAGAATCCGAATGGAAGTTATGTTCTGTATTAAGTGTTATCATTTTAGGGGAAAGATATAAAGGCATCATACTCCAATCAGTGACCACAGGAGGAATTTTGTTTAATGAGAAAAGATAATAGACAGTTGAAATAGGACAGACGAAGAATATAAATATAATGATCTGATTTGAGATGAAACAAATAAAAATAAAATTAAGAAAGTTAAAAGTGGGGAGAAGCTATGTAGAAAATGTAGAATGGTAAATATGGAATGGTATATAAAAATGAGCATGAATTTGAACTGGTGTCTGTACAAAGAGATGTAACCTGGGATCAGGCTGCTTTCAGAAAAGAGGTTTTATATTTTTCATGTTCTGTGTTGTGTTTGTTTATGTTTGTTTCTAAAAATCAGTAAAATTTTCTTCAAAAAAATTTTTAATAGGATGAAGAAGAGGACTGGATCATATCATGTTAATGGCAATTTAGTTTTCAAGATCTAATATATTCTGAAGTCATCATGCTAAGAACAAAGCCTCATGTCAATACTCAGTAGTAAACCAGATTATTGTGTGGCAATACAAGCCAGTTACTCAGACTGCAGGTGCTAGAAAGAAATTTTAAAAAGGTTCTCAAATCAGAGAAACTGTTTTTAATTGGCCTTGTCTTGTGTTCTCTAATTTAGCCTCTGGTCTAAGGTAATCTGTAAAATGCTTTTCCAGTGTCGATGCAAAAAAGACTTTGTTGCCATGTTGATAATCTTTTAAACTTAGGTGAATAAGCCTACACTGTTTGTCTCCAACTGTTTCAACTTCAGAAATTCCAGCTTGGAGCATCTTTGTCCAAACTGGCAGAAAAAAGTGTGCATATTAGAAGATGCAAGAGTTGAATACACCATGAACTTCAAACTGAGTATAGTTAATTGACTTAGTGGGCCATTGTTAGATCAATTGCAAGATTATCCTTTAAAAACTACTACTGGCCATTGAAGAATAGAACAGTTCACCAGTCAAGGATAAAATGGCTGCCCAAGGCAGTGCCTAGATATGTATGCCAAATATTGGATCCAGTCAGAGCTGAGGTTGTGACTGGAATGAAGCATTAGGAACTATCTGAACTAAAGGGCTTAAATCAGGATATTTTAAAAAAAAAATGAGTCAAAGCTGGGAAACAGGGCTAAGGGAACAATTTCAGTGGACTAGAGTAGGAGTAGGAGGAATGACAATTAGCCTTTGGAGTGGGGATGAGAAATTTATAATCATGTTCTGCTAAATGAACTGATACTTGAGAGACCAAAAAATGAATCAGTCCCAGTATTTGAAGAGCCCTATATGATATCCTGTATTCAGGTCTCTGTAGTCAGCACAGAATTTGAATGGAAAAAAAAGTAATATCTGTCCAGGCAACAGAATTCTATTTTGAAGGACTCGTGGTTAGGTATCTTTGGTACAGAGTCAGGCCTTGTGTTTGTCAAATGAAACTTTTTCTAGAAAAGGTATAAAATAATTAAAAAAAAACCTCACTCCTTGCCTATCCTCAAAACTCAAAAGCTGTTAGTACATTTGCTAGCAACAATGTAGTACCATGACATTTGGTTTTTTTCAGATTAAGAAACATTAGTAGAGAGTAAATTAATAAATTTAGCTATGAATTATGTATCATACCAAATTTTGCATCATACAAAAATAAGCTGTTATTATTGTTTCACATAAAGGTAATGCCCAGTTTTGAATTCTTTGTTCTTTCTTGTGACCATTATTTTCAATGCTAGCAGCTAATGGTGGGAATAACTCAACATGTACTTTCTATCAGAAAGTACTCAACATGTACTTTAATAACTCAACATGTACTTTCTATCAGAATGTTTATTCACCACATAATATTTGCTGTTTCCTAAAGCTTCAGTCCCAGAGGCAATCTAACCTGAAACAAAAGCCAGTTATCCAGATCAATACACAAATCAACATATCTAATTTTCCTTTGCTGGCTCTTAATGGGAGAAAGTGTGGGAAAGGTATTGGATGCATTAAACTATTAAAGAGCAAAATGTACTTTATCTGCTTTCTTTTTTATTTGCTTCAGTGCTGATCTGTTTCATATCAAAACGTATTTACAGTGATTATTAAAGCTTCATCATAAGAAAAGTTCAATGGATTTACAGTAACGTGCATTCATATTCATTCATCCATCCAGTCTCCTGTTTTATTGCAGGCAATCTGTGGGCCATATATCTTCTGCCCTCTTTGCTGCTTTCAGATTTCAGTGAACAAATTCCACAGAATTATTCTTACTTGGAATAGAGATTGGCAAACTTCTACATGCACTTAGGCAGACAGTGGAACCCATGAACTTTGGATAATGAGTTAAGCAGCATATAAATTTAACAAATAATAAATAATTGCCACAGTAGTGAGCAGAACTAGATATAAAAATATACAGAAGTTTACACAATATATAAATCTCTTTTAGTTTTCCCCTATTCTTGTTTGTTTGTTTGTTTCTTTTTTCAAGGTTGTGCTATTAAATATATGTTACAGTAAAATGAAATTAAATGAAAACAACCACAGAACCTGGTCAAGTAAGACCAGAAAAAAATCAAAGTAAATGTTGTTAAAAAGGAATTTAAAAAACAAACAATGAAGTTTACTAATATTTCCCTTGTAACCATTATGAAATGGTGTTTAGTGGGAAATCATATTGCTCAAATTTGGCATTAAAACTGGGCCATTAAAAGTAGGGTGGGATGCCCAAGGAACTCTAAGTACTAGGAAATCTTGAGTGATAGCTTCACCTCTGTAATCTGGGGCCTTGTTGATCATGAAACCTGATATAGAAATTACCAATTCATCTGCTATTACAGAGGTAAATCAACAAGTGTGAAACCAAATCTTAGAAATGCTAGCAAGCACCATGTTGTTCCCACTCTTATAGTCAAAAAACTGTTGTAGATTTTTTTTAAGTATCCCAGATAACTCTAAATGATAACATGGTGAAAAATTGGGGGAAGGATATAAAGAAAAACAAATCTTAATCAACAGATTTCCTCCCCCCTCCCTCACCCGAGTGTCTCAATAAAACATTTGGCCTTTCTCTGAATATAGATAGAATTGAAGCTGGGAGAAACCATTGATTATAGGGTATATTAGTGTAATGCTACAGTTTATGCCTGCTGGATTCTTGGAGCACTGAACACCCCAAGCTTTGCTTTCAGCTATTAATTACCCAACCAGTCATTAACTGCTGCTAACAATTGATTTACAGGGAATTATTGCTTAAATAGCGGGAGGTATTTAAGAACAAAATAAATTAAAACAAAGAGTCTCAAGATCCAAAGCATGGAAAGGAGACTGTTTGCAACAAAGAGCAGTTGCTAGTTGCATTGCAATTACCCACTGATAAACAATCATTGGGAAGTGAACTTCTTTTCTATACAGAATGACATTATGTATCATGGACCCAGTGTCTGTACTAATTAAATGATTGGGAAAGAATTGTTGTTCTGTTATCAGAAACCTAATTGATGTTGCTCATTTTGTTCTGACAGAATTATCAAAAATGTTTAATTGCAAGCTGTGTCTTATGATGAATCACATCAAATCAGTTCTGGAAGAGTAGCCTTTAGTAAATTCTACTCTGTTAGATTCCTAACATTTCTTCTACTTGTCCTACAAAACAAATGAAACCTCATTTCCCCCCAAAAGCATCATATAGTACAATAACTTAGCAATAATTTTCTTTTCTCTGTCTTCAGTCATTTGACTAGACCTAGCTTTGAAGATAATAGAGAGAGAATGTCAAGATTTGCCCTGGAACACGTCAAAATCAAATACAGAATGTAGTTCCATTACCTATGGAAAATAATCAAAGTTCAGAAATCTCAATATATGCTGGAAATTATTGATTGCTTCCTGATGACATTGTTTTGGGCTAAATAAGTCCAATTATCATTATTAATGATAATAAGAGTTGTAGTACAATACACTTGAAAGCACAGTGATGCTAATTTCTCATCTATACTTTCATTCATTTTTCATTCAACATGTGTGATTGTCCCACTCACAGTGATTTAGGACAGCACATTTAAAAACAAATAACAATCCATATAAAAACTGGTAAATTGGCCAGTGTGTCATGCTTCTTATAGATGAGCTTACTCAACATTCTGACCCAATGTCCAAAGAAACAGCCAGTTCTTAAGAGTCTTAGAAAGGCCAACTAAGATAGTTGAAATCTCAAGGGGAAAACTTTCCACAGGACAGGCCTTTCTTCTGGAAACCTATCTTTATATTTAAGCAATTTCCCAACAAAATTAGATGATATAAGTTTAAGATAGACATTTAAATTAAAATAGTAAAATAGAAAATTTACCATTATTAACATGTGCAGGTCATGAGTATTCAGAATACCCTGAGAAACCAGAATGAAATGTTGTTCCAAAACTTACACTGCACTATAAATTTCAGTAAGATCAAGGAGAAAATTTGATATATCTCAACGGAATGAGCATATTAACTTAACATAATTTAAGTCATTTTAAATTAAATGTCAATTTAGTTTTTGCCTTGGTCATAGCTACTTTTTGAAGTGTGGTCCAAAATATTACTGAAAAGTAGAATGTTATGTTTTTGTGATAGAGTGAATTCATTTTTGTATAATAGAATAGAATAGAATAATAGAGTTGGAATGGACCTTGGAGGTCTTCTAGTCCAACCCCCTGTCTAGGCAGGAAACCCTACACCAAAATAGTTATCCAACATCTTTTTAAAAACTTCCAGTGTTGGAGCATCTACAACTGTGATGACCCGGGGCATGGCACAAAGGCAATGCAGTCAAACAAGCAATAAGAATCCCTCCACCACTCCCAACTTTACCCCCAATGTCCAGGTCACCCTTGGCTGGAGAGAAACTGTCCCAGGAACAGCCCCCAACTGCAGAAAATGCAGTCCAAAACAAGGTACACACAAACTGCAACTTAAAATCCAAACAAACCAAATTGAAGCAACCAGTTTAACAGGGCAGAAGAAGGAACCCCAGACTTGAAAGCACGACAAAACTTGCACAGTTGGGAAGACAACAGCAACACAGATAAGTCACGACAACACAAGATAAGTTTACGGGTGGGCCTGGGTCTTCCTTTGAATTCCCTCTCCCTTGCTCCACCCTGCTCTGCCGAGCTGGACTTTGCCCTTCCCCAGTTTCCTCCACAGCCAAAGGAGCCACACTCAAGCTCCCTGTCAGCTGTTTGGCTTCCTCCTATGAATCAGATTCCGACAGAGACATGAGAACAACTTCGGGGGGCAACTTGTTCCACCATTCTAACTGTCAAAAAATCCCTCCTTAATTCCAGGTTGCCCCTCTCCCTGATTAGTTTCCACCCATTGCTTCTTGTCCTACTCTCAGGTGTTTAGGAGAACAGCTTGACTCCCTCTTCTTTGGGGCAGCCCCTGAGATATTGGAACACTGCTGTCATGTCTCCCCTAGTCCATTCATTTCATTGGACTAGTTAGTAAACAGAACCAGTTCTGTATGTTTTAGCCTCCAATCCCCTAATCATCTTTGTTGTTCTTCTCTGCAATCTTTCTAGAGTCTCAACATCATTTTTTACATCGTGGTGACCAAAACTGAATGCAGTATTCCAAGTGTGGCCTTATCAAGGCATTATAAAGTGGTATTAACACTTCACGTGATCTTGATTCTATCCCTCTGTTTATGCAGCCTAGAACTGTGTTGGCTTTTTATAATAAAATACCATATATATAATAGAATGGATTACTAGTGATGCATGTAAAAAATGAGCAAGGCTTTGGATTGCATGTAAGATTCCAGTCAACTGAAATGAAATTGACTGATCAACTTAAGTTTTCATCAACTTAAATGAATTTGACTTTTTGGCATCTGCCCTCTTTCCTACTGCCATGTCAATGGTTCCAAACAATGATTGGGAAATTCTAGCCCTTGCTGAAAGAATTTTTCTGCCTTAACGGCAAATGTTTTAGCCCTGCCTGCATTTAAGATGCTTAAAATCTCCAAATTATTACCTCTGCTCTGTGTTTGTTAGTCAACAAAGAATAACTTAGAGATACTGATAATATGATAGTTCCTGCAGTAAGTTTTATGTTCAAATACATACCATAATATATGCTGTCACACATGCAATCTCTTTCAAATGTGGGGCAACTTCTATTTGACGTTTCTTTTGTAGTTGTAGTAGTGCTGAGGTCATAGTGAAAGAAGGTTTTTTTCTTTGAAAAATAATGGGAGAATTTCTTCCTGTGAAGGAAATGTTTTGAGAAATCATTTTTCCAATTTCTCTGCCCTCAATGATGCAGGACAATTTAGAAAAGGCCATTTGTGCCAAATTCTCTTACATTCCATTGAGAATTTCTCCAAATGTTGTTCCCCTCAAGAGTCACAGTAGTATTAAAGACCATTTAAAAGGGTGGAAGAGGACAGACAGAAGTGAAGTGGTGGGGCAGATTTGTCTGTTAAAACCAAACTATCTTGAACATCAAAAAAAAGTGCAAAGCCTGAAGCAAGGGAAAGAATATAATTATAGTGAGATCTACTTATTAGCATTCATAAATTTTAAGTAAACAGCAGTAATGACATGCCTATAGAGGATTCCATTATCCACTGGTCATACAATTGTGTCCAAATAATACCTCAAAACAAGAAATGTGCAAATTTATAATGATTAGAAATATGGGAGGAAATCCAAATAAAACATTGTGTTAATTTTTTTTTCCTTTCAAAAAGCAAATACTTAGAGGATGCATTTGTCCAATGGATTTTAGAAGGGAATAGAAATTTTCCAGAGCTAAATCATGCAATGTTCAGGACAGTGGTGGGAGATTTAATGTAGTAAGAGAACGGGAAGTTAAAACAGGATCTCAGAAGGTGGGGAGCAACCCTGCCTGCTTTCTTTTCTTCAGCCTCCTCTACACTTGCTAGCATATTCTTCAAAACTGTGTAGTCATTGCCCTCAAAAAGGAGAAGGGGAGAATCACTAAAATCTACAGCTATTTCTATTACTATGGCAACTGTTGCAAGGAAAACTTGTGAAACAGTGAAATAAAAGTTCGTCCTTCCTTCCTTCCTTCCTTCTTTCCTTCCTTCCATCCATCCATCCATCCAACCTTTCTCACATGGATTTGCGCAGTCAGTTCCTGATTTGGCTCCTTTAATGTAGAGGGTGCCAGCCTGTCATTAGTACTAACATACTAATCTATATGTTCTAAGTGATATAAGTTTTAGAATGAAGATTTTTTTTTTTTTGCACATTAGAATCTTATAAAAAGCAGAGCAGGGACATTAACGAGCCATGAGGTTTTTGTTATTATTTGTACTATATACAATATACTATATTCGTACTATATACTATATACTATATTCGTACTATATACATTATTCACATTATATACAAATAATGTATATAAATATACATTATTTACATTATATATAAAGTTCTATCCTAGAAAACAGGAGACTATAAGTTCTAGTCCTACTTTAGGCATGAGAGCTGTCTGGGTGACTTAGGATCAGTCATTCTCTGTCATCCCAATCTATTTCACAAGATTGTTGAGGGCAAAATTGGAGGTGAAGCAGTAGGTGAATACTTCTTTATCCTAAAGGTAGGATTTATGTATAACAGTATACCCAGGAACTGAGGTTAATGGTTGCTTCAGCATGTCATCTCTTGTTCTTCTCAAGCTATTCTCTTGGAGGGGCCTCACTTTCCTTTCCTGAAAGCAAGAAACAGTCTTCACCAGTATCATGACCAGGCTGTTCTCTGAGTTTGCTCTCTTCCTTGTTCTGTACTTTACTAGACCTATGTAATTACTTGTGGCCCCTAAATAATGCTTAGAAATGAAGGAAATATTTTGGGGAACATACTTTTGGAAAGTATCCCTTTCAAATATTCATCCTCTGTCAAGCACAGGTGCTACATATTGGCACAAAGAGCTGGGTGAGACATTTTATTTGTTTAATGAATTTCTATTCTATGCATTTTATTTATTACACAGCAATAAATTTATATTGTCAGCTTTTTGTATTCAAAAAGAATGGAAGCTATAAAGTTTTCACTCAAATAGTCCATTAAACCCTAACTAAATAATACATCAGCACCATTAAAAAAAAATCAATGCTCTTTGAAATGCTTCTGTTTTAATTGCTTTTCTTACAGCTATCATCAAGGGCATCACTGAATTTTATGGAGTAAGCTATTCTTCAGGAACTGAGCACATACTGAAAAATATTACTCTTTGTCCCATGAATGCATATCTCTAAAATTAGAGAGTCACTACTCATCACTATGTAGGTTTTGGTTATATATGCATCATCTTTCAGTGCTCCAACATCAAATGAATTTAAAAAAAAAATCCTGTGTTCTGATCCTAATCCTCACTGACAATTTATGAAGTGACTAAAATACCAAGGATGAATTCCTTAACCCTTCCCTAATCAGATGACAAGGTTAAATTGACTTTGACAGCTGTCCATCTAAAAAATATCCTCACATAAATCTATGGTGTATAATACTTGCTACTTCTATATAAGGACCTCAGGTAACCTAACATCTAAGGACATTTTAGAGCTGGAAAAGAAGCATCTAGAACAATTCCTCTAGGAGAAAAGATCTCTGCAGGGCTTCTTAAATTTTGTGATCTTGCAGCCTCTTTAAAATCAGTTACTATGGCCATCCAGGAATAAAGCAAATGCTTTCACAGAGATAAAGACTGGACAAAATGATTCTGCTTATTGGACATTTTAGTCACAAGGGTTTTCAGAAAAGAATAATATCCTGGAGCAGGCATTTACTTATTTGTTTATTTATTAAATTTATTTGGCAGCTGTTCTGCCATTGGGCTTCTCTAGGCAGCTTACGGTAATAAAAAGGAAGAAAAATGCAAAAGCATGTAAACGGAAGTAAAATAATAGAACAATAAAATAAATAATGACAAAGGAATATGAGAATAAATACATTAATGGGGTAATCAAAACGATGGATCGATGGAAACAAAAGACATAGATGGGAGTGGAGAGAGGGAGAGATGGGATGTGCTATCAATTTAGCAGCTACCTACAGTATGGAGTTCCCCAGGCCAACCAGTAGAGCCGGGTCTTCAGGCTCTGATGGAAGGATAGGAGAGTGGAGCAGATCTTACCTTACAGCAGTAGTGGGTAATAACTTGTGGATTTTAACTCCCATGCTGGCTCTGGAATTCTGGGAGTTGAAGTCCACAAGTTATGAAAGGGCCATCGTTCCTCACCTCTGCCTGAGAGGGTAAGACGATCCAAAAGGCAAAACCTTTTGATAGTACACCCTATGAAAGGCTGATTTTAAAAATGTACAAGCCTCACTTAAGTTTTAGGGTTTTTTTTCTTACAACCCAACTGAACATTGGAAAGGAATTATAAAAAGGGGATGTAGTCTTTCTGTTTATCTCTCTGTCTATCCATAAGCAGAAGAATACTCTGCAATTTGCAGCCCTGTAGTCAGTCCCTATGCTACCTCTATTACCTCCATTCCCAGTCACTGACATTCCTTCTAGGTCAGGGTTGTCAAACCTCTGGCCCATGGGCCAGATGTGTCAGTGCTGGCCTGCCCCCGCCAGGTTTAGTGGAGGGGGAAAAAGTCCTGATACATCATGTGATGATTCAGTGACATCATTTGATACCCCTGTTTTAGGTAATTGGTAATGAAGCCTTTCATATATTCCATATCTTGAGTGACTGAAGCAGTCGGAGAAATGTTGTCTGTGGGGTCATGATGGGTCAACAACAACATACCTTGAGAGAGTCCTTGAATGATATCTCAATAAATGGGACACCACTGCTTTGATACCATTGTAGCCAGCGATGATTCAAGGCAATCTTATACAATGAAGAATGAAAAAAATAATTAATAGAATTCTGTATTGGCCAAGTGTGACTGGACACACAAGAAATTTGTCTTCAGTGCATAAGCTCTCAATGTACATTAAAAAAAATACATTCATCAAGCATCATAAGATACAACACTTAGTGATAGTCATAGGATACTAAATAAGCAGTCAAAATCATACTAGGAAACTGAATAAAACAATATAAATTGTAAAAATACAAGCAACAAGGTTCCAGTCATAAGTAGAAGGAAATGATGTCAAGGAACGAGTGTGTTCTGGTTGGATGCAAGTGGGAAAATGTACTACATGAACAAACATATGTATCTAATTAGCTTAATTTAAACAACCACACTAAACTCATTCCACAGTGTACATCACAGAATCACACAAATAGAGACAGACGTGGTAATTTGAAGACATGTACAATAAGGTAGAAAGCTATGGGAACCAACCAATCAGCACTATGCACAGATGGTTTTGGCTACTACCAATATTCTATAACTGCATTTGGGATAATAGTTTAATTTAATAAAGATAATGAGATTACTGGGTAATTATATTAGCAGTTTTAATCAGAAGTGAACATCTTGGAGTCCTTTAGGAAAAGGATTTTTCCTAGTCTTCTGTCATCCTACAGTGAAAGAAGTCATTTAATGAACCATAAATTACCATTAAGAGAACAATAATTCCTGACAAGCAAGCAAGTTTCAAAATACATTTGTGAAGGCCATTCCCACGAGATTGTTTTCAGTATTTCGTCACTGTAGTTACAGATCAACTATCATAGAATATTGCCTCTATTCACAGATATTTCAGAGTGAAAGGAGGATGATAGCTATATCCAGGTAGTCCTCAACTTATGAGCATAATGGAGCCCAACATTTAGGTTGTTAAGTGAGACATTTGTTAAGTGAGTTTTGCCCCATTTTACAATCTTTCTTGCCAGAGTTGTTTTTTTTTCCAAGTTTTATTCAGTTTTCCATATTTTAACGTCTCTAATTAGTGAACAGCATGATTACAGGTTTCACATATACATACAAATATGACCATGGTTACATATTCAATTTTTATATCCAATTCCTTATCTTAACAGTGCTTTTATACTGTTTATTTTCTATTTTATTGTATTATTCCAAATATTTATCTCATTATTTAATTCACTTATGATAACTTCATAATCATTATACTTTAATACTTTTAACTGTCACATTTGTATATTTCATTTTAAATTCTAATTAAAAAAGACACTTCTTCTATAAATTGGTTTCCCCCCTGAAATCTAAATATAAGTGTGCCACTTCTAAGTTATAAATTCATTTATTTTCACCCCTTTTAAATCTTGTTGAAACATTTAACATTATTACCTGAAACATTAAACTTAATAATCCCTTAAAAACTACATAGCATATATAAATCAGATTCTGCATGATTTTTCTCCTTTTAAATTTCATTAAATTCCTACCCTCAAAAAAATGCCATATTAATCTACTCATTCAAACAGTAAAACAATCCTAAACCCTAAAATTAATTCCATTTCAGTTTTCCTCCTATATTATTTCATTTATTTCCATATATTTAATACACATATTCCATTAATTATTCCATTCATATTTAAACTAAAAAAGCCAACATTCCAATCTTTAAAATATTTCAATATATCTAATATATTTATTCCATGATTTGTTACAATTATCTCTCTACATAAAGAGGAAGAGCATTAGATTCCATTATCCAAAAAATAACAATTCTGTTTTTCCATTTTGTCAGTCTATATGTCCCTATTTTGTAACTATAAATTTATTTATATTACCTCTCAATACCTTGCAGAATCCCCTTTCTATATAATAATCACCCATTACCTCTGTGTCCAATTAAGGATTTCCCCATTTTTTTACGATTCCCATATTTCTTTGTTTCCAAATCTTGTCTCTTGTCCCTTCTTTCCCCCTGTCTTTTCTCCTTTGTTCTTTCACTCCAGTTTTTACTCCTCTCTCTATTTACAGCTTCCTTTCACCCTTTGAATTTCTGCTGAGTCTTTTTCCCTTTTTTAATGTTTTGGATATTCCCTTTTTTATTTAATTTCTTAAATCTCCTGTATTTATTTCCAACTCTTCTCTTCTTTCTTTCAAGAGTTCTTGGTTCTCGATGATCACTAAAGATGGTCTCTTCTATGATTTGCTCCATCTCCTCTTCTGCCTTTTATCTTTGTTGTTCATATTCTGCTGTCGCATTTTCAATGAATTTTAAAGCAAAACCCAGTGATTCATCTCGTTCTTGTAGTGTTTCTTTCATTTTTCTGAGTTCCATTTTTAATGCCAGAAGAGAAATCATCATTTTACAACTTTCTGATTCGTAATTTAATCCAAATAGTATCTTTAAAGTTTATTTCCAACAGTCAGCTTTTCTTCCTCTCAAGTTTTTCAGTCTCTGCTAATCCAGTGCCAAATTCATGTCAGAATCAGCAACTAATCCAAAGGGAGAGCCTAATTCTTTCTTTGTTACAATATTTCAATTTTTCAAAGTTCTTGCTTTATTGTATCAATTTCCATGCAATTTCAAGAAACAAGTTTTTTAAAAGAAAAACAAATCGAGTTTAACTGAGATGGCACTCCTTATTATGCTAAGTCTTCACCCCCTCTTTTCTTTTTTCTTCTCTATTATTCAGAGCTTTTTAAACCACAGTTTTCCAACAAGAAAAAGATCAAATCCAGTTGATATTAAATTTCCCCTTTAACAGCGTATAGTTCAGCTTTATTAGTGCCTATATAAAATCAAAGTGTACTTATCCAAGTTGATTATATAGTTCCTTCTCCAGCTTCTACCTTTTGCGATTTTGAAGCCTTGATGCTCTCAAAAGCAATTCACACCCTTTTTTTCTCTTTTTCTCTTCGCCGCTTAGATCCTTTCTTAAAAATTCTTTGAAATGTTAATCCGGGGGGTATCTTCCATTTGGTTATATTGTCCCATTCCTCCTGATGTTTGCTTCTTTCTCTCTCTCCTGCACAAACTTATTCCTGTCTAATCTTCCCTTTCAGAGTGGCCATTTTAGACCACTGCTTCAGGCGTCTTAGGGAGGGAGCAAATGCTAAGCTGGGGAGGGGATTTGCAACTCCCCTCTACCCAGCTGATGGTCTCCCCTTCCTCCACCACCCCTACAAGGTAGCTTCTGCCCTGAATCCAAAGGATTGGGGCTCTCCGACGCTGAAGCATGAACCAAAGCCATGCATGGTTGCGGTCAGCAGTCCATCCTTGGGGAAGCTCAAAACCGTAAGTCCTTCCCAGAGTTGTTAAGTGAATCAATGCAGTTGAAAAGTTAGAAGCCTAGTTGTTAAGTGAAACTGGCTTTCCCGTTGACTTTGCTTATCCGTCACCAAAGATGATCACATGACAGGGAGACACAGTACCAGTCACAAATAAGAACCAACGGCCAAGCATCCGAATTTTGATCACATGACCATGGGCATGTTGCAAAGGTTGCAACTGTGAACAACAGTCAAAAGCCATTTTTGGGGGTACCATTGTAACTTTGAATGATCACTAAATGAACTGCTATAAGTCAAGGACTACCTGTATATACAGCTTATATTCTACTTTCAGGGCAACTTACAAGCATGCATGAAACAATTTACCTGTATTTGTTTTAATACAAAGTAGATGCAAAATGGCTGGAACATACAGCAACGAAGATAGTTCAGAAGCAACTGTTTAAGGAAACTTTTTCCTGACACTGTACTCTTTGTTCAAAATAAAGCTAGCATAGCTGTGTGTATTTCAGATTCAAATGGTGCTTTGGTGTAGTGTTCCCCAATCTTTCCAGCTTTGTGGACCACCGGGGGTGAGTAGGAAGGGGATGATTCTGTGAGAGCAATACAGAGTTCTTTTCTTTATTCAGCAGGTTCTGACCAGTTCTGGAGAACTGATAGTGGAAATTTTGAGTAGTTAGGAGAACTGGCAAATACCACCTCTGTCTGGCCCCACCCCCATCTATTCTTTGCCTCCCGAGTCCCAGCTGATTGGCTGGGTCTTCTTTTGTTGCCCTGCACAGGAGAAGGGAGCTGGAAACCAGGCAAGTGGGGTGGGGAGGGAATGGAGATTTTACAATTTCCTTCCCCTGCCATGCCCACCAAGCCACACCCAAAGAACCGATACTAAAATGTTTTGATTCCCACCATTGGAGCAATGGGCAAGGGCACTTGTACATGCAGCTCCATTTGCATGAGCAGCAAACATGCGCGCCCACTCATGCAAACACAGTGCATACACTCATTCACTGTTCCCACAAGTGGAGATGCATAAATGTATGCACTCTTCTGCAGCCCAGTTCTGAACAGCTCAAGGCCCAGTAGTAGGCTGAGCCTAGGAGTTGGGGACTCCTACTTTGGAAAATATAAGAAATCAGATATAGTAGCTGCATGTAACATGGAAACATATGAATTCCTGGAGTCCATATTGTTTGATAGCCAAGAGCTTATGCTTATGTTTATTTTACTCATGATGCTATGCTATCTAAGATAAAATAGCAAATCATCTTTCTTCTCTCTGTAATATAATAGGTTCTTTGTATTCAAAGTGAGGCAATATAGTTTGACATTAGACAAAAGATCCCTGGCAGTGAAATATACAAAAACTGAAAAATAATAAATAAACAAATAAACAAACAAACAAATAAACATTGTTTTTTTTCCTGACAACCTGAATTACCTCTTTCTGACAAATGGTAGGAACAATCCTTAGATACATTTAGTTAACTAGAATGTGATGAGGATAAATGGGAATGGTCAGTTTAGTGGAAAGATTTTGGCAGGACTATACATATATAGTCTGACATATATTCAGTTGGGCATGAGGTTAACATCCACAACTTTTGTTTTCATCAAGTTGTACATCTGAAGACTTTGTATATACCAGTTGTAGAACAAACTATGGATGTGTATTATGATACAGTCCAAATTCAATGTGAAAAACTTCTGCTGCAGGCATCCTGATAAATGCGATCTAAGGACACAAGTGAAAAGGACCTACAGATGAGATTTATTTTATCAGACCCTCTAAATCTGGGGTCCCCAAACTTGGCAACTTTAAGACTTATGGACTTCAATTCCCAGCATAGCTGGCTGGAGAATTCTGGGAATTGAAGTCCACAAGTCTTAAAGTTGCCAAGTTTGGAGACCTCTGCTCTAAATGTTAAAATGCTCTGTTACAAACAAAACAATGTTCAGGGCTACTTATAGAAATTGTGAGCTTCTTGAGATAGTTTCACTGAGCATGAAGTCTTAATATGTTCTGAATAATCCAACATTTAGGATCATTAAAATATGCAGCATATTGACATTCTTTGACCATTTATATGATCTAAAATGTAAGTCTTTTCCAGTGTCATCATCATCAAAGGCATTCAAAGTCATTCCCAAACGTTGACGGTTCCTGCAAAAGAAATCTTGGATAGCTGCTGTCCTCCAATCACAAGTCATGCCCATTATTTATTTTTGCAGCCATTGTTGGCATCCAAGGTTACCATAACATGCCCACCAACCCAGAAAATTAGCTGAAATCTTTCCTAAAACAAGTGACAGTCGTATTTCCATGAATCAGGTAGCCTGTTTGCTTTGGCTACTCTAGTCTAAATTCTATCATAAAATGTCAAAACTTGTTAAAATAAATCCTGAATTTGCCAGTGATCATTTTTATGCAAGATTTATTAAGTACTCCTAATGTAACTCTTGGGGAGATGGTGTAATGGCTCAGTGGTTAAAGAAGCTGAGCTTGTCAGCTGGAAAGCTAACAGCCCAGGCTGGAGACTCGAGCACTGTGCAAGGGGGTGAGCTGAGCTCCCATTACTTGTCTCAGCTCCTGCCCACCTAGAAATTTGAAAGCATGCAAATGCAAGTAGATAAATAGATACCCCTTTGGCATAAAAGTAACAATATTCCATGTACCTCAGTTAAAATCATCCTGGCCTGGTTGTCTTGGAAAAAGACATCACTGTCACTGGAAAAGTCTTCAGACAACACTGGTTCCCTTGGCTAAGAAAGGGAGATGCCTTTTAGAATCAAAGATGACTGGACTGGGAATGAAAACTTTACATTGAATGTAAATCTCAGAAAAGGGCTAAAGATAGAAAATCAATTTGTCAAAGAGATAGTTTTGCTCCAAACTATAATCTCAGTGCTTGTTACTTAATGAGCAACAGGATTATTAATTCATGGTGCAGTATCCAATAAGTTGCTGGATTTGGGGGTTTACAGGAGTTATTTATTAAATGACAGATGATATAGAAATTGATGGCAGGAACAGAGCAGGAGATGTGGGCTTCAAATAATACAAAGGAAGAAAAATGGCTATCCATTTTTCCAGTAATAATATCCAGATGTATGTCTGTATTTTTGTGTAAAGAAATGTACTGCTAGAAAATTGATACTGATGTCCACAGCCTCAATAAACTGAGCTCATTCTCTTACCAAAAACTTCTAAAAATAGGCATGTAGCTAAGCTATTTCCTTTTGATTCATCACATCTATAAATTATCCAAAACAAAAATTAGTCACATAATGATTTCAGATTGTGATATTGGGTCCCTGGGTTTTGCCACTTTCTTTAGTTCAAGATGGACACAGAGGGAATCCCTGCTGAAAAAGAAATGTAAAAGGATTATAAATTGCAAAGACATACTTGAATAAATTATATATTTCTTTCCATGAATGTTATTATTAATATTGTGTTCATCCCAAAGTTTCAGAAAGTTATCTGACTTCTTGTGATTATATGGATGCATTCGTGTGTCTTAGTTTCCTTTGCAACAATATCAAAATAATACATTACTACCATATTCCTGCCCCTACCCCTCAGTCTATCTTACAGCCTTGAGATTTTCTTGTGGGTTCCATTCCAAATGCTAATAATGCCCAGTCCTCTCTAATCATTTTTAGTTTTAGCCACTTTCTGTTCTATACAATGTTCAAGACAGTTTATAGCAAAATGCATTCTGAAAAACCTAAAGGCACATCCAATCAACAGTTAACAAGTAGATGAGCTGTTGCCATTTTTCTAAATGCCTGGATTAATATGATCCAGACAGAAGGATAGCTTCAATTTCTCCAGTAGAGGGATGGAAAGCTACCAAAAGCCATAAATTTATAGATTTGTAGGGAGCCATTTAGGTATCCAGTTGTCTGCTCAGTGCAGGATTCAAAATGAAAGCATCCCAGACAGATTATTGTGTAGCGCCCACTTCAACACATCTATTAAAGGAGTGTCCACTTTTCTGGTAATTGGTTCCTCTGACAAGCTACTCTTACGAAGGGTGCTTTTCTCCCCCTCACTAACATTTAATTGGAATTTGCCTTTCTGTAACTTCAATCCATGGTTCTCTTTTCTGCTGTTTGGAATAATAGGACATGAGCTTCTTCTGTATGGCCTCTTTGTCAACCTCTCTTCAGAGGATTTATTTTGCAGCTCCCTAATTATTCATTTGCTATTTTCTGAACCTATCCCAGTGGATCTAATTCCACATTCAAGTTGTTGAGTGCCCAGAAGTCAGGACAAGAATACACCAGCATAGAGTTAAGTGAGATGGTAGAAGCCATCTTGTACAAATAACTTGTCTTTTTAAAAACTTGTAATGTATTTTATAAAACTCCTACTTGATTCTTAAATGAGGGTAAACACTGGGTCAAAATCTACTCTTCTCCACTCCATTTGCACCACCATTTCCAATTATATGAAGAGTTTTAGCACATAATTAAGGCCTATTTGGAGACCTTCCTAATTTAATTTTCTGGCTTTGCACTACAACACATGGTCAATTGATTTCTACAGAGACTGGTTTTAAAAGAGCCACTCATAACATGAAACTAAGCTTATAAAATGCTCCAAAGGATCTATTGTCAATGGGGAAGGGATTCAGACTTGGAACTGTTGCCAGCTTGTTTTCTGCAGAAAGCATTGGCTTAAGATGAACTGAAAAAAACACCTTGGATGGTAGAGAAGAATAACTTCCTTTAAAAAAAGGATCTCTTTGGAAGTTACAATTATTCTGGGCTGTCAATGGAATATCTGTAAGAAAAGGCATACTTTTCAGTATAAATAACATAATAACAGATTGGAAGGGACCTTGGAGGTCTAGTCCAACCCCCTGCTCAGGCAGGAGGAAACCCTATACAGTTTCAGACAAATAGTTGTCCAATTCTCATCTTAGAAACTTCCGGTGTTGGAGCATTCACAACTTTTGGAGGCAAGTTGTTCCACTGATTAATAATTTTTACTGTCAGGAAATTTCTTCTTCGTTCTAGGTTGCTTCTCTCCTTGATTAGTTTCCACCCATTGCTTCTTTTTGCCTTCAGGTGCTTTGGAAAATACATTGACACCAGGGGTGGGAGTCTACCAGTTTGCACCTATTCGCTAGAACCAGTTGTTAACATTCTAAGCAGTTTGGAGAACTGTTGTTGGAAAAAATTACTGGTTTAATCCTGTAAGGAAGGCAGGAAAGAAACATTCTGGTATTGCTTATAGAAACGGCCTCTCCATGAACCCTTATCACATACTTGGCAGACTAGATTTCCTGTCTCAGGAACTTCTCCGGAGTTTTTTTCCCTTCCTTTGCTGGTACTTTGTTTGTATGGAGTGACCATTCAAAGTTAAAAGTGACTTGTGACCATTTTTCACACTTACAACTATTGCAGCATCCTCAAAGTCATGAGAGGCCAGGCGAGGAGATGCGTGCCTCGATGTGAGTTATATTGAGTTGGCCACACCCAGCCAATAACATGACCACCAAGCGATGTCCACTCAGTCATAGGACCACCGAGCCACACCCACCAACTAAGCCACGCCCACAGAACCGGTTGTTAAAAATTTGAATCCCACCCTTGGTTGACACCCTCTTCTTTGTGTCAGTCCTCAAATACAGCTAGTCCTCAACTTACAACAGGTTCATTTAGTGACAGTTCAAAGTTACAATAGCACTGACAAAAGAGACTTACAGTATGACTGTTTTTCTCAGTTACGATCTTTGAATTATCCCACCGATCATGTGATCAAAATTCAGATGCTTAGCAACTGGTTCATATTTATGACCGCTGTGGTGCCCCAAAGTCATGTGATCCATGTTTTGCAACCTTCTGATGAGCAAAGTCAAGGGGGAAGCCAGATTCACTTAACAACTGAGTTACTGACTTGTGACCTGCAGTGATTCACTTAACAACTGTGGCAAAGGAAGATTGTAAAATGGGGGAAAACTCACTTAACAAATATCTCACTTAAGAAAATAAATGTTGGGCTCAATTGTGCTTGTAAGTTGAGGACTACCTGAATTGGAAAACTGCTACCATGTCACTTTAGTCCTTCTCTTCATTCGATAGACATACCCAATTCCTTCAACTGTTCTTCATATAGTTTAGCTTCCAGTCCCCTAATCATCTTTGTTGCTCCTTCTACACTCTTTCTGGAGCAAGGCTATCAAACTGGTGGCCCGCGGGCTGGATACACCCACTCAGCTCTGCGAAGGGGATAAAAACCATCATGATACATCACATGACGGCAACGTGACACTGCAAGTTTAACACCTATGTTCCAGAGTCTCAACTCTTTATATATATATATATATATATATATATATATATATATATATA
>BLBF01000026.1:22448569-22460859 GCA_015471245.1 Laticauda colubrina
AATAAAAACAAAGACAAACAAAACATAAAAACATCCAGCTTTCTTCCATAAGTGTACAAGCAGTTTGTCAGTTGGTTTACAAATTTTTTGTGCATCAATTTCATAGTCTCAATTACAGTTACATTATATAATAACTCATATTATCCATCAAAAATTGAATATTCTAGTATTATTATTAATGAATAGAGTCTCAACTCTATGGCTAGATTGTTCTCCAGCAGCACAATCCATGGAAGAAGTCTATTATTTATACACAATATTTGTTTCTAGCATATACTGCTTTCCATTATAAAATCCAACAGAAGAAAACATTATAATTCCAAAAAGCAAGAAGAATAATTTGGTTGCTTGGTCATCTTTTAAAAATAACAACAACAACAAACACTGCTTGTCTGGACTTTTTCCAAAACAGTCCCTTATAATTAGAAAGTGGGTAGGCAGGCTTAAGTGTCCTTTTAGGTGACTTAAAACACCAAGTCTTGGGTGGGGGCAAGTGCTATCTGTCTTCTGTGGCAGGGGTCTCCAACCTTGGCAACTTTAAGACATGTGGACTTCAACTCCCAGAATTCCTCAGCCAGCTGGCCAAGGAATTCTGGGAGTTGAAGTCCATACGTCTTAAAGTTGCCAAGATTGGAGACCCCTGTTCTGTGGGACTTTTGGACCTCAGGGAAATTTGCTTCCAATTTTTCACTTCTCCTTACCTTATTCTCCCTAAATTATGGAGGTAAAAAGTAGGAAATGAAGTGAAAGGAGTATACTCTTGCATATTACCTGTAATCTGTCATCTGCTCTGCTTAAAGACAATTCAGAAAAATATTATTTATAGTAAATTTAATCTCACCTTTCTTATTTTATAGATAACTCAAGGCACCACCAAACATATCTAATACTCCTTCCTTGTCCTGTTTTCCCCACAACAACAACCTTGTCAGATGGGTTGGGATAAGAGAGAGAGAGAGAGAGAGACTGGTCCAAAGTCATCTTTCTGGCATTCATTCTGTAGGAAGTTAGCACCCACCCCTCTCCTAGAAAAATGAAATATCCTAGGAAGTATTAAAAAGGCAGAATATTTCCCCTAAAAAGAGTAGAAATTTAGAAATAGAAACTTACCTCAGAAGCAAAATCTCGCCCCCACCTTTGTTAATGGATGGGCCATTAAGACCTGGGCCAGAATATTTTACATAACAAAGATCTCCAGGTAGAGCTACAGGAATTGCATAAAGCCCTTTCATTACATCATCATCCAGCAAAGCTCAACCAAGCCTGGAATTCAGGTGAAGTTCCTGTTGCACAGGAACAGGAAACATTAAGGTGGGGCCCAGCAGAGGTTATCTAAGGATTTCTCAGCATCTTGGCTCTTCCTTCTTTTCCTTCACCCAACATCTTGAAGCATGTGATCATCCTTTTCACTTTGGAGCTCCAAGCCATGTGGTCCTGTCCACCATGAAACCATCTTTCCAAACAGCTTCCATGTTTCCAGTGTCTTTTTCCTCACTTGGAATGATCCCAGAAGGATAATTCATCCAACAGTACTTAAAAGGGAACAAGAACTCACAGTCTCCTGGTTTCTAAGGCTCATGCCTTAACAGCTAAACAAAACTGACTCACCTATGAGCTGGTTTGAAAAAGGGGTTAGAGAGGCCATCTATGTCAAAATTGAAAAATCCTCTTTCAACAGAGAGATATAACATCATCTATTATATTTTGTGGGCAGATTGAAGAGGCAGATGCTTATCTTCGACTTCAAGCTCTTTATTCAGTAACAACAACAACAATCCAGCAATTGCCTGTCTGACAGCTCACCCTGTTATAGGGAACTGTCAGACAGCTCAGCCAATCAGGTTAAACTGTTTTTCCTGTCATTATGGTGGACCTTAGTGAAGTCTTTGTTTTTTGGCTTCATGACCTTATTTCAATATTCAGCATCATCTATCTCCAATCAACAACACAGTCCTTTCAACAGTGAAAGAAGTCTCCACACCAATTTGCACCACTCAAGTGACCCTGAAGACACAGATAAATCTCCAGGTGACCTTAACAACCCTCTAAAAGAATGCAAATGTCCAGCTGTCTGCAAGGAGTATAAATCCTTCCATTCCCCACCATCCAGTCAGAGCTGAAGAAACTTCTTGGATGAGAAGCAAAACGTCATCAAAGAAAAACCAGAAAGTCCAGTTGCCTCTTGAAAAAAGCACCTTTGGGACAACCATGACCTGGATTACTGAAAATCTCCTTGGACCAGTGGTAGGATTCAAATTTTTTTACTACCGGTTCTGTGGGCATGGCTTGGTGGGCTTGGCAGTAGAAGGATACTGTAAAATTTCCAGTCAGAGGTGGTATTTGCTAGTTTTCTGAACTACTCAAAATTTCTACTACCGATTCTCCAGAACTGGTCAGACCCTGCTGAATACCACCTCTGCCATGGACACTCTCTTATGAGAGAAAGATATGTAAATATATAATTACACGATGAACATTCATCCTCAAGGGATCCAAAATAGTCAGAATGATCGGGATCTGCTTATGGAATTATTTCACCTCTTTCAATCAAATTTATTGTCAAGTCTGACAAATTTGTTAATTTATGGGAAGAAACAAAATTGGTGAAAAAGAACATTTTCTCCCCAGTCACTAAGTCAATTTCATGATTTTGAGGGAGATGGAGATTGATTTCTTAAAAGTTGTGATTTAGAGACAGCCAACTGTGGTAGAAAAAGAATATCAAACCATTGACTGCCTCTGTTAAAACAAATGAGGAAACTGTCTGAGTAGAGAAATCTCATGTAAGCGAAGAGACACAATGGCCTGAGATAAAATTAGAAAACCAATCCCTGAAAACATCTTGAAAGCTAGGAGGGGAATAAGGGTTTTTTCCCCCCTTTATTACAGCCATAAACAACATATTTAAAATAACTATATAACACTAGGCTCCCAAATTCTTGGATGCGGCTTGTCCAACCTCCGAGTGTTTTATTAAAAAAGTAATTTTTGAAATGATTTGTTTAAAATAAATATATTTAACTATATTTAAATTTAACTAAGAATGCCAGTTATCTGAATCTGTCATCTGCACCTCTATAACTGTCTAGTTTGGTTCTGAAACCTAACAAGACAGACACAGACTTCAGAGGGTAATTAGGACTGCAGAAAAAACAATTACTACCAACCTGCCTTCCATTGAGAACCTGTATACTGCATGAGTCAAAAAGAGGGCTGTGAAAATACTTACAGACTCCTCACATCCTGGGCATAAACTGTTTCAACTCCTACCCTCAAAACAATGCTATAGAGCACTGTACAGCAGAACAACTGGACACAAGAAACAAATAATTCCCTCAACACTGCTAAACAAATAATTCCCTCAACACTGTCCAACTATTTACAAAGTCTGCACTATTATCACCAGTAATCTTCTCATCACTACTTATCATCCACCCCCTCCCACTTGTGACTGTATGACTGTAATTTTGTCACTTGTATCCTTATGATTTATATTGATTGTTTCCTAGTATGATTTTATTGCCTAGCTATATCCTATGACTATATTGTGTTGTACCTTATGATTCTTAATGAATGTATCTTTTCTTTTTATGTACACTGAAAGCATATATACCAAGACAAATCCCTTGTGTGTCTAATCACACTTGGCCAATAAAGAATTCATTCATTCAGTTGCATGTAGGGGTATTCAGGGAGTAGTAGGCATCAGGGTAAAAACCAGGATGAACGGTTGCAGGAACCGGGCATGACTAGTCTAGTAAAGAGAAGGACCAGGAGAGATATGATAGCAGTGTTACAATATTTGATGGACTGCCACAGAAAGGAAGGAATCAAAACATTTTCCAAAGTACCAGAAGGCCAGAATAATGGATGGAAACTGACCAAGGAAAGATTCAACCTGGAAATAAGGAGACATTTTCTGACAGTGAGAGCAATCAACAGTTTGGAACAGTTTGCTTGCAGAAATTGTGCGAGCTTCATCACTGGAAGCTTTCAAGAAGAGACTGGACTGCCATCTGTCAAAAATGGTGTAGGGCCTGCTTGGGTGTGGGGATTGGAGTGGATGACCTACAAGCTTCCTTCCAACTCTATAATCTGTATCTATATCTAATTCCACCCTTGGTGTACTTGGTTGACTTTTAGCCAGTCACATTCTTTCAGCCCTGAGGAGGAAGCAATGGCAAGCCACTTCTAAAATCTTTCTAAGAAAACTGCAAGGATTCATCTAAGCAATAACCAGGAATAAACAATGATTCAACTGCACCCTACATGTAATTTAAATTTGATTTTTATTCTCTACTTTATGATTTAGCCCCTGATATGCCATCAAAACTGAATCACTGCTTCTTCCCCACCGTCATTGGACATCCCTAGATTTTGTACATTTTCATAGAGTAGCAAATTTGAATAAAATATCTCAGCAGCATTAATAATTAGCTAAGTATCTCTTGTATTTCACTGGTATTTGATATTTTAAATCACAGGGCTTTTGATAAAGTGAGACATTAAACAAAGATAGGGGCTAATCAAGGTTTCTTAAATTAATCCTAGTACTCTATTTAATATATTTTCCTGATATGAGTAAATAGATTTCCCCCCCCTCTCTTTATCATGGAAGCTAATGACTGATGATAGTTGCATATTGCCATAGAAACTAGGAAGAGCTCATCCATAAATGAAAGGTTATAAAGTGAATACACTCAACATATGTCATTTGGTATCAAAGTCAGCTCAGACTGATTCCTTTGCAAAATACCCAGCACTTTCCTCTTCCCCCCACACACAAAGAATTTTTTTATTGGGTGGGAACTGAAGGGGAATTTATCTGCAAAGTGTTCTACAAGACAACAGACTAGATTAAATGATTTGTAACTGTGTTTGCAAAATGCCAATGCGAATGACAGCCCAGGCTCTCTGTGGGATGGGAAACAGAGTACCAATGAGTCATTGTGTAGGATACTGTTTCACACCACAATTGTTTGTTATACATACTGAGGAGGTGTGTAAATCAATACAAGAAACAGGGAAAAAGTGTTGTCCAGTGTATGTGATACCCGGGTTCATGGGATCTCAGGTGTCCTTTGTTTTGTTTTTTTAATCATTCCTTACGTTTGTCCTTAAGATTTTACAGGATTAAAGTCTTTTTGAGAGCTGGACAGCCAGGGTATGACAGAATGTGGAAAGCAATGGATTACTTCCCAGTTTCCTTCTTTTTCTACCATGGTGAAGTCAGCCAATTTTTCTTATGCAAATGTTTAATCAGAGTTAGGCTAGCCAATAAATCATTGCATGCTTATTTTGAGCATGTGTGAAAGCCCATGTGGGAAGCTGCATATTGAAAACTAACTCAAAATCATATCTTCACTGATCAACTTCCCACCTCGCAGAATGTTAACATTTTAAGAAAACAGTACTTCCGTTAGCCAAGCTGTCTTTCTAACCTATTGTTCTATAAGTATTCAGTCTGAGATTGTTTGTTTCTTTTAGATACGTGAAGCAATCAAACAAACAGCAGCATCTGTCAGACTCTTGGTATCTGCATAAAAATGGTACTTTTCTGAGCATAATCCTCACAGGAACTTTTTAGCCAGATTTATTGAGAGGAGAAGGAGGGAGGTCACAAATATTCCAGTCACTGAACTGTGTCCCATCTAAAACCAATATGTATCCCCAAAATACATTAGACACTTATTTAGGATTTTTTAAAAGCATTTTTCTGTAATGGATGGGTCCTTTCATTAACAGACCAAGTTGTCTGAGAGATTTCCTCTCTTTCCTGGCTTCTATTCATCTGATAACACAGTAGGCATGACCATATCCCATTTTTAAAACAATACCATCTGACGGTACTCAGTAGTCATGCCTTCTTTGCTGCAGTGCCATTCCTCTGAAATAGTAACACACAAACACACAAACACATTGAGATTCAAATAGCTCCAATCTGGCTGTCCTTTAAACTTAGCCTAAAGATCTAGCTCTTTCCTGAGGCACTGGGTTAAGGGAATATGCAGGGGTGGAATTCTACCAGTTCACACCTATTCTCTAGAATCAGTTGTTAACATTCTAAGCAGTTCGGAGAACCAGTTGTTAGAAGAAAGTACTGGCCTAATCCTGTAAGGAAGGCAGGAAAGAAACATTCTGGTGTTGCTTACAGAAACTGCCTCTCTGATAACCCTTATCACATTCTTGGCAGGACTAGATTTCCTGTCTCAGGAACTTCTCTGGAGTTTTTTTCTCTCCTTTGCTGGTACTTTGCTTGTGTGGAGTGACCATTCAAAGTTATAATGGCACTGAAAAAAGTGTCTTATGAGCATTTTTCACACTTACAACTGTTGCAGCATGCTCATAGTCATGAGAGGCCAGGTGAGAAGATGTGTGCCTTGATGTGAGTGATATTGAGTTGGCCACATCCAGCCAATACCATGACCACCAAGCCACACTCACCAACTAAGCCAAGCCCACAGAACTGGTTGTTAAAAAATTTGAATCCCACCCCTGGGAATATGTGCTTCTGAAATAAATGTATTAGCTGCATTGGTCCCCAAATTCTACCTTTCCTTTTTTTTATTGTATTAGATAAAGAAT
This sequence comes from Laticauda colubrina, assembly GCA_015471245.1. NCBI lineage: Eukaryota > Metazoa > Chordata > Lepidosauria > Squamata > Elapidae > Laticauda > Laticauda colubrina. The sequence goes on from BLBF01000026.1 coordinate 22,455,155, forward strand.
GTAAAAGTGCAAGTAGAAAAATAGGGAAAGGTAACAGTGTTCAATGTGCCTTTGGTGTTTAGTCATGCCGGCCACATGAACATGGAAACGTCTTCAGAAAGTACTGGCTCTTCGGCTTTGTAATGGAGATGAGCACAGCCCCCTGGAACTGGAAACAACTAGCATGTATGTGTGATGGGAACCTTTACATTTACTCATTCAGAGTTATTATGTGTTGGCTACTCTTATGATTTTGAGAATAAATAAATGCAAACTTACAGATGGTTGTTTACATAAGTGTACCCTGAATCTTTATTAATCGGGGAACTGACCATTACAATCTTTTAAGGCTAGGTCACACTGGCCGACGGATGCAAAACGTATGCAAAAAGGACACAGCGGACGAGCAAAATTTCAGGGGTGGCTCCATCCGTTGTTATCGGGTCTCAAAAGTGGTGAAAATTTGCATAAACAGAACGGAAAACAACAGAAAGGAACGGACGTGGGTAGTACGTAGTGAGGATGGTAAGCGGATGTTCGTAGGAAGCCTAGCAGATGAAAGTGGATGGAAGCGGATGACACATCCGCAGGGCTTCCAGGGGAGAATAGCGAAGCGGATGCATAGCAGATGATGCGGATGCATCACAGACGCCTATAGGATGCATAGCGGATGCATAGCACATGCATAGCAGATGCAAAGCATTCACTGTGCATGTGGGGAGGATGAATTGCGTCAGCTCCGTGGATATAAAAAGATGCAGCTCGCAAGCAGTCACCATTCACAGGAAAGACTTGCTGCCAGAGACATCTTGAAAGAACACCATGGTTCGTCAGTCAGGGAAGAAGAGAAAGCCTGTGCCGACTCCTGCCAGCCCTGGCAAGAAGAACACAACCACCATCCCACCCCCTGGCACTGACTCTGAAGCTGCTGGTGCTTCTGCTGCTGGTGGTGGTGCTGCTGGTGCTGCTGGTGGTGGTGCTTCTCCTGCTGGTGATGCTGGTGCTCCTGGTGCTGCTGGTGCTTCTCCTGCTGCTGCTGGTGGTGCTGGTGGTGCTGGTGGTGCTTATCCTGCTGCTGCTGCTGGTGCTGGTGCTTCTCCTGCTGCTGGTGCTGCTGGTGCTTCTCCTGCTGGTGCTGCTGGTGTTTCTCCTGCTGCTGCTACTGCTGCTGCTGCTGCTGCTGCTGCTGCTGCTGCTGTTGTGGTGGACCAGCCCCAAGGCCCACAAAGCCCTGCTGCTGAAGGCCCTGAAGCCCCTGCCAGAGAGAAGAAGAGGCAAGGCAAGGAGAAGGGAGAGAGGAAACAGTACTCCATTTCCGAGGACCATAAGGAGGAGGTGCTGGAATGGCTGAGGGAGAATGAGTACCTGTGGAGAAAGGGCCACAGGCTCTATCGCGACACTAAGAGGAAGCAGGCAGTGTAGAGAGACAAGGCAGAGAGCCTGGGCTACACTTCAGATGTACTCCTGGGATGGTGGAAGCACATGCACATCTGGTATGGCAAGCTGCACCTGAAGAAATCTGGCCAGGCCACTGTCAAGCTCACTGACTGGGAGATGTATGTCATGGCCAAGTGCAGCTTCCTGGAGGGTGAGGTCCGCCACCAAGGAGCAGCCCCTCTGTCAACCCTCTCCCTCAGACAGCCCACAGACAGCCACTCCTCTTCCAGCCAGGAGACAGCTACTGTGTCCAGGCAGGTGTCTTTGGAGGGCCCCACGACAGAGACCCCCCTGACAGCTGCACTCCCCATGCCAGAGGACGTGGAGGATCCCCTGTCTCAAATGGAGCAAGAAGAAGCAGCAGCCAGAGACCAACCCACCCCCACCCCCAGCTCCACCTCCACCTCCACAGAAAGCAGGCAGAGAGGCAGACTGGAGGGCCACAGCCACACTGTCCTCTTGGAGATCAGGGGCACGATCAAGACCAGCACAGATCTTCTCTCTCAGCTGGTCCACAGCGATATACCATCCTCAAACTGCAAGCCCTTCATCATGTACATGAGCCAGACTCTCATGGACCTGCCTGAGGCCCAGTACCAGGTGATGAAGGAGAAAAATCACAGCACTGCTGCACCACCCTCCAGGCCCAGCTGAACCTGCTTCGACCCATTCCAGGACTGCTCCTCCACCCCAGGCGATGTCACAGTTCTTCCACGGCTTTCAACAGCCCCTCACCTACCAAGGCTAAGAGTACCAGGACTTCCCAAAGCAGAGGAAGCCCTTCCCAGTCCAGGCCCAGGTACATCACACGCCACAGATGCCTCACCTCACCCAGCTGCAGACCAGACAGCCCCATTACACTCCTCCTTCCTCCACCCCACAGGCAAGCCCCTCAACAGAAAATCTATCTTCAATACTGTGCCTGACATCCCAGGTCCTTGAGGAAGGGCCTCTCAACCTCACAGGACTGAGTCAGCTCTCTGAGAGCTTCCTTAACACACCATCCCCCTTTGTACTCTCGGGGCCAGGCACCCCAATGGCACCTCAGACCAGCACTCCAGCCACAGCCACCTCCACAGTTCCTGGCTGTTCGACAGCTGAGAACATGGACATGACTCAGAGTGACTGAGAATAGTGCCAGAGACTGAGTTGTTACCTGTTCACCTTATCTTTACTTAAAGACACTTTACTTGATTCATTTTGCTTTTTTAATAAAGTCATACAGTTTACTTAAGACAGTTGTTAATAAAGGTTATCTTTGCTTCACACACTTGCTTCATTTTATTTACTAAATAAAGTGTTGGTGAAAACTTTGAAAAAATGGTTAAGCCTTTGCATGCTTGTGGGATAGGTAAGGATAGTTGTGGGATGGGTAAGGATAGCTGTGGGATGGGTAAGGATAGCTGTGGGATGGGTAAGGATAGTTGTGGGATGGGTAAGGATAGTTGTGGGATGGGTAAGGATGATTCTGTGGCTGGGGTTTTCTATAGTGGCTAGGGTCAACTTCAATGGCACCAAAACCCTAGCCACTATAGAAAACCCCAGCCACAGAATCATCAGAGAAGCCATAGAGATTGAAAAAAGACTTGAAAGCATGAATAGAAGACATGATTCCACCAGACTGTCAATCATTTGGAAGCCTGCACTCTCAAATAGAAAGATCTCCACACCACAAGCCAGGTAAACACGTGAGCACAAACAGACTCCCTCTGATGTCTCCAGCTCAAACACCCCCCCCACCAGGCACCCAGATGAAACCTGGCTTCCTAATAGATAACAGCCGTCCTTTCACACGAAGCTAAGCTGCACTGAAAGCCTCCAACACAGGAACAGAGTGTTGCCAGCCAATCAAAGCCACAAAACAGACAGAAGAAACCAGAAACACCAATCAAACAAACTCCAAGTCCAATAAACACAGACCAAGACTCCCAACCAATCAGGATAGGCCAGCCTCAAATTTAAAACCAACGGCTGTGAGACCCACATCCATACAGAAGCCTGATGATGGCAGATGAGATTCTGCTGAAACGTTGCTGCAACTTTAAAAGCACTACAATGACGTGGGATAATACCCGAAGGAAGCTGAACAGCACACATGTAAGTACCCGCGAAAGCTTTAAAAAACAAATATATATATGTATGTATATATATGTGTGTGTGTGTGTGTGTGTGTGTGTGTGTGTTAGAATGGTTTATATATTTATATATTTGTTACAATGGTTTTTTCTTCATCCTGATTGGTTGGGAGTCTTGGTCTGTGTTTATTGGTCTTGGAGTTTTCTGTGTTGATTGGTGTTTCTAATATCTTCTGTCTGTTTTGTAGTATTTGTTTGTCTTGATTACTGACAAGATTGTGTTTCGTGTATTGGGGGCTTTTAGTGCAGCTTGGCTTCGGGTGAATGACTGGCTATCAAACAAACATGAGGCTCACACCAAATTTAAAACAGAAACGGCTATGAAAGCCTGACACACAGATGAACCCAATACACAAGCCTGATGATGGCAGATATTCTGCCAAAATGTCGCACAACTATAATGATGTGGGAAAATACCCGGACAAAGCTGAATACTATATATATAAATACCTGCGAAAATTCTCTCTCTCTCTCTCTCTCTGTGTGTGTGTGTGTGTGTGTGTGTGTGTATTGCCCTTCAGATAGTAAGATGCTAACAAAATCTATCATTCCAATGAGAATCTGTCAGGAAAGCCAATGGTGAGGGAAATTGAGAGCTTATTGTTCAGAAATATTGTAGGCAACAGCTTCCTTATCTTTATGGTATACAGTTTCTAGAAGTCAGTGATGACAATAATTTACTTGCAGTAAATTAGGTGTATGCAGAAAATCTAGACAGATATGAGGGAATATAATCAAGATGAAGCAACATACTCAAATAATATAGGGCAAATGCATTTCACGATAACTTCATTAGAATCTAACCTTTTCCAAAATATGTGTACTACCATTGGAGATGTCTTACACTAGTAGTAACTTAGTAGTAAATTAGTGGTAAAGTAGACTTAAATCAGTCTAATTTATTAGAGTTCTTGCTTTTAGGCTTTCTTGTATCCTTTCCCCCATTTTCTACAGAAGATGAGGCACTAGTTATCACACTTAGGTTCTGCATTCCCACCAAGAAAATTTAGTGCTGTGGTTTATATTTTATACAAGTAGATAATTAATGCAAAAATGTGCATTTTAACACTATTTTGCATTATTTATGCTGTTCTTGCTCTTCGGGGAAATAGATAAGATTTCTGTAGGGCATTAAAAACTCTACTCCAACATGAAACTTTTAAATTCTTATGGCTTTAGTTTCAGTAAGGACTTCTTGTCCCTGACACTTTAAACATATTTTGGCAATCATGTTGGACAGGTAATTTAAACATTTAAATTCCCATCCCTCTTCATCTCACCTCACCATATGCTGCATTTTTCCTCTCCATTCCTGCTAAATACTCCTGCATTCATATAGGCTGAAATGGTAAAAGCTACATATTTTAATTTTTGTATGACATTTAGAACATTCTTTGTGATGGGAAAAATGGGACACACATTTGAACATATTTGAACACACATACATACTGTGCCACCGTGGCTGTGTGTGTATAATTTTCCAATAATAAATAAAAAGAAATACAAGTAGTCTTCAACTTATGACCACAATAGAGCCCAACATTTCTGTTGCTAAGTGAGACATTTTTTAAGTGAGCTTTGCTCTATTTTATGACCTTTCTTGCCTCAGTTGTTAAGCAAATCACTGCAGTTTTTAAGTTAGTCACACAGTTGTGAAGTGAATCTGGCTTCCCCATTGACTTTGCTTGTTAGAAGATCTCAAAAGATAATCACATGACTCCAGGACACTGCAACTGTCATAAATATGAGTCAGTTGTAAACAATGGTGGGATTAAAATATTTTAACAACCGGTTCTCTGCCCTAATGATTTTTTCCAATAACCAGTTCTCCAAGCTGTTCAGAAAGTTAATAACCAGTTCTCCTGAACTGATGTGAACTGGCTGAATTCCACCACTAGTTGTAAGTGAAAAATGGTCATAAGTCATTTTTTTCAGTGCTGTTGTAACTTCGAACTAAATGAACTAAATAAACTGTTGTAAGTCAAGGACTATCTGTATCAAAAGGAATGAGAGCATACAGTGGCTTGGTCATTCTGCCAGCTAACTTTGATGGGCAACATTAAATCCATCCATCCCTCCTTATACTGGATATGCTGATACTTTATTTATTTATTTATTTATTTATTTATTTATTTATTTATTTATTTATTTATT
>BLBF01000026.1:22460869-22501297 GCA_015471245.1 Laticauda colubrina
ATTTATTTATTTATTTATTTATTTATTTATTTATTTATTTATTTATTCATTCATTCATTCATTCATTCATTCATTCATTCATTCATTCATTTATTTATTTATTTGGATTAATCAAAATCCAAAACTGAATTAAAACTCTCATGTAATAAAGCAGATCATCAGCCTCAGGATAAACTTTATTGGCTTAAAATTTCCTTGGCTCAGCCTATTTGCTGGATGAATTCAAAAACAAAAATGAGAGAGAGTTGCAGTCATTTTAAGTCGCTCCTTAACAGCTTCTCAAAAGTTCAAATTTGCTCTCCACTTAAGAAAGTTGAGTGTCTCTAATACCATGGCACTTTTAATAAGGGATCCATTCTATGGCAGCTCTTGAAGTAGGAAATATTAGTACATTAAGATGTCAGCCACCATAACTTGAAGGCATTTCCTCTGGCATGTTCTGTGGCAGCAGTTATTTTATTTAGTAAGAAACAAGCATTCTCAAACTATCCATCCCATTTTATACCTTCAACTCAAATCTCTGATGGATTTCCCTGTGCAGTTGCTAGGAAACAAAGAAGCTAACTAACAAGACCTGCATTGATTGCAAGCTATTATTATTCCTCTTCTCTCCTTCCCCCACCAAAAGAGCTTGTTTTGTAATGATAACTTTCACTTAAGTGGATGTTGAAGGATTTATGAAAAGATAAGTGGCAGTGGCAAAACTAAACTTATTTATTTCATTTAAAAGGAAAGCTATCCTCCCAAGAATCCTGTTTAGTAAAAGATACTTCCACATGGAGCAGTTTTGCAAATGTTAGGGTGTTTGGATTAATGTTCCTGACACCTTTAAACACAGAGGGTCTGTCATGATCCCCCATGTGAAATGTTCCTAAAGCGCATGGATTAGGGAAATCAGCAAAGTTGTCAAGATTTAAGTCCATAACTGAAATGTTAAACCTCCACATTTCAGTTTCCTGGAGTAGCTTTTCTACCTTTAACAAAGTATCTCCTCAACTTTTATTGGATCAATTCTTCCTTGATGCTGGGTGGATGCTACTGAATTTTTACCCAGTAATATGGGTGTTCGTGCTGTTATTGATTGGGCTTGAGGGAAGAGTTTACATTTACCAACAATGTCTTAAGGGAAATTTTGCTTTGAGAGGGAGCAGGTGGTGTGTTTCTGGATAAAGTCCTCAAGAAGAGGCAAGGTTTGCGTTTAGAGATGATTTATTGGAAATACTATTGAAAAATTAAACGACCAACCCTAATTTGAGAAGGCTATATGAACACAACTCTCTGGGTAGGAGACAGGGTTGTGACGGGACTTGCTTAGACTGAAAGAAGAGGAAGGAAAGCATTTCCAAACCTATAGGATCCTAAGGGAAATGGAACATATAGAATTCTTGGTCCTGATTTTTGTGTGTCTGTGTGTGTAAGACTCAGTGTGTGTGTTGAAGCTCAAGTTGGAAATTGGTGTTGATTACGAGATATAATTGATATGAAGGATAAAATTTTATGGGTGGCTTGTGGTGTTGGGGCAACTTAATTGGAAGAATATTTCAGAGGTTTTTTTGGGTGAATTGCAATATTGCAAAGACCTAGAGGCAAGTTAACAAAGCTGTGGATGACAGAGGTAGGTATCGCAGAAGATAACTGGCAGGATCATTAGAAAAGAAAGGGAATCAGCAGATTGGCATTGGTCTACTCTGCAAATTTAACTGCCTCTTCCTTACATTCATATTCACTTATTTGCAGTTATGCATGCTCCCTGGTTCAACAACTGATACTCAATGCTAGGGCTCTAAAGCCATAATAGCTATTTATTTATATATTTGTTTATTTATTTGCCGGTATGTATTTATTTTCAATTTCTAAGAACTTGCATGAATGATTAAGAACTGACTGAGGATGAAGATTTAACTCTATCTTAGCCATTCACGCAATTGTGGTTTGCCGGCAGCAGGTGTGGACAGCTGAGGTCTTGGAGAGCGAGGACTCAGATGAGGGGCCTGTGTGTGATGAAGGGATGGAGCCAGGACCATCAGAGAGTGGAATGCTGCCTTCAGAGATTGTTGAGGCTGGCAGCAGTAATGAAGAGGTCCCCAAGGAGCCTGTGCCCAGTGCACATATGCGCAGGGCTGCTCGAAGGAAAGACCAGCTGCAGCAGCACAGGCGACTTGGGAGTAAGACTGCAAGGTAATGGCCCCTCCCTTAAGAGATAAAAGCCAGTTGAGAAACCAGAGTTCTTTGCAGGAAGCAAAGAAGTCTTTGCACTCAAGCGTGGTGAACATTCGAAATATTGGTGTTTGGAGACTCTTTGTGTTTAAAATATTTCTTAGTAACTTTATCTAGTGTTCTTGGCAGCCTTGCACAACCTTGGAAAGGCTTGTTCTTATCAGACATAATTAGTTTGAAACAGCCTTTTAATTGTGAAGGAATGGAATTCATAAAGAATCATTAAAAGGTTTTGCTGTTACCTCTATTTCGTGTTTGTTTTATTGGAACAAGGTTTGGGTCAGAACACATACTGGGATATTTCAGTCTCCAATCCCTGGTGATGGAATTCAAGACTTGATAGGCTCTATGACATCTACAGGTTTGTCTCAGTTCACAACTAATATGTAGCCCAGCTCAATCACTTGGCCATACAACTGATCAAACTGTCACCTCAAAGCAGATCATTTATGATCTCCAAGCGGAAGGTATTGTGATCAGTCCTTTGTCATGGACAGATCTTTCACTGGTCAGTTTGCAGATTTGTCACCACTGATTTCTCAAAGGTTCGTGAAGTAATGAAGATGACATTCAAAATATCTGATGGAAATATCAGTTTTCAGCAAATACATGGGGATTTTCCAAGCAATATATTGGGAAATTGCTTCATGAAAACTTTTGTGCTTTCAGTGATAATGGAGAAAACCAAAGAGTATGACCAAAGAAACAGGCCTGCATTATTGCAATGAATGCAGTAGAACATCAATACTTCTTTGCTCTTAGTTGGTAAGCAGAATGTCATTTATTCACACTCTTCAAGATAACAACACTCTATTAGTTAATATGGTTGTACTATATCTACTTTCCAACCATGATGACATTCTTTCTATGAATTCATAGAATTCATATTCATATTCTATGAATTCATAGAATTCATATTCATATTCATTCATTTCTATGACAAACTTAGTTGTATTTGCTCTTAAGCCCATGTCACACTGGCCAACGGATGCAAAAAGGACACAGCGGATGAGCAAAATGTTCCATCTGTTGTTATCTGCTCTTAAAAGGGGTGAAAATTTGCATAATCAGAGCGGATAACACAGACGCGGGGAGGACGCAGGGCGGATGCAAAGCGGATGCGGAATGGAAGCCCAGCAGATGGAAGCGGATGGGAGTGGGTGGCACATCCACAGGGCTTCCGGGGGGCCTCAGCGAAGCGGACGCAGAACAGATACAGCGGATGCAGAGCGGACGCCGAACAGATGAAGCAGATGCACAGCAGAAGCCTAGCGGATGCACAGCGGAAGCCTAATGGATGCCTGATGTTCACTGCGCATGCGGGGAGGATGCATTGCGTCAGCCCCGCGGATATAATGGAAGCAACTGGGAAGCAGGTTGCCATTCAGAGGAAAGACCTGCTGCCGGACACATTGACTGCCTTGCCTGCCCTGCCTGCATGTCTGCCTGCCAGCCTTGCTGCCAGCCTTGCTACCAGCCTTGCTGCCAGCCTTCCTGCCAGCCTTGCTTCCAGCCTCCCTGCCAGCCTTGCTGCCAGCCGGTCTGCCTGCCAGCCTTGCTGCCTGCCTTCCTGCCAGCCTTGGTTCATGTCTGCCTGCCAGCCTTCCTGCCAGCCTTGGTTCATGTCTGCCTGCCAGCCTTGGTGCCTGCCTGCCTGCAAGCCTTCCTGCCAGCCTTCCTGCCAGCCTTGGTGCCTGCCTCCCTGCCAGCCTTCCTGCCAGCCTTGGTGCCAATCTCCCTGCCAGCCTTCCTTCCTGCCTTGGTGCCAGCCTCCCTGCCAGCCTTTCTGCCAGCCTTGGTTCCTGCCAGCCTCCCTGCCAGCCAGCAATCCCACAACCATGCGGAAGCACAGCAAGCCTCAGCCATCTGCTGCCAGCCCTGGCAAGAGGGACAGGGCTACCATCCCGCCCCCTGGCCCTCACTCTGGTTCTTCTGGGGCTTCTACAGCACGGGCTCGCTCTTCTGGGGCTGGCGCTTCTGCTGCTTCTGCTTCTGGAGGAGCTGATGACAAGCACTCCAGCACAGGCCACCTCCACAGCACCTGCACCCTTCACCCCTGAGACTGAACGACCAAGAGGAGTGCCAGAGACTCATTTTTGTCTTATAGCTTGTTGTTAATAAAGTATATTTATGATTCACACACTTGTTTAATTTCTTTTTTTTAATAAAGCCTTTACATGCTTGTGGGATGGGTTAAGATAGCTGTGGGATGGGCAGGGATACCTGTGGGATGGGCAGGGATACCTGTGGGATGGGCAGGGATACCTTTGGGATGGGTAATCGCTGTGGGATAGATAAACCTCCAGTGCAAGCATAGTGGGACTGTATGGTCCATCCTCCCAAGTGGCACACCTACGGCCCTTTATTATCAACAATAATGTAATAATTATCCACACATGTCAACATAAACACAACTCTTTATTAAACGCCCTGTTCATTGTAGGCCAACCAAACATACATGGCCCAATCTCATCCGTGTGATGAGACAGGCTGAAGGAAGCATCCATTAAGCATCTACCATCCTGTCTTGCCACTCCACCGCTCCAGCTGGGGAGTTGCACCAGTGTCTCAGGAGGTTGCGCTGCTTCTTCCCTTCATGTGAGGCTCTGTTGGGGCCTTGCACATCCTCAGTGTCGATCAGGTTTCGCCCTTGCCTCCATTCCCCAGGCTCCGTGTCCCCATTGGCTTGTTGGAGGTCCATGAGCCTGTTCTGCAAGACTGGGTAGTGGGTGCGCATGAGATTGTGCAGGATGCAGCAAGCTTCCATGATCCTCCTCACGGTCTCTGGGCAATGCTGCATGGTGGTGAGAAGTACCTGGAACCTGTTGGCCAGGATGCCAAAGGCGTTCTCCAACACCCGTCTTGCCCTGGACAGCCTATAGTTGAAGATCCTCTCTTCACAGGTGAGGAGTCTGGAGGTGTAGGGTTTCATGAGGTATGTTGTGAGGGAGAAGTCGTCATCCCCCATGATGAAGTAGGGCACATCTTGTGTGTCGTTGGGCAGGGGGTCTGGATCTGGGAAGCCCACCATGAGGTTGCCTTCCAGCTCCTCCTTGAGGTGACTGGCGTTGTATACCTGGGCATCTGAAGAGGAGCCGTTGCCTGAAGCATCGATGTACATGAACTTGTAGTCAGCATTGACCATGGCGAAGAGGATGATGCTGAAGAACCCCTTGGAGTTGAAATAAGTGGACCCCAAGTTGGCTGGAGATTTGCAGGCCACGTGCTTGCCATCTATGGCTCCAACGGTGTGGGGGAAGTTCCACTTCTGATACCACTGCTCTGCAACTTTCTTCCATCCTTCTTCAGTGGAGGGGTACTGGAGGAGCTCCTCCTTGTATTCTTCGATGATGGCCTACACTACTTCTCTGACCACAATGCTGATGGTGTTGGATGGCACCCTCCAGCCCATACTGCATGCTCCTGTAGGAGGTCCCTGAGGCCAGGTGGCGCAGAGTGAGTGCCACCTTGAGCCCATGTTCCAGGCTGGGCCGGAAGCTGGTGTTTGCCTTGGTCAACCTGTGCGTCAGCCGCTGCACAACTTCGTCAAACATGGCTGGAGGCATCCTCATGAAGTTCTGGAATGCCTGAGTGTCTTCGCTCCTGAGCTCCACCATCAGCTTGTTGTACAGTCCGTACTCTGCTCTTCTGGCGAACCATCTTCGGACCCAGACTCTTTTTGGGTGGCTCCTTTTCTTCTTGCAGTAGTGTTCACAGAGCCTGCAGATGGCTTCGCACTGTTGCAGAATGATGGTGGCTGCCGAAAAGACTTTGCTACAATCCACGGTGGACATGACTGGATGCTGTGGAAGAGGAAGAGTCAGATGAAGGCTGCAGTGGTCTGCACCGCCGGGCTGCTGTTCTGAAAGTGCGATGCAGGTGAGTTGCTCCCACTTTTTATAGGCAGTATAGGTTTTCCGCTAGGCATCCTCTAGGCATCTTCTAGGCATCCTCTAGACATCTTTCATATCTGAGATAGGTCCCCTCTGCAAACATTTTTTCCATTTTAAATGCTTTGTTATCATTCTGCATCCGCTAGGCATCCGTTCTGCATCCGTTCTGCGTCCGTTCCGCTTCCTCCCCACATCCGGGCGGATGGAATTGCGCGGATGCGGAACGGATGCCTAGTGGATATAGCGGATGCATAACGGATGCATAATGGATGCGTAGCGAATGCGTAGCGGATGCAGAACAGATGAAGTGGATACATTTTCCGCGCAAAAGTTTTAGGCAGCCCAAAACTTTTGGAGCGGATGAAACGTCCATAAACGGATGCTGGACGGATAGAGAAGAAGCAAAACAGAGGCAGTGAGTACAGAACGGATACATCGCATTAACCAACAGATGGCAAGGTTTTTTGTCCATTTTACATTCTCTTTGCATCCGTTGGTTCAGTGTCACATGGGCTTTAGATTCCATGTTGGCAAAATTAAATGGGAGAGTTGTGCCAACGTGGTCAATGTCTGGAATACTCTTCCTGACTCTGTAGTTTCTTTCCCAAACCCCAAAAACTTTAACCTTAGACTGTCTACTATTGATCTCACTCCTTTCCTAAGAGGTCTGTAGGGGGCATGCATAAGCACACCAATGTGCCTACCATCCCTGTCTTATTGTTTCTTTTTATTTTTCTTATATGTATCCATTTCATGTATTCATAACTATGTTTATACTTACATCTGTTATCTTCTAATTGCTTGACAAATAAAATAAATAAATAAAATAAATAAATAAAATGTTTTGAGAGGTTATCTGCCGTTATCTGAAAACCAAAAGGAGACAATTAGCACACTTCAAAGAATTTTATTAGCTAGGTTGTAAATCTGTCAAGGTAGATCTGTCAAGGTAGATCTGTCAAGATACTTGGAGCGTGACCCACCGGGAGGGAAGCAAGTGCGGGCGTGGGCATGCGCAAACAGAGAAGCACAGGATCTGCTGGGGAAGGAGGCGAGTGTGCGCAGTGGGCCTGAAACATTACCTACTAGATCCGTGGTGCATTTTTCAGTGGGAGGAAGGACCGAGTAAACGGCTCAAAGATTTACTTTGGACCCAAGTTAGAAACAACTTAAAAAGTGAAGACTCCAGAGAGGAAGGAGTGAGTGTGGAGATTAAGCAGCAGCGGCTTAATTTATGTTTTTACTCTCTAACTCTGGAAGTTAAATGACAGTTTGAGAAAAGTGTGATTAAAGGAGGAAAAAAAGGGGGAACTAGATGAGAAGAAGAGGTGTGAAGAAGGTTTTTATTCAGGACAACTGCTTTTTGAAACTGAGGTTGATTGTGAATTCGAATGATGGAAGAACTGGAATGATATCTACAGTCTCCATTTAAATCAAATCACCAAAATAGTTCTAAACGGCCACCAATTGAGGAGAACAAAGGAGACTCATTATTAGCCAGCCTGAATTTAAATTCCCACTTAGCTGATTGGACAACCTCCACTAAACCCCCACCCAAATCTCATCCTTTCCAAATTCCAAAGTAGATGATTGTTGAGCTCATTCAAATCTTCTCCATTCAAATCTATCAAACAGCAACACTTCCTCTTTAAAACAAAAAGCAAAACAAAAACCAACAAACATGGCTTTAAGGAATAACAAAGTAACTTTATACAACAAACCTCCAATATTTTACTACCTCCATTATTTCAGTACCTCAAGACCAAATATTTATAGAAAATGCTTTGTCTATAATAATTGATTTATCATATGATAGTATAATAATTAATTGTTAAATGACCACTAATTCACTTTTCATTGAACTGATAGAGATTTAATACTGCATCATTGATAATCTAGTCTATTGATTGATTGATTCTAAGTAATCAGTTGATTGATTTTTAGTAATAAATAACCTTACTTTTGATTTGTTCTCTAACTTATCAATTAATATTTATTAATTACCAACATTCATTAAGTAACTGTCTACCTATCACATTAATTAACTCTTGTAATTGTTTAGTGTACTATTGTCATTGACTATGCCAGCCAGAAACTCCAGAAACTCCAAATCCTCCACTACCAAACAACAACAAAAAAATAATATCTCTTCCAATGACCTCCCAGACTGCTGGACACGTTTCATATATATTAAAAGCATCAGTGAAAGCGAAAATAACATCAAGTGCTACCATTCTATCAAGCCCACCTTGTCTGCTTAAAATTAAACAAAGATGTAGCTGATCTCCTAAAAGCATCAGATACATTCCCTTGTCTTTGTCCATCATGTCACGACTCCAGTAAAGAATGGACTGGAGCTGAGACAGCAAGGATGTGATATGACCATATTCTTTCACTTGCCTAGTGTTACCATGTGGATGCTATAAGGAATATTCGTCAAATAACCAACATCAGCTTCCTGACAAGGAATGGTGTAATAATAATGATTCATGGCGGATGTCAAGGGGGTGATGTTGTAATAATGATAAGAAATAAATGAGGGTACATGGGCTCATCAAGCAGGGGAAAGGTGCAGTTATCATATTTCTTTAATTTAAGAATGCCGGATGTTAGGCAGTGAAGCCAGATGGAAGGTGGTTATAGTAATTATGTTGTTATCCAAAGTATAAATGTATAAATACAGCTTTGGATTTTGTTGCAACCCAGAGCTGACTTGAAACATAATTTGATCGCTGTTACCTGTTGTTGTGATGTGGAAGATGAATAAAAACCTTCGCTAAAGCTACAGGAGTGAGTTGATATCTTATCGTTCACTCCCTCAATCTCAGATGAACAGCTGACAAAGAAAGTCAGCTCTCCCCCTCTAATCCCTCTGGAGGCTTCCATTCCTTTGGAATATAGGAGTAACTAACTATGGCTGAAGGTAAAGATGGGGAGGATGAATTTCAGTTGGAGACCAGGAAGGAGGAGGAGAGCCAGCTGGGAGCCGACATGTTGTTAAGGATGTTGCTGTTGAGGGTAATATTCCACCCGGTGAAGGAATGGGAGGTTCAGAGAGAGGAACCGATGACAGTTTGCAAAAGGTGGTTGCGACCAAAGACATGGCCAGGAAGGAGGAGTGGGTTTGACTTAACAGAGGACATGGGGTTTCTTCATAGTAAACCTCCTACCCAGGTTCCTGCACACTCTGACACCTTTGAGAAGTGGACAGAAAGGAGAATAGGCAAAGGAGACGAATGGAGCACATCCCCATCCAGCCTTGGAGCCAGTACTCTTGAACTTCTCCGTATAAAATATGGGGAATTGAGTATCAGCAGCCATGATACCAAACATCATTGGGGAAGCAGCACGGAGAACACTTCTTTCTTTAGTTCTCTGCCCCAGGATGAAAGAGACCATACCCATAGAAGAACAACACATGGCTTTTCAGCCAGGGTTGATTCCTCGCTTACAGAGGTAATGGGAGGTTCAGAACCCAGAAGAAGAGGATCCACACACATGACATCTAGCGGCGAACGTTCAGAGTCCTTGCCTCGATGTGAACCACAAGAAGAGACTTGGGGATTCCCCAAAAGGACTGGCCACTGGGAACTGTGCATGGTATGGGTCCAACCCCACTGCAAACTTCTTTTGATGGAAATCCCGATTGTATAGCTTTATTTCTCAGCCAAGTAGTAAATCATTTGGAATTATATGCAACATATTACCCCTCCCAATGGTCAATGATAGTAGCAATTACTGGAGTATTAACCAGAGATGCAGCAGACTGGGTGGCAGAGTTGCATAGTGTCCATGCTAGAGAATTGATTGATATAGGATTATTCTTGGATTTGCTTTGTAATCAATTCAAGGATAAGTCTAGAGTACACCAGACTGAGGAAGCAATAATGACATTAAAACAGAATGGAAGACCAGCTATTGAATACGTCAGGGAGTTCAGACGATTGGCTGAGAAACTGAGAACTTGGCCAGAACGTCTATTGATTAGGGAATTCAGGGCCGGTTTAGATAGAGGATTATGACAGGCTTGTCTCTACAGGGGTGTATCCCAATAAATAACACTGGTATAAAATTGTTGTTGAACTAGAACTAGACGTAGGGTTGAAGGCATTTAGAGAAAAATCTGAAGGTCCAAGAAGGACTGGTCTGGTTGGAACTAATGTGGGAATAGGAAGGGGTGTACAAGGGATTGTGACCAATAATAACAGGGGTTGTTTAAACCTAAGGTGTTTTCGTTGTAACATATTAGGACATAGGGTGTTTGAATGCCCTACGATAGATACAGGACATATGAAGCAAACAGCGACGGGTCCTTCTAGAAATGTTTCACAAATTGGATATAGTGGCAGGGGAGTTAGTAGTCATGAAAAATCACAGGGTGTCACACAACAAGAACCATCCATAGCTCCGGCCACACGAGAGATGAAGCAATACAGTGAACTGTATCAGCCGAGAGTTGTGTCGTGACTGTATGATAGAGGTGATGACAGCCAAGAAGACACCATGGTAAACTCTCCTGTTAGACCATTTATAATACCCATAGTATTAGACAATGTAGAGATTAGAGGCCGATATGGAGCATTGATAGACACCAGATGTACCAGATGTCTGATTAGTCAACGTGCGGTAGATGAACTGCATGTACCATTAGAACCCCATCCTATCCCCATAAGGTTCGAGCAGGTTGATGAGTCATTGTTAGGGGGAGTGCCAGCTCTGATGATGACTGTTCCTATTCAATTAGAAATTGGAACCCATTGGGAATGATTAAGATTCATTGTGGTATCGGATATGCAAGAGGCAGTTATTTTAGGTTTAGTATGGCTGGATTGTTGGAAACCCACCATTTGGTGGGAAGGTGGTTTTAGACGACTGAGACTTACTATAGGACCAGAACTGCTACAACAAGAACCAGATGTACATAGCAGAGTTTAAGGGTGGAGCCCATTAGTTTACAAGATGAACATAAAGCCCCTGTCACACTGCACCAATGGATGGAAAGAGGATGTAAAATGGAGGAAAACATTTGTTATCCGTTGGTTAACGCGATGTATCCGTTCTGTACTCAGTGCCTCCGTTTTGCATCCTCTCTATCCGTCCAGCATCCGTTTATTGATGTTTCATCTGCTCAGAAAGTTTTGAACTGCTCAAAACTTTTGAGCGGAAAATGTATCCAATGCGTCCATTCTGCATCCGCTAGGCATCTGCTAGGCATCCGTTCTGCATCCGTTATGCATCCGCTATATCCGCTAGGCATCCGCTGCACATCCGCGCAACTCCATACACTCCAGCGGTAAACAGACGCAGGGAGGAAGTGGAACGGACGCAGAATGGATGCAGAACGGATGCCTAGCGGATGCAGCACGGAAACAAAGCATTTAAAACAGAAAAAACATTCACAGAGGGGACCTATCTCGGATATTAAGGATGTCTATACTGCCTATAAAAAGGGGGAGCAACTCATCTGCATCTCACTTTCAGAACAGCAGCCCTGCGGTGCAGACCTCTGCAGCCTTCATCTGACTCTTGCTCTTCCACAGCATCCAGTCATGTCCACCGTGGATCGTAACAAAGTCCTTTTGGCAGCCACCATTGTTCTGCAACAGTGCGAAGCCATCTACAGGCTCTGTGAACTCTACTACGGGAAGAAAAAGAGGGGGCCAAGAAGCATCTGGGTCCGAAGATAGATCGCCAGAAGAGCAGAGTACTTCATGAGGATGCCTCCAGCCATGTTTGACGAAGTTGTGGAGCGGCTGACACCCAGGTTGACCAAGGCAAACATCAACTTCCGGCCCAGCCTGGAACCTGGGCTCAAGGTGGCACTGACTCTGCGCCACCTGGCCTCAGGGACCACCCACAGGAGCATGCAATACGGCTGGAGGTTGCCACACAACACCATCAGCATGGTGGTCAGAGAAATGGTGCAGGCCATCATCGAAGAATACCTGGAAAAGCTCCTCCAGTGCCCCTCCACTGAAGAAGGATGGAAGAAAGTTGCAGAGCAGTGGTATCAGAAGTGGAACTTCCCCCACATCATTGGAGCCATAGATGGCAAGCACGTGGCCTGCAAAGCGCCAGCCAAGTCGGGGTCCACTTATTTCAACTATAAGGGCTTCTTCAGCATCATCCTCTTCACCATGGTCGATGCTGACTACAAGTTCATGTACATCGATGCTTCAGGCAACGGCTCATCTTCAGATGCCCAGGTATACAACGCCAGTGACCTCAAGGAGGGGCTGGAACGCAACCTCATCGTGGGCTTCCCAGATCCAGACCCCCTGCCCAACGACACGCAAGATGTACCCTACTTCATCGTGGGGGATGACGCCTTCTCCCTCACAACCTACCTCATGAAGCCCTACACTTCCAGACTCCTCACCCGTGAAGAGAGGATCTTCAACTACAGGCTGTCAAGGGCAAGGCGGGTGGTGGAGAATGCCTTTGGCATCCTGGTCAACAGGTTCCAGGCACTTCTCACCACCATGCAGCATCGCCCAGAGACCGTGAGGAGGATCATGGAAGCTTGCTGCATCCTGCACAATCTCATGCACACCCGCTACCCAGTCTTGCAGAACAGGTTCGTGGACCTCCAACAAGCCAATGGGGAAATGGAGCCGGGGGAATGGAGGCAAGGACAAAACCTGATAGACACTGAGGATGTGCAAGGCCCCAACAGAGCCTCACATGAAGGGAAGAAGCAGTGCAACCTCCTGAAACACTGATGCAACTTCCCAGCTCGAGCAGTGGAGTGGCAAGACAGGATGGTAGATGCTTAATGGATGCTTCCTTCAGCCTGCCTCATCACATGGATGAGATTGGGCCATGTATGTTGGGTGGTGTTAGGGATAACATTGTTCACCCTAACTGGTTTAGGTGAAATAATAACTATGAATCATAGTTAGTGTATGTTAGAGTGTATACAGCTTTAACTAGGAAATAGCAATTAAAGGAGTGGTTAAGAAAACAATATAAAAGTAGCAAGGCTACAGCTTGCTCACTCTCTCTGGCTTTGATGATCCCTGATTACTGCTTGGAATCAAGACTGCATTGCTCGAACGGGAGAGACAACAAAGGACTGATTTTTATGTGAACTGACATAGGATATTCTACATGGACTTTGCTAACTGAATACCCCTGAATGGACTGACTACATGGTAAATGAATATTGGACTGTTATTTGACTATGCTATTAACTTATAATGGAATAAAATATATTCTTGATAGCACAAGCGTATCTGTTATTTTTACTGTATGTTAATAAACATACAAGCTTAGCTCACTCATTTATCTGTGTGCCTATCTGACTAACGCTGCACATTCTGTTTAGCTTGTCTACCTAACCCTGGTTGGGGAACCCAGGCTTAACAGGTGGCCCTACAATGAACAGGGCATTTAATAAAGAGTTGTGTTTATGTTCACATGTGTGGATCAATGCTTACATTGTTATTGATAATGAAGGGCCATATGTGTGGCACCTGGGAGGGTGGACCATACAGTCCCACTATGCTTGCACTGGAGATTTATCTATCCCACAGCTATTACCCATCCCAAAGGTATCCCTGCCCATCCCACAGGTATCTCTGCCCATCCCACAGCTATTACCCATCCCACAGGTATCCCTGCCCATCCCACTGCTATCTGAACCCATCCCACAAGCATGCAAAGGCTTAAACCAATTCTAAAAGTTTCCACCAAGACTTTATTCAAAAAAAGAAATGAAGCAAGTGTGTGAATCAAAGATAAACTTTATTGAACAACAAGCTGTAAAAGAAAAATGACCCAAGTCAAGTGTCCAAATAAAGTCCACAGGTAGCCAGCCACCCAGTCTCTGACACTCGTCTTGGTCACTCGGAGGTGTGCCCAGTCTCAGGGGTGACGGGTCCAGGTGCTGTGGAGGTGGCTGGTGCTGGAGTGCTGGTCTGAAGCCCCACTGGGGTGCCTGGCCCCGAGAGGACAACAGGTGACGGTGTTGAGAAAACTCTCGGACAGCTGGCTCAGCCCCGTGATGTTGAGAGCTCCTTCCTCCATGCCATGGGGTGTCAGCCCCAGTACCGATGACAGATGAACTGAGGCCGGGCTTGGCTGTGGGGTGGAGGAAGGAGCAGTGTAGTGGGGCTGTCTGGTCTGCAGTTGGGTGAGGACTGGCGTGGGTGGCATGGGTGGCATCAGTGTTGTGGGTGGCATCGTTGGCATCGGTGGCATCAGTGTCGTGGGTGGCATCGGTGGCATCAGTGGAACCGGTGGCAATGGTGTTGTCCGATGACTCTGTGCCTGGACTGGGAAGGGCTGCTGCCTGTGCTGCTGGACCTCCTGGTAGCCGTAGCCCTGGTAGGTGAGGGGCTGTGGAAAGCCTTGGAATGGGAGTGACATCACCTGGGTTGGAGGAGCAGACCTGGACTGGGTGGGAGCAGGTTCCTCTGGATCTGGAGGGTTGTGAAGCAGCTCGGTGATCCAGTCCTTCACCACCTGGTACTGGGGTTCCGCCATGTCCACAAGGGTCTGGTTGACATAGGTGAGGAAGGGCTTGCAGTTGGAGGATGAGGAGTCGGTGTGGACCAGCTGAGAGAGGAGATCTATGCTGGTGCAGATGGTGTCCCTGATCTCCAGCAGGACAATGTGGCTTTGCCCCTCCTGCTGTCTGGCTCTCTGCCTTTCTGTGGAGGTGGAGCTGTGGGTGGATGCGGGTACGGCTGTGGTGGATGCGCCGTCTCCTTTCTCCCACCGCACCAGGGAGTCCTCCACGCGCTCCACCACAGTTACAACAGCTGTCCGCGGGTTCTCCGCCGTGGCACACTCCACAGAAACCTGCCTGGAGACAGGAACTGACTCTCGGCCAGAAGAGGATTGGCTCTCAGCAGGCTGCCGGAGAGAGAGGGTAGTGAGAGGGGCTCCTGGTGCTTCTCGGTGGCGGATCTCACCCTCCAGGAAGCTACACCTGGCCATGACGTAGGTCTCTCTGTCTGTCAGCTTAACTGTGGTCTGGCCAGATTTCTTCAGGTGCAGCTTCCCGTACCAGGTGTGCATGTGCTTCCACCAGCCGAGGAGCACATCCGAAGTGTAGCCCATACTCTCCGCCTTCTCTCTCCAAGCAGCCTGCTTCCGCTTGGTGTCCCTGTACAGCTGGTGTCCCTTCTGCCACAGATAGTCATTCTCTCTCAGCCACTCCAGCACCTCATCCTCGTGTTCCTCCTCAATGGAGTATTGCCTCCTCTCCCGTTGTCGCATATGCCTCTTCCTCCCTTTGGCAGGACCAGATGGGCCCTCATCAGAGGGGCTCCCAGGTAGTACGGGCTGCTCCTCCACACCACCAGCAGCACCAGCACCAGCAGGATCATCATCATCATCATCATCATCAGCAGCAGCAGCAGCAGCAGGATCATCATCATCATCATCAGCAGCAGCAGCAGCAGCAGCAGCACTAGCAGCACCAGCAGGACCAGGATCAGTAGCAGCAGAGTAAGCACCAGCAGTGCCAGCAAGACCAGGAGCACGAGCAGGACCAGGAGCACAAGCACGATGAGCAGGACGAGCAAGACCAGGAGCACGAGCAGGATGAGCAAGTACAGGAGTATGAGCAGGACCAGCAGGACCAGCAGGACGAGGAGCAGCTCCAGCAGGGTACGCACCAGTAGAAGCACCACCACCAGGAGCAGCTTCAGCAGAGTAAGCACGAGCAGAAGCACCACAGCCAGGAGCAGCAACAGCAGAGTAAGCACCAGCAGAAACTCCAGCACCAGAAGAGTGAGCCCGAGCAGAAAAAACCCCAGCAGAAGCAGAGTCAGGGACAGGGGGTGGGAGGGTGGCCCTGTCCCTCTTGCCAGGGATGGCGGCAGGTTGCTGAGGCTTTCGCTTCTTCCCCATGGTTGTGGGGTTGCTGGCTGGCAGGGAGGCTGGCACCAAGGCTGGCAGGAAGCCTGGCAGGCAGCCAGGCACGAAGGCTGGCAGGAAGCCTGGCAGGAAGGCAGGCAGGCAGGCAGGCAGCAAGGCTGGCAGGCAGACTGGCTGGCAGGGAGGCTGGAAGGCAGGCTGGCAGCAAGGCTGGCAGGCAGGCAGAGAGCAAGGCTGGCAGGGAGGCTGGCCAGGAGGCTGGGAGGCAGGCTTGGAGGAAGGCTGGCAGGAAGGCTGGCAGCAAGGCTTGCAGGCAGGCATGCAGGCAGGGCAGGCAAGGACTCGATGTATCCGGCAGCAGGTCTTTCCTCCGAATAGTGACCTGCTTGGGAGCTGCTTCCCTTTATATCCGCAGGGCTGATGCAATGCATCCCCCCCCCCGCATGCACAATTAACGCTCGGCATCCGTTCGGCTTCCGCTGTGCATCCGCTTCATCCGCTGTGCATCCGCTGTGCATCCGCTGTGCATCCACTGTGCATCCGCTTCATCCGTTCCGTGTCCGCTCTGCATCCGCTGTATCCGTTCTGCGTCCACTTTGCTGAGGTCCCCTGGAAGCCTAGCGGATGTGCCATCTGCTCTCATCTGCTTCCATCAGCTGGGCTTCTGTTCCGCATCCACATTCCATCCGCTCTGTGCCCTCTCCCCATCCATTCCTTTCCATGTTGTCCGCTCTGGTTATGCAAATTTTTGCCCCTTTTGAGAGCAGATAACAATGGATGAAACATTTTTCTTGTCCATTGTGTCCTTTTTACTAATGTTTTGCATCCGTTGGGCAGTGTGACAGGGCCTTAATAGTTCCTCTTTTCCATCAGTTTATCAGGATTTGGCATAAGTATTTAGTGAGAAAAAGTGTGAGATTCTACCACCACATCGCCTAACTGATTGTGCTATCGAACTGATTCCAGGGGCAAAATTGCCAAAACCCTGAATGTATGCAATGATACTGAAAGAAATGTGGAACTTTCTGAACAAGAATTTAGCTCGGGAATTTATTAAAGCCAGACAATCGCAAATAGCTGCCCCTGTACTATTCTGAGAGAAAAAAAGGTGGTGGCCTACATTTGTGTGTTGATTTTAGAGGACTTAACTCAGTCTGTATCAATAACTTGTACCCGTTACCATTAATCAGTGAGTTGCTGACTACCCTATCAACTGGATATTTTTTTACTAAATTAGACTTGCACAAGGCATATTATTGAGTGAGAGTAAGACCTGAGGATGAATGGAAAACAAGATTCAATTGTCCCATCAGAAGCTATCGATTCCGAGTAATGCCTTTTGGAATACAAGGGGTCCCCACGGTGTTCATGCATCTTATTAAAGGTGTACTACAGGAACATTTATACTGTGGGGTGCTCGTATATTTGGATGATATATTTATTTACACAAAAACTATGGAAGAACACATCCAATTGGTGAGGAGTGTATTAACTAAATTATAGAATGCCAAATTATATATCAAATTATCTAAGTGTGAGTTCCATTATACGAAACTGGACTACCTGGGATACTGAATCTCTAATGCAGGATTGCAGATGGATCCCATGAAGGTAAAAAATATAATGGAATGGAAAATCCCACAAACAAGAAGACAGGTACAAAGTTTTTTGGGCTTTGCAAACTTTTATTGACAATTTATACCTAAATTTGCTCACATTGCACTGCCATTAACCAAGTTGCTAAAAACAAAGAAACGAAGAAAAAAACCAAAGCCAAATCAACCAGTAAAATGGTCATACCAATGTCAACAGGCCTTTGAAACACTGAAATCATTATTCTCTCATGCACCCATTTTGTGATATCTTGATTCAACAAAGAAATACATTGTGCAGGTGGACACGAGTGATGTAGTCATAGGGGCTGTCCTGTTACAGGAGAACGAAAACGGAGCACTACAGCCATGTGCATATACATCACGGAAGTTTACTACTACAGAGAGAGGCTGAGCAATATGGGAGAAGGAGGCCTTCGCCATAAAATGGACACTGAGTACTTGGAGGCATTGCCTGGAAGGGGCACAGGAAGTTTTTGAAGTGTGGATGGATCACCGAAATTTGGAAGCATTACAAAAACCAAGATGATTGTCTCCTAAGCAGGTCAGGTTGGCTCTGTACTTTAATCGATTTAATTTCAAATTAAAGTATGTACCAAAAGGACAAAATTTTATGGTGGATGCCTTGACCCTGCTCTCCCAATATCAATCAACACGAGATATTATTATTCAACCCCTAATTGTTGATAACTCATCTAAAAATGTTGGTCAAGTGACTCGTTTAAAGGAAACAACCTATGAGACAATGCGAAAAGCTACTACACAAGATGCTTGGCTGAAGAAAAATTCCCATTTGTGTTCATTTAAAGATGGCAGAGCTTGGAGAGGAAATAAAGTGTACATGCCAGCCAAGTGTAGAGATGTAATACTTACAAACTGTCAGGCAGGACATTTCGGATTTTTAAAGACATTACATCTAACCTGCCATCAGTCTGGTGGGTTTGAGGGTTGATGTCGAACAGCATGTAAAGACATACCATTTATGCACAACAGCTAAGCCTAAAGTAGGCAAACCAAAGGGACTATTGCAGACAGTATCAGAGCCAACATGTCCATTGCAAGATATAGCCATGGATTTTATTGTCGAACTGCCAAACAGCAAGGCATACACGATAATATGGACTATAATTAACTTATTTTCAAAACAGGCACATTTTGTCTCCTGTAAAGGCCTACCATTGGCAGAATGATTGGCAGATATGTTTGTGACACAAGTGTATAGATTACACAGGGCTCCCAGAAGAATAATACCCGACAGGGAAGTGCAGTTCATGGCATGATTTTGGAGGGCATTCTTCACTTTGATGGGGTCTTCTCAGGGACTCAGCTCGGCATACCCAAGTACAAACAGAGTTGCAGAAAGAGCAAATGCCATGGTCAAACAATATTTAAGATCATATATCTCACATCAACAAAGAGAATGGGTAGATTTATTACCATTCACGGAAATTGCTTACAACAATGCCCTGCATAGCAGTACCGGGTATAGTCCATTTTATATAGCACATGGTATGGAATTCGGTCCAAGTACAGAATTTATCTGTAAAGAGGAAGACACACTTGGTGTTAAAGAATGGGCAGAAAAAATACAAGGATGTTGGAATAACGCACAAAAAGCATTCAAAAAAGCTTCCAGAGAATATAAACTTCAAACAAACAAAAAATGGAAGGATATTAAACCCTTCCAGATAAAGTGTATCTTTCTACCAAATATATCAAATTAAAATTGAACAGCCGAAAACTGGATCCAAAATATTTAGACCCTTTTGATATAGTAAGAGTAATTAGCCCTATGATGGTTAAACTCAAATTACCATCATGGCTAGGGCGGATTCATCCCATTTTTCATACAAATTTACTTAAAACAAGTATCCCTAGAAACGGCGAGATACTTATTAAACCAGTACATAGAGAACCAGAACAATCTGAAATAGATAGAATACTAGATTCTAGAATACGAAGACATACTATTCAATACCTTATATGATTGAAAGGGATCAGAGGCATCCTGGGTGAAGGAGTCAGATATGTGTGCAAATAGATTGAGGAAAAAAAATCCACAGCCGACATCCCGATAAGCCAGGGACTGATTTATAACCTCTGTACACCATTATCCCTTTTGTTTAATGTATTCTAGGCAGAATCTTGGTAGAGGGGGCCGCCCTGTCATGACTCCAATAAAGAATGGACTGGAGCCGAGGCAGCCAGGATGTGATACAACCATATTCTTTCACTTGCCTAGTGTTACCATGTGGACACTATAATGAATATTCGTCAAATAACTAACATCGGCTTCTTGACAAGGAGTGGTATAATAATAATGATTCAAGGCTGGATGTCAAGGGGGTGATGTTGTAATAATGATAAGAAATAAATGAGGGTACATGGGCTCATCGAGCAGGGGGAAGGTGCAGTTACCATGTTTCTTTAAGGATGCCGGATGTTAGGCAGTGAAGCCAGATGGAAGGTGGTTATAGTAATTATGTTGTTATCCAAAGTATAACATGTATAAATACAGCTTTGGATTTTGTTGCAACCCAGAGTTGACTTTAAACATAATTTGATCACTGTTACCTGTTGTTGAGGTGTGGAAGACAAATAAAAAACTTCACTAAAGCTACAGGAATGAGTTGATATCTTATTGTTCACGCCTTCAGTCTCAGATGAACAGCTGACACATCATGTTTTCCTAAGCTAAACAAACCAAGTACCCTACCTGACAGAGTTGATAGCACAGAATCACTCATGCACTCAATAGAAAAATGCTTAGCAACACGTTTTGAAACAATTATACAAGAAAGCCTAATTTCTCTTGAAAAAAAAAATACAGCACTGATAAGCAACTACCTATCAGCTCAAAATCAAATCCCAACCCAACAAACACCACCACAACTACTACCTCAACTACAATCACAATTACAACCAAATTGTGATTACAAAACCACAACCACAAATAATTACTAATAATAATAATTCCACAAATGATATCTCCTTACTCATCAGAGACACCATAGATCGTGATCAGAAACTTCCAGATGCCATCTTATTTGGTCTTGAAGACACAAATGAATCAGATGACATCACCAAAGTTCATAATATCACAAGCAACTCAAATACAACAAACATCGCTCCTGAAGATATCATTGAAATAGCCAGAGATGGCCCTGGGTACAAATACAAAGACGGCTCTGTGGCCCCAAAATTTTGTAGAGTTGTTTGCAAAAATGAGTCAGCAAACGCATATTCATTCATACAATAAACGTCATTGCAAAAACCATTCCCAACCACAAAAAACTTTGCTCAAGATCAGACTTATCCATATTGCAAAGAATCCGCAAGGAACTCAAAAGACGTCTAGATAATGGAGAGAATTATCTCTACATTGACTACCATGCAGATTGTATCAAAAGTAAGTCCCACAACCCACAATTCCACATCCAATCCTACTTCATCCAACCCACCATCACTCAAAACTAAGCACGCATGCCCCAACTACTTCAACTCCAACTCCAACTGTCCTGAAATGCAAACTACTTAATACAAGAAGCCTTGTGAATAAAATACCTGAATTTCTCCTCTTATTAAATATGGCTAAATTCGACATCATATTTGTCTGTGGAACATGGCTCAATGCATCTCTCCGTGACTCCATTACCACAGTAAGAGACTGTCATATTTACCAATCAGATTGTGAAATCCGTAGAGGAGGTGGTGTTGCTATCTTCTATAAAAAGTCCTTACATCTCAAAAACATCCAAGTTACCCAAGAGCTTGCTCTTCCTGAGACCATCATCTGTAAACTGTCCTTAAATATCACATTTCGGTTCTTACTATGTTATAGAGCCCCTGATTATGACATCGAACATGTAAACAAGCGAAATTCACTGCTAACATGGGCAACATCCTGCCCACACACTTTTATTTTTCTTGGTGACTTCAATCTACCTCACACGAACTGGACCTTAAACGAATGTAAAACTGAACCCATACATGCAACCTTCTACAATGCTGTAACAAACCTAGGACTGGAACAACTAGTAACCAACAATACTAGACTTAACAAATGCCTCAATCTCATCTTCTGCAATAGTTTGAATTCAATTTACGGAATACAAATTGAAGAATCCTTTTCCAACAGTAACCATAGCATGATTGATTTTTGTCTCAACATACGTTCACACAAAAATCAACACAACGATGTGATCCCCAATTATAATTTCAAAAAAGGCAATTATGATCTTATAAACAACAATCTGTCATCCCTTGATTGGCAATTTCTATTCACTGTTGCAAATACTGATGCAACACTGTTGAAGACCATTACAACATATTTTTACTTGACGTCAAAAGAGTCATCAAACTATATGTACCAATAACAACTCCCAAAACCAGAAAAAACAAATTACCCAAAACAATAAGAAAGCTTCAATCCAAAAAGAGATCTCTTGGCAGAAAAACAAATCTGGTCATGTTGCCAACTTCACAAGCCAAAACAAAAATTTATGCCACCAGATAAAAACTGAATGCACCAATTATCACATTAAACAAGACAAAAACCTTCTGTGCACCAATTCCACCCACGCTTTCTACTATTTTTTAAACAACTAGAAGACTCAAGTTCCATCCCAGCCCTGAAAGGACCTAATGGTAAAGACTGCAATGATGACACCATTAAAGCCAACCTCTTTAACACATTCTTTATTTGTAAAGAAATATTTACAAATATTTGTATATTTGTAAACAGCAATGGATCATGCCCGGTATTTCCTAGTCGAACCATAGACAGCTACAATGATCTAATAGATCTTGATTTTACAAAAGACAATGTTGAAAAAGCACTATGCAATCTCAAACCATCTCTATCTATTGGACCAGATGGAATATGTGCCTAATTCTTAAAAAAGCTATCCACTACCATAGCCGAACCTCTAACCATAATCTTTGAAAAATCTTTCAGGACCAGCTCCTGAAAAGGGAAGCAGCCCTCCCTTTTGGGGTACCTTCTCTACTCTTTGCAGAATACTTTATGCCACCAGACTTGAAATTCTAGACCTAGAAAACATAGAACTTCGGTCCAATCTAAGTATAGTATATAAAATTACACATTGCAATGTCCTACCTGTCAATGAATAGTTCAGCTTCAACCATAACAATACAAGAGCAACCAATAGATGCAAACTCAAGGTTAATTACACCAAACTTGATTGCAGGAAACATGACTTCAGCAACAGAGTGGTCAATGTCTGGAATACTCTACCTGTCCCTGTGGTTTCTTCCCCAAACCCCAAAAACTTTAAACTTAGACTGTCTACTATTGACCTCACCCCTTTCCTAAGAAGTCTGTAGGGGGCGTGCATAAGCGCACCAACGTGCCTACCATCCCTGTCTTATTGTTTCTTTTATTTTTCTTACATGTATCCATGTATTCATAACTATTGTTTTACTTATACCTATTATCTTTTAAGCAATTGACAAACCAATAAAATAAAATAAAATAAAATAAATAAATAAATAAAGTAATGCTGGGATTAGGGGGCTATAAATTAAGTTAGTAAATATCTGCAGAGAATAAAGTCTCTTGCCTTTTCTTGTGACTTGAGAATAACAGAGCAACTTGTAGCACTCCAATAGAGTATGGTGATGTCCACAATACCTAAAAATATAGCAATAGCATTTAGTCTTATATATCACCCCATTGTGCTTTATATCATTTTCTGGGTGATTTATAATGTAAGCCCTCTGGGTCCTCATTTTACCCATCTCAGAAGGATGGAAATCTGAGTCAACTTGAGTTTCATCAGGATTGAATTCCAGGCTGTGGGCGGAGCTTGCCTGAAATATTGCACTTTAACCACTGCACCACTAGGTGGCTCAGAAGCTCTTTGGGAAAGAAGTCAGAAAAAACAAATGAGGAGAGGTCCAAGAAATGGAGGTCCAGAAATGAAGAATGGTTTTCTGGGAGATGCTTTTTTTATCACTGGACTTTCAGGCGTTGCCTAATTAGAAGAGTTGATTCCTTCTTTCAAAAATATGTGCCTATTTTGTCTTCTCAGCTTTTTTAGCTGGTGGTATGTTTTAGGGACTGGCACTTTCCCAAGTTCAAGAACCAACTTCTTGTTATATAAATCAAAGTACCTGCATTTGGTAGGAATTGTTATTTTCAGTGGCTGACAGCTTGTGGGCTTTTCAATTACAGACTGAAAAGTTTACTCCTGTCTCTGAATCAAAATAGTCCATTATGTTATTTGAAATTCTTTGGCCTGGTAGACTCCAAGGTTGGGACAAGATTCTTGGCAACATGAGTTCTCACATCCAAACAAACTTAGAATCTTGAGATACCAAGGACATTTTTGTGACTAGATAAGTCTGTGGCCCATTAAGCCATCCTTTGAGAAAGAGAAATATAAGCTATTTGGAATCCGGAGAATGAGGCAGATAATCATTTAAGCCCATGTCACACTGAACCAACGGATGCAAAGAGGATGTAAAGCTTGCCATCCATTCGAAAACACGATGTACTCACTGCCTCCGTTTTGCTTCCTCTCTATACGTCCAGCATCCGTTTATTGATGTTTCATCCACTCCAAAAGTTTTGGGTTGCCCAAAACTTTTGCACGGAAAATGTATCCAGTTCGTCCGTTCTGCATCCCCTAGGCATCCGTTCTGCATCCGTTACGTATCCGCTATATCCGCTAGGCATCCGTTCCGCATCCGCACAACTCGCATCCGCTCGGACGCAGAGAGAAAGTGGAACGGACACAGAATGGATGCAGAACGAATGCATAACGAATGCAGCACGAAAACAAAGCGTTTAAAATGGAAAAAACGTTCGCAGAGGGGACCTATCTCGGATATTAAGGATGTCTAGAGGATGCCTAGAGGATGCCTAGCGGAAAACCTATATTTCCTATAAAAAGGGGGAGCAACTCATCTGCATCTCACTTTCAGAACAGCAGCCCAGCGGTGCAGACCTCTGCAGCCTTCATCTGGTCTTCCTCTTCCACAGCATCCAGTCATGTCCACCGTGGATTGTAACAAAGTCCTTTCGGCAGCCATCATCCTTCTGCAACAGTGCGAAGACATCTGTAGGCTCTGTGAACTCTACTGCGAAAAGAAAAAGAGGCACCCAAAAAAAGTCTGGGTCCAAAGATGGTTTGCCAGAAGAGCAGAGGACAGACTGTACAGCAAGCTGATGGTGGAGCTCAGGAACGAAGATACTTGGGCGTTCCAGAACTTCATGAGGATGCCTCCAGCCATGTCTGACGAACTTGTGCAGCGGCTGACACCCAGGTTGACCAAGGCAAACACCAACTTCTGGCCCAGCCTGGAACCTGGGCTCACGGTGGCACTCACTCTGCGCCACCTGGCCTCAGGGACCACCTACAGCAACATGCAGTACAGCTGGAGGGTGCCACCCAACACCATCAGCATTGTGGTCAGAGAAGTGGTGCAGGCCATCATCGAAGAATACAAGGAGGAGCTCCTCCAGTGCCCCTCCACTGAAGAAGGCTGGAAGAAAGTTGCAGAGCAGTGGTATCAGAAGTGGAACTTCCCCCACACCGTTGGAGCCATAGATGGCAAGCACGTGGCCTGCAAAGCTCCAGCCAAATCGGGGTCCACTTACTTCAATTACAAGGGCTTCTTCAGCATCATCCTCTTCGCCATGGTCGATGCTAACTACAAGTTCATGTACATCGATGCTTCAGGCAACGGCTCATCTTCAGATGCCCAGGTATACAACTCCAGTCACCTCAAGTAGGGGCTGGAACGCAACCTCATCATAGGCTTCCCAGATCCAGACCCGCTGCCCAACAACATGCAAGATGTGCCCTACTTCATTGTGGGGGATGACGCCTTCTCCCTCACAACCTACCTCATGAAGCCCTACACTTCCATACTACTCACCCATGAAGAGAGGATCTTCAACTACAGGCTGTCCAGGGCAAGGCAGGTGGTGGAGAACGCCTTTGGCATCCTGGCCAACAGGTTCCAGGTACTTCTCACCACCATGCAGCATAGCCCAGAGACCGTGAGGAGGATCGTGGAAGCTTGCTGCATCCTGCACAATCTCATGCGCACCCGCTACCCAGTCTTGCAGAACAGGCTTGTGGATCTCCAACAAGGCAATGGGGACATGGAGTCTGGGGAATGGAGGCAAGGGCAAAACCTGATAGACACTGAGGATGTGCAAGGCCCCAACAGAGCCTCACATGAAGCGAAGAAGCAGCGCAACCTCCTGAAACACTGGTGCAACTCCCCAGCTGGAGCAGTGGAGTGGCAAGACAGGATGGTAGATGCTTAATGGATGCTTCCTTCAGCCTGTCTCATCACACGGATGAGATTGGGCCATGTATGTTTCGTTGGCCTACAATGAACAGGGCGTTTAATAAAGAGTTGTGTTTATGTTGACATGTGTGGATAATTATTACATCATTATTGATAATAAAGGGCCATAGGTGTGGCACCTGGGAGGGTGGACCATACAGTCCCACTATACTTGCACTGGAGATTAATCTCTCCCACTGCTATCCTAACCCATCCCACAGCTATCCTTACCCATCCCACAAGCATGCAAAGGCTTAAACCATTTCTAAAAGTTTCCAGCAAGACTTTATTAAAAAAAAAAGAAATGAAACAAGTGTGTGAATCATAAATAGACTTTATTAACAAGAAGCTATAAAACAAAAATGAGTCTCTGGCACTCCTCTTGGTTGCTCAGTCTCAGGGGTGAAGGGTCCAGGTGCTGTGGAGGTGGCCTGTGCTGGAGTGCTTGTCATCAGCTCCTCCAGAAGCAGAAGCAGCAGAAGCGCCAGCTCCAGAAGAGCGAGCCCGTGCTGTAGAAGCCCCAGAAGAACCAGAGTGAGGGCCAGGGGACGGGATGGTAGCCCTGTCCCTCTTGCCAGGGCTGGCAGCAGATGGCTGAGGCTTGCTGTGCTTCCACATGGTTGTGGGGTTGCTGGCTGGCAGGGAGGCTGGCAGGAACCAAGGCTGGCAGGAAGGCTGGCAGGGAGGCTGGCACCAAGGCTGGCAGGAAGGCTGGCAGGAAGGCTGGCAGGCAGGCAGGCACCAAGGCTGGCACCAAGGCAGGCACCAAGGCTGGCAGGGATGCAGGCACCAAGGCTGGCACCAAGGCTTTCAGGCAGGCTTGCATCAAGGCTGGCAGGGAGGCTGGCAGCAAGGCTTGCAGCAAGGCCTGCAGGCAGACATGCAGGCAGGGCTGGCAAGGCAGCCAATCCGTCCGGCAGCAGGTCTTTCCTCTGAATGGCGACCTGCTTCCGAGCTGCTTCCGTTATATCTGCGGGGCTGACGCAATGCATCCTCCCCGCATGCGCAATTAATGCCAGGCATCCATTAGGCTTCCGCTGTGCATCCGCTTCATCCGCTAGGCTTCCGTTCTGCATCCGCTGTGTCCATTCCGCGTCCGCTTTGCTGCGGCCCCCCAGAAGCCTTGTGGATGTGCCATCCGCTCTCATCCACTTCCATCCGCTGGGCTTTCGTTCCGCATCCGCTTTCCATTCGCCCTGCGTCCTTCCCGCGTCCGTGTTATCCGCTCTGGTTATGCAAATTTTTGCCCCTTTTGAGAGCGGATAACAACGGATGGAACATTTTGCTCGTCCGCTGTGTCCTTTTTGCATCCGTTGTGCAGTGTGACATGGGCTTTATGTAGATGAAAGAAAACAATAATAATGCAGGTGAAATTTGCTGATCAAATGTTTCATTATGTCAAAAAGGCTTTTTTGCTGTAGCAAATCCTACTTATCTCTATTGCACAGGAAAATAGAGGAGGGAATGGGGATTTTGCGATAACCTTCTGCTGGGAGTGGGGTGGGAATGGAGATTTTACAGTATCCTTTCCCTACCATGCCTACCAAACCACACCCACCAAACCATGTCATGCCCACCAAGCCACACCCACAGAACCAGTAGTAAAAAAAAAATGAATCCCACCAATGCTTTTACATACTTCTAAGTAGACGTCTATGCATGGCTTCAAAAAATTAGTGCAGTCAGTTTGGAATGAAATCACAAGCTCTTCCCAGATGAATGCACAGTCAATATATATACAGCTACAAATTCAACATAGGTCGTCTGTGGGAAAGAGATAGAGGCCTCTGATAGCACACATATTCTGATAGCTTAGTTCTGGCTAACAGTACCTTCCCTGCAATGGAGCAGAGTAGAAATGGTAGAATCCATGAGGCATTTTACCAATGGCAGTATAACCATGGTGGATAATATCCCTGATGTCATACCATTTTGTTCAGATAACTTTTCCTCAGCTTCCTAGCTGCAGGTAGGGTACCAAGAGCCACAGGAACTCTACCCCTGAATTATGGTGCAAACAGACAAAGCATGATCACCACAGCTCAACAATAGGGCAGGTTTTTGCAAAGTTATATAATTTGATTGTAGGTTCATCCCTTGGTTCTCCATTTTAAAAAAACCTAGCAGGGCTTGGATAACTTTTAGCAGAGTTTATTGTGTTAGGTGGACAAATCAAGTGAGCAAATCAACTTCCTATGCTTCTAGACCATATTGAAAGGCATTTCTTGCATTTTTCTTCCAAGAAAAAAAAAAGATAGGGTTAAGCTGATCTACCTTGAGTACCCTGGTAGATAAAATTATAGGAATTTGTTCAAATTACCAGCAATAAATGAGTAGCAGTGAGTTGAAATAAAGCAAATGAATACTAAGTGCATCCATTCACTGGGGACACAGGAAAGTGGCAGCAGTAATCCAAATGGGTATAATTATATTCTGAATTGCTTCTTACATAATATCATTCCTCTAACTGCTGCTAATAATATTCAATGCCCTAAATAATTCAGATTTGAGATAACATGGTATTTTCTAAACTGTAACATTGCTCAATTTAGAAAGTTGTGTTCAATTGGATAGGTATTGCTACCTGTATCATTGCTGGGTTTTTCAACTGCAACTGCAATACTACTGGTTCAACTGTTTTGTTTTTTGTTTTGCTATTTCAAAAAAAATAATATTTAAGTATGACACATCAGATGCAATATTTAATAGTTACCAGCTTTGTGTGTGTTAGCCATAAATGTAAAAAAAGGTAAATCTTTCTACTTAGAAATCAATAGTAATGCTGTATTTTGGAAACAGAAGCAACTGAAAGCAATGCATGGATGATATGAGCCGTGGTGGTGGAGTGGTTAAAGTGCAGTACTACAGGCAGCTTCTGCTGACTGCCAGCTGCTTGCAATTTGGGCAGTTCGAATCTACCAGCTCAAGGCTGACGCAGCCTTCCATTGTTCCAAGATGGGTAAAATGTGGACCCAGGATGTTGGGGGCAATATGCTGACTGACTCAGTAAACCACTTAGAAAGGGCTGTAAAGCACTGTGAAGCGATATATAAGTCTAAATGCTATTACTATTGTTATTATGACACATTTAGGATAATAATTAGCAAGTCTGTTACTAATCAACATGAGAAAGGCATCCATAAATATTTGAGTTTTCCTTTACCCAATATCAAGGACAAACAAAGGAAGATGCTATATCTACTCTGCATTCTACATAGTACTAACTTTATGCAAAAAAAAATGATGGATGCAGGTTAGATATTAGGGCTCAAAACAAGGACAAAATAACATCTGGACACTCAAAATAACATCTAGAAATTTCAAAGAACCCTCTTAGAAAAAGGAAAATTCATCAGAAGAATTCGGATAGTGACTGCTGAATTCATGTACATTAAAAGATTTTAAGCTACATGCTATGAAGGCCTCAATAATCACAATGACTTTTAGCATGTTACAATTGTTAACTGATAGGGCACTTGTGATGGGTTTCACAGGAACCCTCTGTTAATACAATACTACCTTCTCTTTTCCTTCTCCCAGTCTTCTCAATTAAAATCCAACATAAGTCTAGCTGCTCTATTACAATTGCTGAAGTGAGCTATGTAACTCATTAAAGCTTATGCCTTTAAAAAACATTGATTAGTCTGAACCCCTCCTGATTTTTGG
Organism: Laticauda colubrina; assembly: GCA_015471245.1. Lineage (NCBI taxonomy): Eukaryota > Metazoa > Chordata > Lepidosauria > Squamata > Elapidae > Laticauda > Laticauda colubrina. The sequence continues at coordinate 22,490,412 of BLBF01000026.1, forward strand.
CTACCATAAACTAGCGTGGCTTTCTTTCTACACTATCTCATTTCTTATTCTTGTTCAGAGAATGGTGGATGTGGGCTGCTCACCTCTGAGATCATTTCAAACCCTTATTTCAAGAGACAAAGAAGCTGAGAATGAATCATATGCCATTAGAAAGTTTCCTTCTTGCAAATGATGATAGGGCAACTGTTGAACTGTTTTTTTTTTTTTGGGGGGGGGGGGGTTGTTTTATTTTTTTACAACAACACAATTTCTGCCAAGACCAAAGGCTCATCAGCAGGTCACACAAATCACCTTGGCAAGGTACCGATTCTGCCCACACGAAATACAGAATGAAACAGTATATCTTTATTAATCCCTACTAAGTACTAGCACCATCTAGTGCTTTTGGAAGGCAGAAGAGCCTGTATGTAAGTATTTTAATTGCAGCTTCACCCCAATTCCCAACTCTTGCCACTTGTGTTTGCTTTATGAAATCATTATTGCCAAGCCTAACAAGCAGCAAAGGTCATGTGTGATTGTTCTGAATGATATTGACCAAACCCAGGGTCAGGCCTGTTAGCCTACGGCAGCTGACATTTGCTCTGGACCCTTTGTTTTTAATATCTCTTCTTTTATAATATCTCAAAGGTGAATTTGTTTCCAGAATCTCTTCAAAAAGAAAATACATTTTTTAAATGAAATTGTCATTGCTAGCCAGGAAAATATGTGGCTTTTATTGTGCATTCTCGTGATATACACATTTTCTTGCTCCTCTTAAATCCCAGAAAAACTTCTCCTAGCCTCAGTGGCACAGTGGTTAGAGAGCAGTACTACAGGCTACTTCTGCTGACTGCTGGCTGACTGCAATTTGGCCGTTAGAATTGTACCCTTGCTGAAGGATGATAGTCCTACTTATGTTGCATAATTCTGGGCTGTTTACAAAATAACAACCATTACATAGCAAAAAATACCCAACCCAAAATACCCAACTGTCAATCAACTGGAGCAAAAAGTTCATTGAGACAAAAAAAGTACTTATTTATTTATTTGTTAAATTTATTTGCTGCCCATTTCACAGTGGGTCTTCTCTGGATGGCTAAAATAGATTTAACTTATCTCCAGAATGTTAACAAAGTTGATGTAAGCATTCCATCCTTCTGAGACAAAACAAGGACCCAGATTGTTGGGGGCAAAAGGCTAACTTTGTAAACTGCTTAGAGAGGGTTGTAAAGAACTGTAAAGTGGTATGTAAGTCTAAGTGCTATATTGCTATTGCTAACACAACTTTTCCCTTTAGCCAATTCATATTGGGAAATCTAGGCAGCTAGAGGTCAACAGAATGCAGGAGGCCCACCCATCATCTCCAATAATAAACTAAACTTAAAATATTTACTGAGAGAAAACTAGAAAAAATATTCTCAATTACCCTAAGAATAAAATAAAAAACAGTAAGTCTTTCACAAGGCAAGAACATTTTTGAGAAACAGAAAGGCAGATTTTGGCACAGCATAACTGATAATTGCAAAAGGCTACAATAACTCTATTTGGTCACTCCTGCTGAAAAAACAAATATTTTAGCTGAAAACATTGAAAAATATTCTTTCTGTTCTTAATTGGCAGGGTTACTCTGTCCATTACAAGCAATCCTTCCTAATGTTTGTTTGGCAGAAAAGTTGGGGTGGAAGTATCAAACGAGTCAAGGGATTCCTGTAAATGCATCTTTAGAAAATTGAATCATATACAGGCACGTTTCAAGAGACTGTATTGTTGGGTATGCATTATGATTCATCAGGAGTATCATAGATGACCTTCCTCAATTGCTGGAATATATATGGAGTAGGCACATTGTTGTTTCTTCTTGTAACCTGGAGCGATCCTTGTCTAGACCATTGATTATGAAAAGTACTATTGAATCGGCATCCTTCAGTCTCAAAAGACTATGGTATCATGCTATGAAACCAGTAACTGCCACTTCCCATGTTGTTTCAATGCTATATGCAAAGCTGGAGTGTCCTCTCCAGAGTATGAGGCCTGCGTAATTTAATATGGAGGATAAACTGTTGCCCAAGCAGCAGATCCCCCTCTCCATGTCACTGAAATAATCTAATGGAACGGCAGAGCCAATAGTTCCAGCTGCATCACAGGAGTTACCAGAACGTGATTGTACACAGTAACAAACTGCTTCCGGGACTCCGGCTTCGGATTTTGCCTTGAGGTGGACTCCTGAATCCTTTTTCAATAATAGACCCACAAGGCAGTGGAGGTTAGAAATCAGACTTCCCCTTCTCTTAGAAGATGATTCTACTGTTTTATCTGCTGTTGGGGCATAAACCCTCTTCCGCCTTCAAAACTGTTGACCATCTTCTCCTGTAACCCTGGAAAGGGGCCCTTTTGAGGTGCTACCAGCCAGGCTAGCTGGGCCAAGGTTTTTTAAGGAGGTATTACTCCTCCGGCACTCCTCCTCACTCAAGGATGCCTAGCTCGGCTCCATTTGCAGTGTCCAAAAGTGCTATGTGCATATAAGTTATACACAAACATTTGAATGTGTCCACAAATTCACACATTGTTGACTTGCATTTGTTCACCTGGATACAGGGGTGGGATTCTACCAGTTCTGTCCACTTCTGTAGAAAGGGAAGTTCTGAACAGCAGCAGACAGAAAGCATACACAGAACTGGTTCTATGCCTGCTGCTGTTTTGCCTCACCCGCCCGCCTGGGCTCTTACCTGACCTTTATTTCCTGCTTTTTTAACCTCACCTGCTTTGTGCGACACAGCTGTGATTGAAAAAGCAAGAAAAAAGGGCTTTTCCAACCGCTGCACACTTGCGGCTCAGCAGTTCATAAATTGCACTTACACGACTCATGCAACTCATGCAAATGCGCATGCGACGCAGAGCGACAGAATCGGTAGTTATACCAGTCAGATTCCATCCCTGCCCATATATTATTTGTATTAAAAATAAGTTATATTGACCTTCAGGGGAAGTATGGTGAACTGACAATGTCTCCACAAAAGCAGACTTAATGATCACAACAAAGACCAAAGAACTGGAGAGTAGAGCAGTTCTTTGGAATGTCTCTGGATAAGGAGACAATGGGAGATCACTCACCTTGTTTCAGACAGCTGCTCCTTGGGAGGAGACTGCAGAACAAGAGTCTTCAGTGGGTTTAAGGATCAGAAGATGAAGGGTTTAGCTATTTTGTTGGCAGCTATGGTGGACCATTTTAAGGACATTAGATCCACAACCTTTCTAAACAAAAATTGTTCTATTAACCATCTTAAAGCTATTTGAGACCTTCGGAATGACAATTTGTAAAAGTTGCTGGATGAATTTAAATTCAGCTCTGTGCAAAAGAAAAATTAATTACAGGTTATCCTCGACTTACCAAGCACAATTGAGCTCAACCTTTCTGTTGCTAAGCAAGATGGTTGTTGAGTGTGTTTTGCCCTGTTTCATGACCTTTCTTGCCACTGTTGTCAAATGAATCACTGTAGTTAAGTTAAAGTAACATGCTTTCTAAGTGAATCTGGTGTCTTCTTGACTTTGCTTGTCAGAAGTTTGCAAAACATAATCACAGGACCTTGGGACAACCAACATAAACACATGCCAGATGCCAATAGACTGAATTTTGATCATGTGACCAGGGGGATGCTGCAATGGTCTTAACTGTAAAAAATGGTCATAAATAAGGTTTTGATTTTTAAAAATTCCAATTTTTTTTTTATTTGGTTTGTCAATTGCTAACAAGATAATAGATATAAGTAAAAACATAGTTATGAATACATGGATACATAAAAGAAAAATAAAAGAATCAATAGGACAGGGATGGTAGGCACGTTGTTGTGCTTATGCACGCCCCCTACAGACCTCTTAGGAAGGGGGTAAGGTCAATAGTAGACAATCTAAGGTTAAAGTTTTGGGGGTTTGGAGAAAAAAACCACAGAATCAGGTAGAGTATTCCAGACACTGACCACTCTGTTGCTGAAGTCGTATTTTCTGCAATCAAGTTTGGTGTGGTTAACCTTGAGTTTGTATCTATTGTGTGCTCTTGTGTTGTTATGGTTGAAGCTGAAGTATTCATTGACAGGTAAGTCATTGCAATGTATGATTATATATACTATACTTAGATCGGACCGAAGGTCTCGGTTTTCTATGTCTAGAATTTCAAGTCTGGTGGCATAAGGTATTCTGCAATGAGCAGAGGAGTGGAGAACTCTTCTTGTGAAATATTTCTGGACTTTCTCAACTGTGTTAATATCAGATACATAATGTGGGTTCCAGACTGATGAGCTGTATTTGAGTATTGGTCTCGCAAATGTTTTGTATGCTCCAGTTATTAGTGTAATATTACCAGAGAAAAAGCTACGTAAGATAAGGTTAACACCTCTTAATGCCTTTTTGGCTATGTAGTTACAGTATGCTCTAGCATTTAGGTCATTTGAGATGAGTACTCCAAGATCCTTGACAGAGTTTGGATCATCAACAAGGTCTTGACTATTCAGCCTGTATTTTATTTTCTGATTTTTTTAAAAGGTCTAGTTGAATTTGGGATATTTTTACTATAGGTTTTTAGAATCGTCTGGCTAAGTCCAAGGAGAATGAAGGGTAATTCAACCAGAGTTCAGGTCTTCATTTGTTTGTACACAAGAGACAGTATCTTGCCAGACTAATCCCTTACTATTTTCACTCTAATGATTATATCCTGGGAGATTCTAGAGAGTGGCTCTTCTAACTTTCTTCCTCTGCTTCTTATCTAGCTACAGGATGCAGTGCCTCTTGTCTGGCCCCTCCTTCTGGAATGTTTTTCCTCTTTCCTGGGAAACTGCCAATTCACTGTAGTGCATCCCACCAGCTCCCCCTCTATGGGCATGTTCTCTCATAGGAACTAACTATATAAACAACAAATAATTGCTCACTAGAACAAGTTATTTTGGCTGTCTTGTTTCATGGCAAAGATAAATAACTTTATGATTTTCAAAATGAGACACTAGAGGGGACTAAAGGTTCTGAGTGGAAGGAAAAAGAAACACAAGCCAATGGTTGAGTAGGACTTATAAACGACACAATACGTAACATTGGAAATATTAAAGGATATTTAATATTGAAATACCCTTGAAGAATGGAACCAGAAATTAGTAGAAATTAGCACAATATCAATAATGTCAGTAATGATGTCTGAATCTAGGGATAGGTTATGGCCAAAAGCACCTTTCCAAGGCCATTGTAACTTTGAATAATTGTTAAAGGACCAGTTGTAAGTCAATGACTGGCTGTAGGTATGGGATGAGATGTAGCACCAAGAGATATCTGCCTATAACTTTATGTGGGGTTACTAAATTTGTTTATATTTGTTGAAATGAATGTTAAAATTCATTCCTTTACATCATTCTTTTCCTTATCACATTCTTTTTCTCTTTTTCACTCTTTTTCTTTTTTCCTTGCACATTTTATTCCTTCTTAGTATTTTTTTTAGTTTCTATTAGTTTTTACCATTATAATCAAGATTCTTCATATAAAACAACAAATTACCCTGATTATTTTGAAATGTACTGTTGTTTGATTCTGAAAGCATCTTGTAATAAATCTCTGAACCTGGCTCTGATTCTTTCCTTCTGATCTGGTTTCTATTTTGTATAAAAGATTAGTTTTAGTGACTATGTTTTATTTTTTATTTTTATAATCCTGTTATTAGTCTGCAGTTAAACCAGTCAAATTACTTTCTGCAGCATGGCAAAAAAGGTAAGAAGGTATTCCCTTGTTGCTTATTCATTCGATCAGCATCATTCTGGTGAGTCATTTGCACTGGCAAGTCATTAGTCAACATTGTAATTTTCAGCCATAATACCCACTAGTCTGCATACAGCTTGTGAAACAACTCACCAGTTTTAGCCAGATTCTGTTTTCTTTGAAGTTGAAGGGGCTTTTATCCATCAAACAATAGTCCCATGTCATTTTTTGCTTGAAGAGAAGCACATTAAAGAAAAGTACACAACAAACTGTGTACCTTTCTGTTTTTGTTAGGCATGTAGCAAGTGGATCTAATGCTTCGTATGAAGTGTCAGCTTCATTTCTCAGCATCTACAAATAGAGCTGGAAAAGCAGTTTCCTGAAATCATAAACAATCCTCTCCAGTTCACCATTTACAAATTTGGTAAAAGTGAGGTCCTGACCCAAGTTTTCTATGGGATAAACATGAGAGCAAGATAGAAGAACTGTGAAGTTAGACTAATTAATTACAGGTAATCTTTGACTTACAACCACAATTCACCCCAAAACTTATTTTGTTCAGCAAGGCAGCTGTTAAGTGAGTTTTGCTCTATCTTATGACCTTTTTGCCATGGTGGTTAAGCGAATAACTGCAATTGTTAAATGAATCACATGGTTGTTAAGTGAATCTGACTTGCCCCATTGTTAAAAGTTGCCTGGGAAGATTACACAGGAAGGCTGACCACATAACCCCGGTTATAAGCCCCCTTTTTTCAGTGCCATTGTAATTTTAAATATCCACTAAATCAAGGGGGTCAAACTTGATTTCACTGAAGGCCACATCAGGTTTGTGTTTGGCCTTGGGGTGGTTGGGGTGGGTGTGGCCAGGGTGGGTGTGATCAGCTCGACATAACTCGTGTTGGGGGCACCTGTAGCCACCCAAGCACTCTGCCAGCAAAAATGGGTTCCCAAGCTCCGTTTTGGCTGCAACGGCCTACTGCAACCCTCTGCCAGTGAAAATGGAGCTTGAGAAGGCTGCACGCAGTCCTCCCAAGCTCCATTTTCACTGGCAGAGGCATGATCAGCCAGTCCTTTGCTGTTTCCAGGGTGGCCCCATAGACCAGATCTCAGCACCTCATGGGCTGGATCCAACCCCTGGGTCTTGAGTTTGACACCCCTGCACTAAATGAACATTGTAAGTTGAGGAATCCCTGTATACTGTAAAAGCAATTGTATTAGATTTTTGTATTAGACATATGTTTAGAACTGTAGAGTACAAAAAAGTCAACTCATTTACAATACAAGTAACTGTTGTCAATGGTTCTAGGGGTATATAACAATAGCAGTAGCACTTAGACTTATATACCACTTTACAGCAGGGGTGGGTTGCTACCGGTTCTTTACACCTCTGTAGAACTGATAGCTGTGAAGAGCACCAGACATAGAACCGGTTCTATGTCTGCTGATGTTTTTGCCCACCCGCCCACCTGGGTTCTTACCTGATCTTTATTTCCTGATTTTTTCAACTTCAGCTGCCGAACGAGGCACAGCTTCAGTTAAAAAAGCAGAAAAAGAGGGCTGTTTCAAAGGCTGCTTCTCTGCACGCAGTGTGCTAATGACGATTTACAGGCGCACCTCTCACAGTATGCAGGGAGGCACATCATAAATCGCCGAACCTCATAAATCCTGAACCGGTAGTTAACCCTGTCGTATCCCACCCCTGCTTTACAGGGTTTTATAGCCCTCTCTAAATCAGGGGTGTACAACCTGATTGCATCCTGGACTGGATCATGATGTACCAGGATGTCTTTTGCCTTTGTGGAGCCAGGATGGGCATGGCCTTTGCGAGCCGTAACTGCCCTGCAGGCCACCAGTTTGACAGGCCTGCTCTAAATGGTTTACAGAGTCAGCATATTGACCAATATGAATCCTCATTTTCCTGATCTTGGAAGGATGGAACGTGGAGTCAGTCTTGAACAAGTCAGGATCAAAAGAATCAAACTCTTGGCAATGTGAGCAGAGTTACTCTGCAATACTACATTCTAACCACTTCGCCACTACAGCACATATACTGTTTATCTGTTCCTTGATCTGACAAATATAAATTATTCTAGCTCATTCCTGAGGACAAACAAAGGCCTTGAAAAGTTTCTTCATATTCTTAAATGGTCCTTATACCTCATCTAAATATTTCAGGATGCTATTTTAATATCATATTCAGAAAGGAAGATGGGACTTTTTCCTTCATGTTTCCCTGCAACTGAAAATGAGATTGGAACAGTAGCGAAATGCTGCCAGTTCACTCTGGTTCTAGCGAACCGGTAGATCCAGTGAGCAGTTGGTCCCAACCACCCTCCCCTGCTGTTTCCTGTCCTATATTTCCTTTGTTTGTAGCTCAGCTGATTCATACAGCAGGGCACATTACCGCACCTTAGCTGTTTTACTCACCAGCGCTGACATAAGTTTTTAAGCTTAAAATGGGTAGATTTTGAATGAAGCACAGTCTTATAGAAGCGGTAGTAAAAAAAATTTGAATCCTACCACTAGATTGGAATTGATAAAACATGGGAAATTCCTAATGATTTGTTTTCTCTAGTTTGAGGTTCCCTCCTTGAAAAATCCAGTGGAGTAAAAAATCAGTTTCTTCCCTAATATATTTCCAATGAGCTTGATGTACATCAGTAGTCTCCAAATCTGGAAACTTTAAGACTTGTGGACTTCAAGTTACCAAGTTTGGAGAGCCCTGATGAACATATGGATGAGGATGGCATTGGTGTTTTTTAAAATCTTTTGAGGGCCATTGTCGTGTAGTGTTAGAAGTATTGTATGAGGAACTGGGAGATCTAGGTCCAAATATACTGTATGCAGCCAAAGAAGCTAATTGGTTAATACTGGATTAGTCATTCTGCCTCAGTCCAATGGCAGTAAGGAGAAGGTGGGCTATATATGCCTGAAATTGTGAATGAAAAAGGAGATATAAATCCAAAAAATAAATAAACTTACCAACTGTGATGACAACTGTGTAAAGGGCTAGAACTCTTGCAGCTCCTTTTCATCCATCTTCATCTCCTAAGCGCATCAATGTCCTTTTCACTGTAGTAGGTTAGACTGGCCTAGTTTAAAAAGATATCTCCACTACAATGTTTGCTTTTCTTTTGAAGTAGAACTAGGCAGTGGCCTCTGTGAATATCAACAAAGTTCTCTGATCCCTAGGTTCACTCCAAGCCAACAAAATGTTAGAATCTTTCATTCTACAAAACAGTTTTATTTATTTTGGGTTTTTTATTTAATTAAATTTATTACAGCTGTGCATTCAAATATTCTCTGGGTTACTTTCAAAATCTAATACAAATAGTTCACTTTTAGCAGCTGCCTTTAGTGACTATACACTAAATAGTTCTCACAATTGAACTTTGCAGTTCAATTTTATGACTTTGTAGCATCTCTGTCTCTCCCTCCCTCCCCCCCACTCCAATTTGTTATAGCAACATTGACAGTATTAGGGCCCTATAACCATTCTGGGTGCTAAATTGCTAAAATTTGAGAGTCAAGTGGTATTGGTTTCCATATTAATGTTGACTAATTTAGATTTGATAGAATGATCATAAAAAGATTAAACAAATCAAAACCTACATTTGTTTTTTTAACTGACATGTCCCAGATATACATATTACTTTTTTTAATTGACTGAATAAAAAAGAGGAAAATAAATAATGCATATTATAAAGAAGAAAAAAAGAAAGAAAAACTAGAGGAAATCTAAAAAGGAAAAAGATACAGGACATATATTTAGACACGCATTTATATATTTCAAAGAATGAGAGAATTATCTTGTCTAAATACGGCAATATAGTATCATAGTAAGTGCAAAATAAGATAAAAGCAATCCAAGTTTTTAATTAAGGCTTGCTCTGAAAGAGTTAAGGAAGTGAACAATTTGAAGAATAAATATATTATCATTTACATATGCCTACAGGAATCTTGTTAATTAGGTTGACAAGTTTAAAAATGCAGGCCATACAACATTCTGTATTATTCTTAATTTCTTTATGAATATACACAATGAACATGATGAAGATAGTTTTTAAACCTATGCTCACATTTAAAATAGACTTGTCTTTTCTAAAGCAAGCCACATAATTTCTGAGCTCTTTTCAAGCCATTTCAAAAGTTCAACTTTTCCTTCTACTACCTACATAGACAGAGCTCAAAGCTTCTCTCTTCTCCACACATTTCAGAATTTTGATTACCACACCAACACCAGCAGATTGTTCGACCTACTTTTAGTTTTTGATGCTAGAATATCATTTCTAAGGGCTAAATAAGAAATGAATGGCCAATCAACAGCCAATTCTTTGCTCTATTTTGTACAAAAATGAGTAGCATTTTCTAAATACAAGAACAATGCAACTTTCCTAAAGCATTATAGTCTCAGGGCTTACTTACAATACAAACAATTGTTAAGAGTTTTAGTATTCTTCCAAGGCAAAACACTAAACAGCTAACCTGATGAATATATAATAATTCCAATCTATTGGTGCCTAAGTCTTGTGCCTCCTAGCCAGTATAAATGAAAGATTATGGGAATTGCAGTCCACCAAAATTTGGATGTCTACATGATGCCTAACTCTGATTTTCTTCAAGTTGTCAGATAACATTCTTATTCGGAATTTGACTGACAAGGTCCCTATAAATACAGAATTCAACATCAGAATTTTAAAACTTTTTCCCTAGGTACTTTTCCTACATCTTATTAAGAACCAATTTATTATACAACCAATTTAAAGGTAACTATTATAACAGCTACTGTTATTTGATTTCTATTACTGTATATCATATTCTCACTTGAACTACCATATTTTTTTAAAGCTTATATTTTGCTCTTTTTGAAATTTCACTTATGAGGAAAAAAATGGGATTCCTGTATAGAGAAACAAATCATTATTAGAAGCCCTCCGTTATCTGTCAGCTTCCAAAATGGAAGTTTTAAAGCTAGTACTTTTCAAAAAAAATTTGAAGGGCTGATAAGGAGTCTGAGAAAACTCTCCCAAAACAGACTCAGAATCAAACTTCAGAGACCCTTAAAAAAACAGCACTCAAGAGAGTTTAGATTCTTTTTTTTTTTCATGGTAGACAGGAATTATTTGTGGGTTTTTTTTCTATTTCAGTTGGAATAACAGCAAGAGAGTTTAGATTCT
>BLBF01000026.1:22501307-22524958 GCA_015471245.1 Laticauda colubrina
TTTTTTTTCTATTTCAGTTGGAATAACAGCAAGAGAGTTTAGATTCTAACAGAGTCAACTGTTTCTGTTCTCTTTGTCAAACTAAGGAATAGAATTTTGAAAAAATATTTCTTTCAAAGACTTCAAAGGAATTCTTATAAATTCTCATAGAGGGAGTTTTGTGTAATTTCCTAAACCGAATGAAGTTTCTGACAGAACTGCCACTGTATACAACATAACTGTCATTTTTTTCCATCATGTTTTGTCTTGAAGTATTTGTGCAACTCATTATTTCTCTTTCCCCAGTTTCATTTTAGTTTTCTGACTCTCTACTTCTTTAGCCTTGGATAGTTTTTCTAAGATGGATAGTCGTTCTGTTCTTTCTAATTTTTTACAGTCATCTCTTCTCAAGTAAATATTATTCAATTCATTATGATTATCACAATTCTAACTCTGGGCATCCTCGCAACTCACATCCTCTGCAGCTAAAAACGGAAAGAGGGAGGAAATAAAAGGTACACAAAATGTCTACACAGCATTAGTAGCACAGAAATAGAAAGAATGTGCAGTGAATGGTTTGCATCCGATATACATCCACGCGGCATCCCCTTTCTTTCCTTTAGGCGTATGTGATGCATCCGCCCCTTCCGCTATGTGTCCGCTTTGCAATTATCCCCCGGAACCCCTTCAGAGGTGTCATCTACTTCCATCCACTAGGCTTCCGATGAACATCCATTTAACATCCCTGCTACATACTACCCATGTCTGTTCTTTTCCGTTCTGCTTATGCAAATTTTCACCACTTTTTGGAGCGGATGACAATGGATAGAGCCTGAAATTTTGCTCGTCCTCTGTGTCCTTTATGCATATGTTTTGCATCCGTCGGTCAGTGAGACCGGGCCTTAAGATTTTTTTGGGGGGGGTAAATGTTACCTATGTGACAAAAAGCTGAATGTTGATAATATTTGGGGTAACTGGAAGCAGCTTCATTAATTCACCCTTCGTTAAATGGGGTCTGTGATTCACAACAGCCATGATATGCTAATCATTTTTAAGCACTCATAAGCATTTCAAAATATCAGATGCACTCACTGGATTCCAATGGTTGGGGATCCTGCTCTAAGGAAATCTGGGTATAATTTAGCTTCCCTCATGAGAACAATGTGACACAATTTAAAGTAAAATATGCAGGTTGTCCTAAGGTCCCACAGGAAATATCGTGCCTGAAGGTCAAATTATATGTTATACTTATCATAAAGGATGCAGCTGACTGTGTTTCTGTTACCTTTCAATTTTAAACAGGGACCTTATGGTTTTGTTCTGCCTTTGAACTGAAGCAATGCTATTTTCTCCTAGTTTCATTCATTCCCCATATGGCTATTTCATTATCCTATTTATTTCCAAATATTTTGGTAGGAAAGTTGATTTTAAGGGCACAATGGCTCAATGGTTAAAGATGGTGAGCCTGACAGATGAAATGCTGATAGCCTGGGTTTGAGACCCAACCACTGCATGATGTGGTGAGCTTCCGTTACTTGCCTCAGCTCCTGCCCACTTAGCAGTTTGAAAGCATGTAAATACAAATAGATAAAAAGATGCCACCATAGTGGGATAGTAGTAGTGTTCCGTGTGCCTCTGGAATTTAGTCATGCTGGCTATGTGACCATAGAAGTGTTTTTGGACAATACTGTCTCTCTTGGTAAGAAACGGAGATGACCATCAAAACTAACCCTAACCCTAGAGTCAAACATGACTGTGCCTTTATTTTTATATATATAATCATATGAAGAAATTCAGATCCGAACCTATGGGAGAGTTCTGGCTCAGTTTCCTAAATAACTAGCTGAAAACATATAAGTAAAGTTGGACCAAGCCAGAGGTGGAATTAGCAGATTCTGACCAGTTCTGTAGAACCGGTAGTGGAAATTTTGAGGAGTTTAGAGAACTGGCAAATACCACTGACTAGAGATTGTACAGTATCCTTCCCCGCCATGCCCACCAAGCCATGCCCACAGAACTGGTAGTAAAAAAATTTGAATCCGGAAATTAGAGAGCAAGAAGATAAACAATTTTATAACATTTGGGATCTATTTTATCAATGGTTAGATAATAAAATATAGTAACGAAATATGTCGACTTTTAGAAAATACTAAATATATAAAGATGTATTTTTTTTCTTATTATATCTACAAAATGATTTTAAGATAGATTGGGATGATAATATGAATTCTCACAAAATAAATTGAGTAAAATATGATTATTTCTTAAAGTATATATAAGTATAATAATAAGTATAGTCAAATGATTGATTACTAATGACATTAATGCATTTAATATTGGATTGAAAATACGAGATCATATATAATATAATTGTAATTGAAGAGTACTAAATGGAAGAACAAGAAAAATTGTAAACCAACCGACACACTGTATGTACACATATGGAAGATGGCTTGATGTTTTGATGTTTTGTTTGTTTATGTTTGTTTTAAAAACCAATAAAAATTCTAAAAAAATAATAATTGAATCCTACCACTGGCATGGACCCTATTCAGAAGTGGTATTCTGCAGGTTCTGACCAGTTCTGGAGAACCAACAGCAGAAATTTTGAGTAGTTCAGTGAATACCACCTCTGAATGGATATTTTACAGTATCCTTCTCCTATCACGTCCACCAAGCCGCACCCACAAAACCGGTAGTAAAAACATTTGAATCCCAATACTGACCCTAGTATAAAACCTACAGAGCTCTGGCTGTGTGTGTTCAAACCATTTTGCAAACTAGCTTAGGCAATTAGAATGAAAGTAGAGAGTAGGAAGTTTTATCAAATAGGCAGCCTTCAGTTTGTTCTTGAAAAAACCAATAATACCCATTCCCTTTTTTTCCTTATTCCCATTTACTCCATTATTGCTTCCATCTCCATACCATCCATGGAAGGAAATTCAGGACAGCTCTATACTTTTTCTCCATAATACTGGATATCCTTTTGATTTTTTTTGTGCCTTTGGGAATAGACACACAGCTGCTCTTACATTATTTTGGCTTTCAGAATTTTCACATTGAACAAGACCCATATGTTTCACAGAGTTGGTTGAAACAAATCTTTCAATAAGAATTGCTTAATACCAATATACTCGTGGCACTTGTCTTAACATTTAAATGTTGTGAAAAGAACTGAAGCTTACAAGGTCAGGCATTCAGATACCAGCATCAGGATAGGATTTTATTTTCAAAAACAGAATTTCTCAAACTCAGTCCCCCCCAGACCATTTTGAAGGAAGCCAAGATCTTGTTTGCATTCCTGAAGGTTTGGAATCAAGGAGGAAAAAGTATCCATGAGCCAGACTCTCTTGCTAACTGATAACAGAATGCCCAAATTGTTATTTAGTTGGTGCCCCTTGCCTGAAGCAGATTGGGTCATAACATTTTAAAATATGCCTTATTTCTCTAAATTACAAGATTCTAAAATAGGCATATCAAACTCAAGGCCCGTGGGCTGAATCCGGCCAAGTCAGTGCTTAGATGGCCCATAGGACTGCTCTAGAAACAGCTAAGAACCAGCCTGTGTATCTCTGCCAGCAAAAACAGAGCTTTAGAGGACCATGACTGCCTCTGGCAGCCCTTTGCCAACAAAAACAGAGCTCAAGGGGGCTCTGGTTTCACTGGCAGAAGGTTGCAGGAGGTCCAAAACGGAGGTTGGGAGCCCATATTCACTGGCAGAGCACTTGGCCAATAGGCATCCCCAGCATGAGTGATGTGAAGCTGGACACACCTAACCTGGCCATGCTCCCTGTCCCCCCAAGATCAACTCAACCCTGATGTGGCCCTTAACGAGTTTGACACCCCTGTTCTAAAATATTAGGAAGTGAGAGAAAATCCATGTTTTCAGAAATGAAAGAAAATAAAGAGGGAATTTTCAGTAAGCTTGATTATAAGTCTTTGATGAAGAACTCCCATGAAAAATAATCTCTGTAATGTAAATTAAATTCAAGTTAAAATCATCATTACAATGTTAAAAATTGCTCAATGGGCTAGGAAAAATCTAAATTCTGATTCAATGGGCATCCCTGTTTGATCAGTTCTTTCGTTCACTAGTGATTCTGTACAAAACACTCAATTGCATTATCAGGAAATGGTCCTTCAGTCAGTGGAAAAATGTGTTGCCAAATATATCCTTCCTAGGCAAACATGGAAACAAAAGTTATTGTTTATTGTCCATCTAGTCATTCAACACAGTTTATATTTATTTGTTTGTTTCTTTAATCAGATTTGTGTGTCACTCATCTTGTCTAGTATGTATGCTACAATGTCCTAAATATTGGGAAACTTGGGAAAAAACACATGAAGGCCACAAGGTCATTGTAGAAATATCTGGAAGGGAAAGGGTCCAAATTGACACCTTGTCACACATTTTGAGTCTTCTTCCAGCCCTCCTGTTGCTGAAAAATAGCATTTTTGCTCCCAAATGTTAGTGCTGCTTTGTCTCATGGACTTCTGCACTCTTCCAATCTTGATCAGCAATCCTGATCAGAAAAGCATATTAAGCCTCGGGGGTCATTTGATTCCCTTTAAGCAGGACTGATCAAAGCAATTGTCTCTGATCTGATATCTTCCAATGTATCAGAATTATATTTTCAAGGATCTCTTGACAGCTGAGCCATTGGCCTTGGCAGCTAGAGATTCAGTATGAATAAAGGCAAGATTTAGGGACTGGTGCCACACAACTCTAGAGCAACACTGGTTATAGATTCTTTTTCCCTCCTAGCAAAATACATAAGTCTGTGTATAGCAACTTACGTAAGAAAAACAGGAAAGGAAAATACAACCTTAGAAAACAAGGTAGGTACGACTTGGCACTGACTGCAATTAAAGCTTGTTCTGTTTTTTGTGCTCTTACACTCTATCTTCCTCCTATATCTTTCAAAACAAGCATTTCCATTTTTATAAATACTAAAATGCTTCCTTTACACAGAAGGAAAAAAAAAAAGGATTTTTCCAAAATCCTAACATGCAGGGGAAAAGGGGGGGGGGGATGTGTCTGAAAAGAACAAAGAATTCCTAGTATCTTCAATTAAACACCCTTATTGACTGTTTCAATAATTTCAACTTTTTACATTAACAAGCAGAGGTTTGTAAATCACCCTATTCTCAGTCTGACCCAAGTAGGAGTCCATCAAAGAATTGAATGCACCAAATGAAGTTGAAAGGTGAAGTAGAGATCGGAAAATCTGCATATAGATGGCACCCAGCTCCACATTTCCTCATAATTACATTATGCAATATGTAAGAATCATATCATATTTGAAAAGAATTACATGTTGATCCTGTTGTTCCCATTGAGCTGGCTCTTCAGGACTGTTTTATTCTTCTTGTAGTACTTGATGTTGCTGTCTCCCTGGCCTCTCCTCATGGGTTCTATGTGACCCTAGAATACCAGATACAAGCTATTTGTAGCTAAGCTGTATATCTGCTATGGGGCCACTGGTAGCTCCACCCAGCCTTAACTACGTTCCCTCCAGTGGTGGGATTAACAATTTTTTATTACTGGTTCTGTGGGCATGGCTTGGTGGACATGGCTTGGTGGGCATGGCAAAGGAAGGATACTGTAAAATGTCCATTCCCTCCCCATCCTACTAACCTGCTTTTCAGCTCCATTCTCCTGTGCAGGGCAACAAAAGAAGACTCAGCCAATTAGCTGGGACTCAGGAGGCAGAGAATAGATGGGGGCGGGACCAGGGGTGGGATTCTACCAGTTCGCACCTATTCACTAGAACCGGTTGTTATCATTCCAAGCAGTTCAGAGAACCAGTTGTTAGAAGAAATTACTGGCCTAATTCCTGTAAGGAAGGCAGGAAGGAAACATTCTGGTGTTGCTCACAAAAACTGCCTCTCCGTTAACCCTAATTACATTCTGGCAGGACTCGACCTCTCTGGAGCTTCTCTGGAGTTTTTTCCCCTCTTTACTGGTACTTTGCTTGTGTGGAGTGACCATTCAAAGTTACAATGGCACTGAAAAAAGTGACTTATGATCCTTTTTCACAGTTACAACTGTTGCAGCATCCCGACAGTCATGAGAGGCCAGGCAAGGAGATGTGTGCCTCGATGTGAGTGATATTGAGTTGGCCACGCCCAGCCAGTAACATGACCACTAAGTCACGCCTACCAATTAAGCATTTTTTTGAGTAGACCTGAAACTCTATTATTAAATCTCGCATCTTTATAGTAGTTGAAAATAATTGCTATTTCATCTTTTTTTAAAAAAATATGCACAATATATTTTAGTAGGTTTTTTTCCTTAATATAAAATACAAATAGAAATATAAGCAATGGAAAAACTGGAAAGGAAAGGAATTGAGGGGATAAAATAAGTAAAAGGGGAAAAAGTAATTTAAAAAAAAACCAGTGACTTCCAACTTTTTTCAGTGCAGAAAGATACATAGCAGATTATAATATCAACTTTTTAGTTATGGCAATACAAACCACTAGTCATTTGTATAATGATTGCCCACTTAATTTTGAAAAAGTTTCATATATGTTTTTCTCTTTCACAAAAAAGTTTTGTGAAAAGTTTCACAGAAAAGTATTCTTGTCCCTAATTAATGCAGTCAGCTTCACTATCTCCATCAGTTCCATCATCTTTTCAATCCATTCCTTGATTGTGGGGGGTTAATGCTTATTTTCATATCTGGGCTATTTCACCATTATTGTGACATTTGATTTTGTTTAGCATTTTATTCAAATCTGAGTTTGCTATTCAAAGTCTTCATGTTTATCAATGTTCTCAGATCTTATTTTCCTTGAGATATCTGAAATCACTAATATCTCTCTTTCTCTCTTTCCCTTTTTCTCTTTCTCTCTCTTTTACAAAATGGTGGCATATGCAGACAGATCAATACAAGTTAATCACTAAAAGAAAGAAGAAAGAAATGTTATCATTAATTGGAAAAGGTTTTTTTAAAAAAAGCTTTTAATCACGTCCCAACTCCCTATCAAAATTCCTATTGGAATTAAATGGAAAGGACAAAAAAGATCGAGATGGACATTAAATAATACTGTTCCAAAGGAGGATTTTATACAGCAGAGGAAGAAAGAATTGGCTTTTTTCTTTAGAGAAAATAAAAAGAAGACACTTCAATCCAGAATGTTTGGGACACAATGAAGGCATATGCTAGAGGCTTGATAATAGACTACACAAGGAAAAGGAATATCAGGAAAAGGCAAGCCACGGAAGCTTTAAAAGATGAGTATAAAAGACTTGAAAAAGAACTACAGAAAACACCACAGAAAAAAGACATTAAGCTAAAACTGGATACAATTAAACATAAAATGAGTTTAATAGAGAAAGAGGAATTAGCACAGAAAATTAGAAGTGCTCAACAGAATTATTTTGAGGATGCAAACAAACCAGGTAGATGGTTAGCATACAAACTGAGAAAGGAAAAAGAATCAGGGAAAATACCGCAGTTAATAGATGATCAAGGTCAAGTTTGCCACGGCAATAAAGAGAAGAAGGAAATCATTCGAGACTTTTATGGGAAATTATATGAGCAAGAGAATATTGAGGAGGAAAGAGTTAAACAGTATTTACGGAATGCTGTAATCTACCTAAGATACCTAAAGAGACTGAAAAAAAATGTTAGAAAGCAATATAATCATGATGGAGTTAACTGATGCACTTAAGAAACAAAATAATGGGAAGGCACCAGGCCCAGATAGACTTCCGGCAGAATTCTATAAAACATTACAAGAATCGCTGAACCTTCCATTGCTAGAAGTCATGAATGAAGTTATGCTGAAGAAGAAGATACCTAAAAACATGGTCAGAAGCCTACATTACACTTATTCCAAAAGAAGAGACTGATCCATTACAAATTAAGAATTATAGACCCATTTCTTTATTAAATGCAGATTATAAAATCTTCGCTTCAATATTGGCAGAGAGACTCAAAAATATTGAAATAATTTTATTCATTCTGACCAAAATGGGTTTCTGCCAAAGAGACAAATTAAAGATAATATGAGAGTAATATTGGACACTTTGGAATATTATGAGGCTCACCCCGAAAAACAAATGGCTTTGATATTTTTAGATGCACAAAAGGCATTTGATAATGTGAACTGGAGATTCCTGTTATTATTATTGGAACAGATGGGCTTTGCCAGAAAATTTATTCAAGCAATACAAGCCATATATTATAAGCAATCGGCAAAGGTAATGATAGAGGAAGAATTGACATACTCTATCAATATAAGAAAAGGTACAAGACAAGGTTGCCCACTATCACCTTTGCTATTCATATTAACTCTGGAAGTGTTAAATAGAAACATTAGAGATGAAAAAAGTATAAAAGGAATGAAAATTAAAAAGGAAGAATTTAAATTGCAAGCTTTTGCAGATGACTTGGCCTTTATTTTAGAAGACCCTCTAGAAACAGCACCAAAACTATTGGAAAAGATAGAGGCATATGGCAAGGTGGCCCAGCCTGAAAATAAACAAAAATAAGACAAAGATTTTGACAAAGAAGATGTTACTCAGACAAAAAGAAGAATTGAACATGTATTGAAAATTCAAGTCACAAATAAGGTTAAGTACTTGGGGATACATTTGACAGCAAGATGTAGTACATTAAAAGAGAACAATTACATTAAACTTAAACAACAGACAGCACTAGACTTGACGAAATGGGAAAACCTACAATTGTCACTAATAGGGAGAATTTCAACAATCAAAATGAATATTTTACCCAGAATTCTATATTTGTTTCAAACAATACCAATTAGGTTTGGAAAGGACTACTTTGAAGATTTAAATAAAATTGTGTTGAAATATATATGGCAAGGTAAGAAAGCGAGAATGAAGTTAAAACTTTTACAAGATGCTAAAATTAGAGGAGGATTTGATCTGCCTAATTGGGAGTTGTATTACCAAGCTACAAACTTGACATGGGCTAAGGAATGGATAACATTAAGAAATACTAGATTGTTAACATTAGAAGGACATGATCTGTTGTTGGGGTGGCATGCCTTTTTATGGTATAAGGGAACTAAAATACAGGGTTATTTTAGAAGACATCATATACGGGAGTCTCTGTGGTTAAATTGGGAGAAGATTAAAAGAAAATGTTATTTGAAAATTCCAGTCTGGTTATCGACTATTGAAGCATTTTCTTCTCCTATAACATATAAGAAGGAACAAACAGTGAGATATGGGGAAATTTTGAATGAAAAGGGTGAACTTAAATCTATGCAAAAACTAGAGGAACAAGGTATAAAGATGAATTGGTTTTCTTATGCGCAAATACATTCAAGGTATGAAAAAGATTTTAAAACAGAAGGTTTCTATAATAAATTAACTGATTTAGATAAGATTTTGACAGGTATTGATGAAAAGGTGATTAAAAAACTGCATGGATATTTATTAGAAATTAAACTAGAAGAAGAACAAGTTAAAGAAATTATGATTGCTTGGGGGAAGAATTTTGGAAATGGGATTGATTTAGAGAAGTGGCAAAAATTGTGGTCTCAAAATTATAAAATGACAATGTCAACAGCATTTAAAGAAAATTTGTATAAGATGTTTTACAGGTGGCACTTTCCCCCGACAAGAATAGCAAGAATGTTCAAGAATAAATCCGAAAGATGTTGGAAATGTCATCAGATACCTGGCTCATATACCATATGTGGTGAACTTTTGCGGATGCAAAAAAATATTGGAATAAAATCTACATGTGGTTGAAAAAAATGACTAAAAAGCATATAGATTTAAAACCAGAGATATTTTTATTGGGAATTCTATCATAGATATTTTTATCTATGAATTCTATACATACAGCAAAGATTTAAAATATTTGATTGTAAATGTATTAACAGCAGCTAGGATTGTATTTGCTAAAAACTGGAAAAATGAGAAAATACCATTGCAGGAGGAAACTATCAAGAAAATACTGGAATGTGCCGAAATTAGTAGATTGATGTTTGAAATTAGAAAACAAGAGGATAAACAATTTTACAAAATTTGGGACCTTTTCTGTCAATGGCTAGATAACAAGATATAATAATAGAATATGTAGAATTTTAGAAAAAAATGAATATATAAAGATGTATTTCTTTTCTTTTTATTATTATTATATATATATATAATGTTTTTAGGATAGATTTGGAAGGACTATATGAATTGTTATAAAATAAACTAAGTAAAGTATAGCTATCTCACAAAGTATGAATGAACAAAATTATAGTCAAATGATTGATTAATAATAATACTAGGATATTCAATTTTTGATTGATAATATGAGTTAATATGTAATATAATTGTAATTGAGACTATGAAATTGAAGCACAAAAAAATTTGTAAACCTACTGACACACTGCTTGTATATTTATGAAAGAAAGTTGGATGTTTTTATGTTTTGTTTGTTTTTTGATTGTTTTTAAAAATCAATAAAACTTAACCAAAAAAAACATTCCTATTGGCTAAGAAATTGTCTCTCATCATCCAATTGGAAGCAAATGTGGGAGCAATGATGTTCTGAAGACCATTAGAAACAATGCTGGGTTCCTGATAGACATAGATAAATATTAGAAAGAAAAATATAGTACCGATATAGAATTAGCATAGACATCTACAAGGATAATAAATTACACGTGTGTCATTTCATCATGCAACTGACACAATTTACAGACTGTCTATAACATGGGGATCAACCCTGAAGCAGGCCTGACCGAAGCCATTTTTGACCGCTTGAATGTTGCCATACTGGAACTGAGGGCCAGGGAGGGGGGATTTGAGATAAGAGGGGATTCTATAGCCAAAACAAAATATTTTCTCTTGGGAACCAAGGATATTGTCACACCTGTTTGGAGGAAGACATAATAGCTTTATTGGAAATATCACATTGGCAATATCTGGTGAAACTGACTCTGAAGTCTCCCGTGGTTTCCCCCTAATTAAAAGTAAAAGTTTTTCTACTTTCTCAAAACAATCAGTCACATGGTCCAATCATGGCGTGGACTGGCAGCCGGGTAGCAGTCCACGTCATGATTGGACCATGTGACTGATTGTTTTGAGAAAGTAGAAAAACTTTTACTTTTAATTAGGGGGAAACCACGGGAGACTTCAGAGTCAGTTTCACCAGATATTGCCAATGTGATATTTCCAATAAAGCTATTCTTTGAGGAATCTACTACCTTGGAGGTTTGCTTGCTATGGATTTATTACTTGGAACCCTGACATTAAACCAACTCTGACAAAAACTCAGCATCTCATTGCTGTCACATGACATATTGTGATATTTTTTTCCCTTCATGGAGCTGGGGTAGGTGTGGCCTGCACATGACACATCTGGCCCACGGGCCGCCAGTTTGACACCCCGGTCTATAATTACATCAGTTTTGCAGTTAAGTCATAGCACATGTGTCGGCTTTTGACATTTGACATTTTGTTGACTTCTTATGGATGCTACTTGTATCTAGTACTTATTACATTTTATTTGCTACATTGCTTCCAATAAAACCTACCGAATTTTGGGGGAGCACAGATTCCAGAATCCCAAAGCAGTTTGGCAATAACTACCATAGATTGTTCTCCTTTGTTCCTTTCAGCCATACAACGTATGCTTGATAGATAGCAGCTGAAAGATAACTGGGTTTCAGGTGTATATGATGATTTGATTCTTGATTTCCCATACCTAGGCCAAAATCTCATTCACTACAAACCTCCATAGGAGTAAGTCCCCTTATATTTAATGAGACTAACTGCTGAATGTGACACATACAGGATTAAATTGTTGATTCATGCTTCCTCTGATGGAATTTATAACTTTGGAGCAAATACTATGTTATTATTTTCACGTAGGCAACATAATTAAGGCCTAAAATACCAAGATTTATTATTGTTATTGACAGTATTTCAAGAATTGTTGTTTTTCTACAGATGCAGATTTAAAGAAGGAGTAGCTGTACTTCCTAAAATTACCTTTCTAGAAAATATGTGGCTTATTTGTAATTTGTAAAGTTTACTATAATTCTGATTAAGAGGAAACTACTTTACTTCTTTGAGGCAACATCCCACTTTATAGAACTAAATTAACTGATTATTTCTATGTAGAACCTCCATGATTAGAGATAGAAATCCATTGAATTTCACTTCTGCAAAAGAGAGAAACAGGATATGGTAGCATTTTCTATGTTTCTCATTCGAGAAGTTCCTCTGACATTTGAACAAATTTGTAAAGAACACAGAATGCTTTGATAAACAAGCTTTTGGGTCTTGCATATTTTTGCTTCAGCAGGCCTTGTTCAATTGTTTACCTGGGCTCAAGTCCTAACTATTCATTTGTTTTATCTATTGCCTCATCTATTAGGAAGTTTATTTATTAAGCTTGAAGTTCTACATCATCATGCTGGATCAGTAGCACTTAAAATACATCTAGTCTTGACTAGGCTGTGCATGAAGTTTGCAGATGTTTTGTCTTTTTTCTAGCAGTGAACAATAAGGGTTTAGAAGAGGCAGACAGGATTAGCAGATCATATTTTCACAGCAGCCACAAGCAGTGACACTGGCCAGAGATCAAATTGAAACGCAAATACTCATAATCACTGGGATTCCCACTCCCTCTGCTTTTAAAGGAATGTGTTATTCTTCCTGTTTTTGGTCAAGAGATGGATGAATGACTCACTGGAACACTTGTTTCCAAGCTACATCATCTATGAGAACAAGAGCTTTCTTGCAACAGGAGCTGCAATTCTCAGAGAAATAAATGCATGCAATATTTAGAAACAGGATAATGCAGGGGTGTCAAAATGGCTTTCTTTGAGGGCTGGATAAGCATTGTAGTTCTCCTCTGTGGGCCAGCTGGGGATGGGGAGTCTGGACACTTCCTGCAGCATCCTGCCGGCCACAATGGGGCACAGGGAGACAATACCCCATTTTCAGCTTGGAGGCCTCCTGCAACACTTTACTGACCAAATTGGAGTGCGGGGGACCACATGCAGCTCCGAGCACCCAATTTTGGCCAGCAGAGGCACCACAGGCCAGTCCCTTGCTATTTCCAAGATTTGACATCCCTGGGATAATGCATTGACTAGGGCTGTATGAATCCTATGAGAAGATGCACTACAGCAATGTGAGGTCATAGAAAGCTACTCTCTCTGAATCAGGAAAGCAGCTGCTTCCCTCTTTATTTTATTTTTTTTCAAGTTTGCACAGCTGCTCTGGAACCTATTCCTGAATGTTTCCACATATGCTTTGAAGGAAAGTGAGTGACTATTAGCAGGTTATGAAGCAGCTGTACATACAGAGGAAAGGATGAGGCTGCTTTATTGATTCAAAGAGAAGGTCTTTGTACATCTTTCGATGTCTTGCAAAGCATGTCCAAATGATTTCCCATCATATACATAATACTACAACCAATATAGTCTGTTCTACTTTGCAGACAGATTAAGGTGAAAAAGGCAAGGACGTCTGCAAGATGGGCCAAAAAGTTAAGACAGTGAGTAGGGCCATATGATTGAATACCTACCCTTCTTTTAACTTTCTGGGATGCACATGGTACATATTAAAAAGAGGTTGGACTTCAATTCTCTATAAGATTCAGATATGGTATTCAGCAGGTTCTGTCCAGTTCTGGAGAACTGGTAGCGGAAATTTTGAATAGTTTGGAGAACCAGTAGTGGAAATTTTGAGTACTTTGGAATACCACCTCTGACTGGACCTGCGCTCATCTATTCTCTGCCTCCCGAGTCCCAGCTGATTGGCTAGGTTTTCTTTTGTTGCCCTGCACAGGAGAATGGAGCTGGAAATCAGATTAGGAGTTGTGAGGGAATGAGATTTTACAGTATCCTTCTCCTGGAGTATGGTGGGAATGGAGATTTTGCAGTACCCTTTCCCTTCCATGTCCACCAAGCCATGCCCACCAAGCCATGCCACGCCCACAGAAACGGTAGTAAAAAAATTTGAATCCCACCACTGACAAGATTGCACCTACTATCATTCCTCTCCCATGGACAGTCTGAAAAAAAAGTCTTCTTAAAATAAAATAAATAAAATAATAAATATTTTAAATACAAATAAATACTATTGTTAAATAAATACTAAATCGTGGGACAAAGTCTTCCTCCCAATAAAGAAAGCATCAAATAATTAACAATATCATGAACTTACTTAGGAATTACACATATTAATTTAAACTATGCAGTTGTTAAGCAAATCATCATGTGACCTGATTGTTTTTGTGACTAGTTTTGCTGGAGTTGAACAATCACTTAAGCAATCATATGGTTATGATCATATTAATTGATTTTTATTATTAGAAGCTGACTGGTCATAAGTTCAAACCGTCATTAAACAAAGGATTATAAGTTAAGAACTACATGTGCCTGAAATAAATACATAAATAAAAAATTTGGGACTTCAGGGAGAAGGATGAACTGAAAACAGCTAACAATTGAAGACTGGGGCAAAGACTAAGGAACCAAGGAGTAGATTGGCCCTTTGGAAACTTTCCAGAAAAGGAGAGGACAGAAGATAGCCCACATATGCTCCAGACAGCTGTTTCTTGCAAATAGATTGCAGTGCATTGGTTTTCTGTGAATTTGAGCAACAGGAGACAAATATATTAGCTATTTTGCCCAGGATGATGGTGGAGTTTTTTAAAGGATAAACCTCACTTTATAATCATTTACTCATTAAGTACTTCTACATTATTATTATAGACAAATTTGAAAACACTGGGTGACTCTGCCTTCAATTCTAAACAAAACAAAATTTTAATCATAATCTTAAGAATTTAAAGAATTTGAATTTAAAGAATCTGAAATAAATAGCAAAAAACAAAAGGAACAAAAGCAAAAAAACAACTGATACAAAAAACTATTTATGAAAAGTAGTCAATCGTTCAAGCAATTTTAGGGGTTGTGATGCTATCAGAAGGCAAGATTTTGCATATTGCTTCCCATTGGTTGAGCTGGTTGGTTGAGTTCACACAAGACAATTCCAGGGTTCTAATAAGTGTGTGACGTGGAAACAAGATTGCTTCATTCACACAGAATGTTAAAATAATGAATGATTTCTCAAAGACTCTGAAAATACAAAATACCCAAGTTCATTTTAGCCAACATGTCTGCCCAACTGTAAAATATCAAGATACAAAGGATAAGAATTAGCACTATTATTTTCTTGGATAAAGAAATTGGCAAGTTAAACATGAAGCTAATTTGGTGATGAAAAACTTTAGTGCAAGAAAGCTAATGCAAACATTATCAATCTAAATTTGATATGTCATTTAAAATAAAGGAAAATTTGGACTGAAATGCACAATTAGCAATAGCAACTATGAGGAAATGGTAATTTCTTTTAAGATACTGATCAGTCATTATTCTATGACAGAAACTTGACCTAGACATTTTTGGCACTCTCGCCACATTTCCTGGGAAGTTCTGCTCCCTAATATAGAAGTTTACACTCATTTTAAAAAAAGAACATGCAGGACAGACTCTTGAACACCAAAACATCATTGGCAGAGACACTTTTGAAGAGTAGATTAATAAAATACCACAGAGCCACAAGCTTTATCTGCAATAAATAGCAGGTAACTTTTTGGTTCAAGCAATTGAACCAAATTGCACACCATTAGTCTCAGATATTAAATCTTGTAACAAACTGAAATTACCTTCAAGAAGTTTATGAAATTTGTCTTATAATGAAAATTTATTTGATCTCAAGATAAGCAGAAGAACATCTATTTGACCAAGGTTTCATCTATCTGTTCTCATAATATTTGTGGATCTGCAAATATTCATTAATTTTTCTTTCACTTTTATTAGTTCATTTACATTTCATTGGATTTAATCGTACTTTCCAATTGACTCTTCACTAGAATGTGAAAAGCATTCCTTCATTGTTGAAGAGCAGGAACATACATCATCACTCTGCATCAAATATGACCTCCAGACATATTTTTGGCTGTGGTTTTTCTTTTTCCCTTCTGTTGCTTGAGCTCTCTGTCCATTTTGGCTTCTGTATTTTACTTTGCTACAAGCTAACTCCAACAGTTCCTTGGCTACCTCATAGAGGCAGGAATTCCTCTGCAACTGAGTCAACTGTTACCATGGTTTCTAATGACTTCTACAGCTAACTTGGCTTGTAGATAAAAAGATTGCTGCTGAAACGGTTTTTTAATGTCATTTTTCTTTATCTGAACTAGATATTTTTCCCTAAGATTTTTAAAAATAAGTCCAGCAGTGTGCCATTTCTTCATTGTTCTAGTCACTCTCAACTCAATGCCAAGAGCCTTCTAATTGTCAAGACATATGTTAAAGCCACTGTGCTATCATAGCATTTCTGATAAAGATAGTACTAGAAGACACCAGAGACCAACAGGGCAGCATGAAATACATTTTTATTTTAAAGCTGTGTGCTACCTGTGTGCTTTGACACACACACAACACAGATATAGAAAGAGAGAGGTGAGAGAGAAATATTTTTAAGTGTGTACCTCTGTGTTCAGTAAAATCCACCACATAATAAAAGCAATTGTCAATTTCTGTCCTGCTGTCCAAGAGAAGAAAGATGGGAAGCTCCAAAGGGAATATATGATTACCCTACTCTATTGATTGACTATCTTGTGAGCTGTTGGTAGGTGTCTTGATCCAGACATGAGTTTCTTAGATGAGTCTACTATCATGCCCACATGAGTATAAGACAGAAGCAGTTTAAAGGGATAGTGCTCATTGAGTCAGTATTAATATCTGCACATAGGTTAGTCCAGTTTTCCACCTCATGAAGCTCTCCAGAAAGGCTGACATTACAGTTTGAAGAATAAAAATAATTCGGATAATTTATGAGGTGAATATAATCTTATGTGTGTAATTATCAGTTATTATTGGTTTGATTTTTTCCTTTCCACCTCAGAAACCAAAAACACCTCTCCCAACTAAAGTAGGGATAGAAGTCAACATCTCAAAGTCTTTAGCATAGGTAATAGTCAGAATTGATGAAATATAATCCAAAATATATGGAAGGCACTTGGTTATCTATTCTTGGTCCAATGATAATTATATGTGTTTTTGTTTCCTATTTAATAATTGCTTCCATCTATAAAAATTGCCTTGATCATTTCACCTTTGATATACCCAATGGCATGTGAAATTACCTGTCTTTGATTATGATGCTAATAATAATTTCAAGATACCTGCATTGCCCAGATGCTACAGTATTGCTACACAAATTATTTCATAATTACAATGACTGAAACATATTTTTGGCAGACAATGAATGATTACTTGTTCCTATCCAACTTCAGCTTCTCTCTTCATTTTCATTGTTGATTTTACCTAACATAAAATTTGGATCAAGATGTAATTAGTGCTACAAGAAGTTGACTTTGCATTCTTTTGGAAAATGAAGCCTTACATATGGCTTATATTTTGCTTCCAGTAAAAAAAATAACCAATATTTCCATTTAAAAAATAACAACAGCAACATGTTGAGGAAATTGATTCATTGTTTTCCTTTTAATTAGTCTGGAATATGATGTGGAGCTCATTGACATATAGTAGGGGCCTCGGTCTGACAGCTTGTCACAAAATGCCTCAATTACAGGTGCTTTGGAGCAGGGTTCTCCAACCTTGGCAACTTTAAGACCTGTGGACTTCAACTCCCAGAATTCCTCAGCCTACTACACTTTCAGTGTAGCCTTTCTTTAAATTTCCAGAACAGTAACATGTCTTCAATGCTATAAATGTCAATGGCCTGAGCCTATTTCTATCATCTATGCAGGGCTGTCAAATTCCCAGCCCGCAGGTCAGATGGGTCATGCATTGGCCATACCCAGTTTAGCAAAGAGGGAAAAAGTCTCAACATGTCACATGATGCCACTGTGATCATGTGAGTTTGACACCCATGATCTAGTGGATAGTCTAAACTCTAAACCAGGGCTTTCAAACTCACAGCCCATGGGCCAGATGCATCACAGGCTGGCCACGGTAGCCCAGTTTAGCTAAGGGAGAAAAGTTGCGATACGTCCCATGATAACAACATGACACTGCGAGTTTGACACCACTGCTCTAACCCATGAAAAGGACACCGGAAAGTGCTCCTGTTGAGGCTTTGGTACCTTTGGATTCCACAAACTAGAAGTGTGGAATTTCTGTCAGCTTGCTAATATACCAGATTTAATGTAACATGTTGATATGAGTAGACCAGCACTTATTTTGGGTGGGTTTCAGATTTTTGAAGTGAAATAGGTGCCTTAAGACATTACAAAGCCAAATACTAACTTACATAATGAACCTCTCAAAAATTTCAAAAAAGATATTGAACACTTTTTTTCCAGCCACCCTGGGCTTCATTTCTTTCATCCCTACCTTAAATTATGGTATTGTTTTAAACAAAGGTGGCAATATTTTATTTTGGATGATCTCCCTCCCTAAATATGCATATCATAGTACTGTATTGAATTTAATTTAATCAGAATGTAATTTTTATTTCTGTTTTACAATATCCATATGTGTCTCCCCTTTACATTTACATTTACACCCCAGGAAACAATTAATGTACCAAATCAGTATCTGATAATTATAATAGACTGGATACAACTTAACCCACACAATTGAAACTTAAGTTTTATCAACATAGAAGGGCATTCAGCTGAAAAACAGGACTGAATGTCACAACTCAGTACAACTCAGTAAGAGATTTCATGGTCTTGGACAATGTATAAAAAACCTTCTCTCTTTTGTCACCAAATATTCTCGATACAGAAGTTGGCTAACTGGAAATTTAATCTTCAATATACAAAGCAAGCAGTATATTCCATTGTTAATTTAGGACAGAGGTCTCCAAACTTGGCAACTTTAAGACTTGTGGATTTCAACTCCCAGCTGGCTGGAGAATTCTGGGAGTTGAAGTCCACAAGCCTTAAAGTTGCCAAGTTTGGGGACTCCTGATTTGGGAAGTATAGGCATCCATTTATCCCAAAGTACGCTGTCTGAGGAAACAGACTCATTCTGCCTAATGGTGGACCTCACTTTCAACCATATTTGGAAACAGCATGTCTTAAGGTAGAATTTCAAAAGTGGTAGCCCAAATTGCACAATACAAGCCTTTCCCTAAATGAACCTGCTCACCAAACATTATTTTAAAAGTTTGGAGAGCATATTTCTTATAGTAGCATTTATCCTGCTTTAAGTATGGCCATTATGAATCATGAGTGGGTGTCTTCCAAATGCCTTTTAAAATACATTTTCAACATTATCAGAGTGACCTCTTCTAGAGGGAGATCCGTTCCTTTAAGCAACCTTTCCTGACCTCTACAGCTAAAGTACAAAATAACTGGAGAAACAAAAACACCAATGCCTGCCAAAGCAGAAGGAGTTCCTGTGAATGGGCTGAAACAATAAATCTCCTCCATGCTGAATTCCCGGAGGGAGGCTGTCGTGTTTCCTCCTGTTCTTTATCAAGGTTCCCCAAATAAGCAGGATGGGCAGTGGCTCTCCACAGATGGCCTTACTCCCTCTTTCTCTCTGCTACAAACCTTTCCCGCTGGCTAATTAGAACCAGGTTGGGGGAGAGTGTTTTAGTCCTCCTGCTGCCTTTGGAAGGAGACATCTGGAGCATCCTGAATGATGGCTGGGAAGCTGTGGAGCACTGTCCTCCTTTCACTGGCTTTGTCTGGCTTCTTCTGTGAGGAAGGTAAGGCCTCGGATTTCTTTGCCACCCTTTCAGCTTTCCCAGAGCAGTAGAGCTAGTGAAGGGGCAGCCTCTTATGTTGCCATTTTGTCAGCTGGTTGCAGTCATGTTTGTTTGGGTCTCAGAAACTGTTCATCTACTGTGAAAGAGAACACACGATTCTTTCTAAATCTTAAAAGGTAAAAAGATCTGTCTCTCTATCTTATCAGTACACTTTTTTAGAGCACTAACTCCTTGTAAACTAGCAGTTGAGGATAACAAATTATTATAATTTTTATTTAGCGTATATCATTTACAGAGGTCTTGCAATCACTGATACACAAATTTAGTTTAAATAAATGTTTTAATTTGATATTTAAGAATGCTAACCATCTAACTGCTCCTGGTGTGCCTGTGGTAACCTCATCCCGGGTGGCTTGAAATAATAATATTTATATTGTCCTATAGACATCCAAAATGATTTTTAGGAGAATTTCCCACCGGTGATAAAACATCAACACACTCCTTTTAAACTCCCTTTAAAAACCTTGTAATCCCTTAATTCAGAGTAGAGTGGGGTGGCTGGATGGGCTGAGCAATAAAACATACAATCCTGCTAAAAATTTACTGACCTTCAAAACACTGCATTTAAAGAAGTAGGTTGTTTTTCAAGCCCAATTATGGGAAAGAAACTCCTTTAACCATAAGAATTTACTTTGCAGCAAACTAGTATAGGATTGCATTAGGGTGCTCCTTTGGGGCAAGTCCCATTGTATTTAATGAACTCAGTGCCAGAAAAACATGCTATTATTGTGTGGCCATTTCCTATTTGTATTTCTAATTTTATGCTAATAAGAAGAATAAGGTGTGGAATAAAGCAATGTTCTGGCAAAAATAGAATACTCTGATCTGTGACGTTTTGGGAAATATGATGCAACTGGCACTGTAGATATTACAGATTCATTTCTTAATATTTATGATGGATTCTAGCATTACTCTTTAGTAATCTTAGATGGCTGCCCATTTATCAAGAAAGTAATTCAAAACAATAATCAGAAAGCAACTAATATTATTCCTTTTTCAAATGCTCTGAAAGAAGGGGAGGCCAGAAATTTCATTTAGCAACAAAGAAAATTGTGTTAATGTTTTTTATTTTTGTTGTTTAGTTGCACCTTCTCAATCGGCACATAGTATCCTTTTATCCTTTCACAGATTTTGGAATAGACCAATTGACTGAATGACTAATAACTATCGGGACCCTTGTGATTAAATAATTATGTAATCCTAGGGACTGGATTAAAACCACTGCCTTTTGTTGCAAAAGAGGAGACTGGAATTAACAGAGTTCTCACTGAAAAATTCTCTTGCAGCTTAAAATTCCCTTGTATTTGTGAGTGCTGAGATCTAAAAATCCTTAATATATCTCTGTCATGTGCATAAACACACTTACATGGAGAAGCATTACTACTGATAAATATTGCATAACCAATGTGCTTTTAAATAGCAAAATAAAAAGGGTTTGAACAAGGGGCGATAAAAAAAATGTGTGGGTACATGTACATATTGCTCAGAATGAACTGAGTAGATGAATAAATATCATTTTATTCAAGATAACAAACCAATTTTTTCTGAACTCTGGATTCCTACCCATATTCCTTTTATTGGTTATTAAGCAAAGTTTGTAGCATGGCAGAATACAGGATATGGAATTAAGGATTTAAGTTAGAGGAAGACAGATTCGTGTTGAGTGTTGTGAACCGGAAGGCAATTCAGCAGTACATAATGAGAAAATAAAAACTCCTTCACTAGATCTGCTAATGGATGGATAATCATTTTTTAATTTGAATTCCTACCTGGAGCAATGGGTTGGTTTTAATGGCCTAAGTGACAATACATGCTCCAAAAAAAAAAGGGGGGGGGGGAAATGCCATTGACATAGGATGAATTGATATTGGGGATTGAGTTGGATTTTCTTTCTCCTGTTCTGTCTCAAAGTCTTACAGACATCTAGTATGTGAATATATAGTAAGACACATGGCAGCTACAGAAGGAAAGATAATAGTAAGACACATGGCAGCTACAGAAGGAAAGATAGAAGTGCTTTGAAAGAACTTGACTTTCAAAGCCCTTAGGACCAGAACCATAGTTACTTATAAGTAACTCTCCACACCAATAGTAGTGATGAAGGTTATTGTCAATGGTGGCTACGATCAGGCAACAAGTTTGAAATGGGGCAACAATGAAACAATGCCCTCACAAAAACAGCCTTACAGAGTAATAATTCCTCTCCCCTTTATACACACCCATGTTACTGGTTACCTCATTAATCCCATCTCCTCCCACCACCCTTCTTCTGAACACTCCCTGTAATTACCTAAGGAGGTTGCTGATGAAGTTTTGGCTAGCATTACTTCAACTCCACTCAGACTGTTGCTAGTACTGAGTTTCATTATCTCAGCAGCCCTTCCCTCTCCTATGATGAGCCCTGGGCAATTAACAGCAATTACAGCCCTAGAGACAATCATCCTGTTCACCCCCCCATCCTTAAAGTCCCAATAAGGCCATTAACAGCCGCCATTGTAGCATCCATCTGGGGCGTCGCAATACATCACATCATCATCATCAGCCTCCAGAGTCTTCTCCCACGCAGCCAGCCCCTTGGGAACCATGATCAGCAGTACAGCAGCCGGCGCTAGATGAACGGAGACAACAGTGTTCCCGAGGGGTAGAGCTCATCACTGACAATGTGCCATGTTTGTACTCATACGCTCTAAACCTTCATAGAAAGAAACTGAAAACAATGTGTAATCTGTTAGATAAGCACAATGTTATCATAGAATTGGGATTGTCCATGTTAGTCCATTAAATTGATTTTGTAAAAAATTAGCTGGTAGAGTTCCGTGCAAAACATCACTCCCTAGAGCAGGGCTGTCAAACTCCTGATACTTGGGCCAGATATGTCACGTGCTGGCCACACCCACACCTGATTTAGTGAAGGGGGAAAAAGTCCCAATATGTCATGTGACGCCACTGTGATGATGTGAGTTTGGCACCCCTGCCCTAGAGAGACAGTAGCTTAAAGAATGAAACAGCCATTGAAAGCTATGAAGAATACAGCGTCCTAGGTTTTTGCATTTGATAAAGGGTGTGTGTACATATATAAATAGACATAACCCATGATATAATTTACAGCCATTATTTTTACCAGTGTATTTAGTCATATAGATATATAACTACCATAAAATTTGCAAATCAATATCCATATGCAAAATGTCATAGAGATATCACCTATATGTAGCCTACACTGTAGTCATTTAAAACTGCTATGCAACACTTTGGACTTAAGGTAAAAGGATACTTTGGAGCATAAAAGAACACAAACATACAATCTTTTAGCAATTTATTAAGGGACAGCTTTTCAAGGGCCACAAGGATATCTTCCTCCTGTCTTTTGAAGTCCTTTAAAAAAAAACAATCATAAAATTGCCCAGAATTTCATCTCACCCAATGCAAGCACTTCTTGAGGGAGATTTGTGTCTGTGTTAGTTAAATGTATTACTGTGTTATTAGATTATAAATGGATACTATCTCATAAGACTCCCTTATTTTGTGGCTGCCAAAACATCTTAATACAACATTCCTGAAAATAGTTTCAGCAGTAAATTTTTTTAATGGTTAGTTTTGGAAAAGACATAAAATAAGTTTTAACATATTTGTTCTTCCTTTCAGGGGCTTTCATGGGTTGAATGGAAGACATGTCTATGAGATATTTGTCTCACTCCCTTTTTACATGCCTCAGTGAACATTAAAAAGGGGCAGGATTGTGATCATATGATCATAACTACCATATTTTAGCCCTTCCCCCAACATCTATCTCAAATTTCCCAGAATCTCAGGAGAAAAATCCTCTACCACAAAGAGCTTACTGTCTTTCCCTCAGATATCTTTTCTTTCTTTCTTTCTTTCTTTCTTTCTTTCTTTCTTTCTTTCTTTCTTTCTTTCTTTC